>JAFMOD010000239.1:1191311-1231627 GCA_019802435.1 Corydoras maculifer
CAACTACCTTTCGACCACAGCTCCTGTCCGCCGCCTCAACAACGGAGGAACGGAACATGGCCCATTCAGGCTCAATGTCCCCCACCTCCCCCGGAATGAGGTTGAAGCTCTGACGGAGGTGAGAGTTGAACATCTGTCTGACGGGTTCTTCTGCCAGACGTTCCCAGCAAACCCTCACTATACGTTTAGGTCTGCCTGGTCTGACCGGCATCTTCCCCCGTCATCTGATCTAACTCACCACCAGGTGGTGATTAGTTGACAGCTCAGCTCCTCTCTTCACCCGAGTGTCCAAGACACATGGCCGCAAGTCCAATGACACAACTACAAAGTCGATCATTGAACTGCGGCCTTGGGCATCCTGGCGCCATGTGCACTTATGGACACCCTTGTGCTCGAACATGGTGTTCGTGATGGACAAACCGTGATTTGCACAGAAGTCCAACAACTAAACACCACTCGGGTTCAGATCAGAGGGGCCATTCCTCCCAATCACACCTCTCCAGGTCTCACTGTCATTGCTCACGTGAGCGTTGAAGTCCCCCAGTAAGACTACAGAGTCTCCAGGGGGAGCACTTTCTAGTACCCCCCCCTCAGACTCCAAGAAGGCTGGGTACTCTGAACTGCCATTCGGCGCATAAGCGCAGACAACAGTCAGTACCCGTTCCCCAACCCAAAGGCGTAGGGACGCTAGCCTCTCGTCCACCGGAGAAAACCCCAACATGCATGCTTCAAGCCGGGGGGCCACGAGAAAGCCCACACCTGCCCGACGCCCAAGTGATCCATATATATATATATATATATATATATATATATATATATATATATATATATATATATATATATATTTTTTTTTTTTTTTGCAAAGTGGAGTCTTCATTTTCTGTATTGAATTCAGCTTTAATATGCTTAACCATACAATGCCTGTTTGTTTCAACATTTCTAGAGATCCTCCTCTGACCCCTTTTGGTTACAAATTTCTCATTTCTACACTTGTCATATGCACACTTTGCCTAACCTTCAATTACATTGTTCCCTGTGCAATTTTGACAGATGAATCTTTGGATTTTGCTAATGATCTTACCTAATCATAAAGTGCTTTTATTTCATATGCCTAATTTCTATACAGAGAGGTTCCAATCATGTCTCTGATTATATAAAATTTCAGTCTGCATGTGTTGCTTAAGATTTAGCTAACTGGAAGGTCACTATTTCTATAATTGAATAAAAATTGTATACACACAATTCTGATAAATGAGAATTGCACTCGATTAGTTTCTTTCCAAATTACTCCAGGGGTATTTACTAAGGCAATGTGTTGTCTTGATGGCTACAAACCTTCAGGGAATCCTGAATTGATGAGGATCTCTTTCAGCTGAACCTTTGCCTCCCAGGTCATTCTTAACGTGGACATATGCAGCCGCTTGTGGTCACAGAACCTCATTTCTGCATCCTCACCGCCCATCCTGAAGAGCAAGTCAATTAAAATGATAAATAATAAAGTCGTATAACAATAATCAACCTGAGCAGCAAATGGAACGCAGGCTTGTACCTGACTTCATCCCAGGCCTGAAAGACAGAAAGCAAGGCCACATGGTCGGAGAATCGAGATCCTGCAAAGTTTCTATGTACAAAACCCAAGCGCTTGCCTTCGCTGATGAATGGCTCTGCAAAGCAGGATGCTGCAGAAATAGTACATGCAGCATCCCCCACACTAAAGAGGTGAAAAAGAAAAGCAGGGTTACATAATTACGGGTTATAAACACAAAGTTTTAAAAGAAAGTTTTTAATTTTTAGCATAGTTACTTTAGAATACAGCCCATGATCATCATTTTTCCAAGACGAGGCTCGATGGGTAGCTTAGCCAGAATGCGTCCCAGTGGAGTCAGCTCATCATTACTGTCCAGAGCATCCAAAGCTGGTGGGGGGGGGGGGATAATTGTTCTAGTCAACAAATTAAACTTCATCCAATAGTTTAATTCTACAGCAACATTTCAATTAATTATAAATTGCTGTGTTTCTAAAGATACCTCTAAGTGTGTGTTCTGCCTCGATTACAGCATCCAGAGGAGGAGGCTCTATAGCTTTGGCCAGAAAATGTCCAATTGCACCGAGCCTGAGGAGCTTAATGCTAAGAGCCACCTCATGCAACGGTGTGCGGAAGATCTCTGGAGTCATGTGAGTCTCCAACCTACGAATTTAGATTAACAATTTAGAAAAGTGGGGAAAAAAAATTAAATAATTGAACAATTCTATGTTTGCAGAGAATGTTAATTAACAGTGCACATGTGCGTGGTTACCTCTCGAATCGTGCTTTGCTGCACAGATGGAAACAGAAACCAGGTCTAACACGACCAGCTCGACCCTTTCTTTGCTCCAAATTGGTCTTTGAGGCCCAGACTGTGGCGTAGTTGGTCATGTTGTTATGGGAGGTAAATAATTTCACCTTTTGCCTAAAGTTCAATAGAACGGAACACAACCATTATTTATGTACTTATTATGCACGTGTAAAATACGTACAGCAATACATATACACAACACACACAAACATATACTGTGTAATGTGTATATATATATCTACATCTTATTTTCCGGACCATAAGGCGCAGTCTTAAATACGGACTCTATTTCCGTACGGTACTTATTCTGTACGGCACCGTATTATAAGGCACTTGCTAAAACATACGATCTACAAGAAAAGTTATAATAATAAGTATAATTGAAGTTTATTCTACTACTTGACAAAACGCACATTATTTTTAATCACTCTTCTCCCACAAATCCATCAAAGTCCTCATCTTCTGTGTCTGAATTAAAAAGCTGTTTCACTATCGAGCACTCCGGTATTCCCTTTCATCAATGTCTGAGTCTGTCTCGTCACCAACGATGTTCAGCAACGATGCCCAGGCATACACAATCCATTCACAGACAGTGGCGTAACTCGCCCGCCGCTGCCTCCCGAGTTTTAGTAAACGTGTGTTCGCCGTCTATCATCCGTCGCTCCCACGCCGCTTGCAACTTCACTTTAAACGCCCTGTTTACGCCAATGTCCAGCGGTTGGAGTTCTTTAGTTAATCCTCCCGGAATGACGGCAAGCTCCGAATTAATTTTCCGGAAAATACGGTATATATAAATACATAAATAATTGTTGAAAAGGTAAAACTTACTTGCAAGAATCGATAACATAAACCACATCGTTGATCGTAATGCTGGTCTCCGCAATATTAGTTGATAAAATTACCTGTAAACAACACACAAACATAGGTTAACAAGGAATTTAAAAAGCTGCCAAAAAAATGATATAGTTGAGTGTAACATTTATTAAGCTTCTGTTACCAGTGCTTAAAGTAACATCTTAAATTCTAAGCACATTCTAAGTAAAGTACTACTTTTTTTAAGAGTAAGAACCATACCATTTTATAATTGTGTGAATGTGAATTTAAATAGCATGGTCGTTGATCTGAGAACAACTGACTTATTACTGGTCATCATTTAGAAGGACAAGGAGTGAATGCCAATCCTAATATAAAAATGCGTTTCTGTCAGAACATTGTGAGGAACGTGTTTAGACACGTTAAAATCACAAAACAACAACAAAAAATTTTACCAGACTTTTCTTATGTTAGGAATGACAAAGTGATTGCTTAAAAAAAAAAAAAAAAAAAAAAAAAAAAAAGGGTATTTCCGGTCCTAAAATCTGATTGGCTGAGCCATTCCATTACAATATTGACAACGGTCACCTCTGACTGCTTCACATTTGTATCCATGTGTAAAAGGTGCAAACGGGGTTGTATTTTTTTTAAAAATCATGTACCATTGATGGAAATACAGATTAATATAAATGACGAGAAATTTCCAGTTAACCACTAAACCAGGATTCTGTTCCTCAGCAATTAACGTTCACTTTTAAAACTGGATTAGATTACGTCACAAGAAACAATCAATGAAAACCTTATTTTATTTATTATAGTGCTTTTCTAACTGTTTTATAATAGCAAAGGGTCACTCAAGGTTGTGCATTACTGCGAATAAATCACAGGAAAAAGATATAACAACACTTTGCTACACACATCACAATCCACATCTATGTTTCCAGTATGCAAAGAAAATGCATTATTCACAATACGCATTAGCAACAGGACTTCTAAGAACTATAATAGTTCCCCGTCACAGTGATATGGACAAACAAAATGGGGTACTCTGTCCAACCATTCTGTTCTTAAAACAATTATATGAAAATATTCCTTAGGTGCAAAAGCACCTATTACGATAAGAAATACAACTACATTTAACACTGACATTTAATTAGTAAATAGACAATTTTTAAAATGTAAAATTTAAAAAGGCTGTAATGTAAAACTTCTCATATAACTAAACCTTCAACATATTTGTATACTGACAGAATGTTTACAGTTTTGTAACAGTCAATAGTAATGTACATGCAAATGAATCATGCACCTTTATCACTCCCTCTGGTACTGGCTCAAACACCCTCTTTTGCTCCTCTCTTGGAATCTGAGAGTGAAGTGGTAAAATCCGATAACCGTGACCACCTAATTCCCGCCCCCCAAAAAAAGAGTAATATTTTTAGTTATAGCACAGATTAAGAATAACATGCACACATGTAAAACCTTCTTTTGTCATAACAGCTGCACTATAGAAGAACAATAAATATGTATAATATAGATCTAAATTAAACAGAACAGCAAAATCTGACCAAAGTGTGGGCTCATCTCTAAGTGCTTCTGCATGGAATAGATGAGATTCCACCCAGGCAGGAAGACCAGCACTGCCCCAGCTACTTGCAAGGTCTCGATGTACTTCAGCAGCGCCTCAATAAGTTCAAAAGGCGTTTCCTTCTCATTTATCTGAGACAAGGATCGCTTGGTCTCTGGTCCGTACTCGGGTCCACACATTAAATTGCAGTTTACCTACAGAACATAAAGATTCAGTGTTAAATGTTACGTATATTAAAAGGCAGAGGGGAAGTTGGAAATGAGGGCAATCTGTCAATACCAACAAAATATATACTATATTGCCAAAAGTTTTGCTTGGCTGCTTTCATCTGCATATAAACCTTGAAGGCGTTCCTATGCGTTGCTTACTCATTTTGATCTGTAGCTCTAATTTAATTGTTCATCTGCTAACTGACCCATTTGTTATCCATATGTTTGTGTGTGTGTGTGCACAAATTAAATCTGACAAATGTGTGTGAGTGGTATCATGTTTCCACAAAAGTGGGGGTGTGCTTATGCCTGCACTCTTAGTATGAGCACTTGGCAAATCAGTGAGAATAGGAAGCTTTAGAAACTAATGTATATTTGAATACTAAATGTTCCTATTTAACAGTACAATAACCTTCAAAATCCCAAGGTTTTAAGATTTTTTTCTGTTTTTGATGTACCTCCTCCTCTCCACCTTCCTCATCCTTGTCTTTCCTCTTTCGGTCTGATGGGGGTGGAATAAACTGGGTCATTTGAATACAGTCCTCCAAGAAATATTCTGTAAAAAATAAAAAAATAAAAATGAAAGCTGATTTAAGAAGGGCAGTAATAAAAAAAACTCATAATAGAAATTAATAACTCACCTTGCACAGGGTACGTTCGTCCATACACCTCTATGATGGGACAGTTGAAGTAGTATTCTCGGAACATGGTGGTGTCAATAGTAGCGGACATGAGGACAACACGTACGTCAGGGAACGTTTTTATTACATCTCTCAACACCACCATCAGAAAATCAGTCTGGGGTAAGAAGAGGGGGAAAAAAACTAAACATAATTTTCAAGCTCTTAAATACTGATAATAGGATTTTGAATAGCTTAACACTTACATTAAGATCTCTTTCGTGGATCTCATCCACTATTACATGACTGATTCCCCGAATTCCAGCTTCCAGCTTTCTTAGCAGCACACCTTCCATGACAATAATTACAGACTTAATTAGGATAAGGATTAATTGTATTTAATAGAACAGCACTGTAAAGCTTCTTTTTGCTGCACAATATACTGTTTTTACATTGTCATGGAAATGTGGGCATTCAGAATAGTCATTTCAGAGAAAGAGCAATTTCATGGTTGATCTTGGTTCCCTTTAAGAGACAAGCCCTTAATAATAATAAAATAAATACTGACTGGGTAAACACTCGTTTTAACCAATATGTGACTGTGTGATCAACAATATCTTCAATCAATTGTATTTTAATTTGATTTATTGGTTGTGAGATCACCAGCTTACCGACGGTGCAAAAGAGAATGCTGGCATGTGGTCTTGGCAGGATGGACTCAAAGCGTACACTGTAACCACAGCTCTTTCCAATGTCTTCACCTCTCTCATACGCCACACGCTCAGCCACGGACACTGCACTGATACGCCGAGGCTAGACATGTCACATAAAATAAAGTAAACCAACTTTCCATCAAACTGAATATTAACCCTTCAAGTCTGTGTGACTAAGTGTGACATAAAGCTCCAACCTAATGCAAGGTGCTAATTAAAAATTTTTTTCAGACAATCACTCAGCTGAATGAAAGACAAATTTAGCATTTAGCTGTTTCTGTCCAGTACTAAATACAGCAGTATGTGTGTGTATATATATACACTCACGGGCCACTTTATTAAGTACACCATTCTAGCAACGGGTTGGACCCCCTTTTGCCTTCCGAACTGCCTCAATTCTTCGTGGCATAGATTTAACAAGGTGCTGGAAGCATTCCTCAGAGAGTTTGGTCCATATTGACATGATGGCATCACACAGTTGCCGCAGATTTGTCGGCCGCACATCCATGATGCGAATCCCCCGTTCCATCACAACCCAAAAATGCTCTATTGGATTGAGATCTGGTGACTGTGAAGGCCATTTGAGTACAGTGAACTCATTGTCATGTTCAAGAAACCAGTCTGAGATGATTCCAGCTTTATGACATGGCGCATTATCCTGCTGCAAGTAGCCATCAGATGTTGGGTACATTGTGGTCATAAAGGGATGGACATGGTCAGCAACAATACTCCGGTAGGCTGTGGCGTTGCAACGATGCTCAATTGGTACCAAGGGGCCCAAAGAGTGCCAAGAAAATATTCCCCACACCATGACACCACCACCACCAGCCTGAACCGTTGATACAAGGCAGGATGCATCCATGCTTTCATGTCGTTAACGCCAAATTCTGACCCTACCATCCAAATGTCGCAGCAGAAATCGAGACTCATCAGACCAGGCAACGTTTTTCCAATCTTCTATTGTCCAATTTCGATGAGCTTGTGCAAATTGTAGCCTCAGTTTCCTGTTCTTAGCTGAAAGGAGTGGCACCCGGTGTGGTCTTCTGCTGCTGTAGCCCATCTGCCTCAAAGTTCAATGTACTGTGCATTCAGAGATGCTCTTCTGCCTACCTTGGTTGTAACGGGTGGATATTTGAGTCACTGTTGCCTTTCTATCAGCTCGAAGGGGGGGGGGGGGGGGGGGGGGGGGGGGGGGGGGGGGGGGGGGGGGGGGGGGGGGGGGGGGGGGGGGGGGGGGGGGGGGGGGGGGGGGGGGGGGGGGGGGCTGGATGTTTTTTCTTTTTCGGACCATTCTCTGTAAACCCTAGAGATGGTTGTGCGTGAAAATCCCAGTAGATCAGCAGTTTCTGAAATACTCAGACCAGCCCTTCTGGCACCAACAACCATGCCACGTTCAAAGGCACTCAAATCACCTTTCTTCCCCATACTGATGCTCGGTTTGAACTGCAGGAGATTGTCTTGACCATGTCTACATGCCTAAATGCACTGAGTTGCCGCCATGTGCTTGGCTGATTAGAAATTAAATGTTAACGAGCAGTTGGTCAGGTGTACCGGTGGCCGGTGAGTGTATATCTATACATTTAGTCATTTAGCAGACGCTTTTATCCAAAGTGACTTACAAATGAGAACACCACAAGTCAGAAGCCATGGAGAAAACCAACTATACTGTAAATTCATCAAACCTGATTGTTATTCGATGCTGTGGCCCCTCTTCCCTCCTTTTTTTTTTTTCTACAACAGGTATTTGTTAAAGAGCGTCTTCAGTAGTTTCTTAAAACTGTTTAGTGATTCTGCCTTAAGGACAGAGTTGGGAAGAACGTTTCACCATTTTGCAGTGGTGAACGCCACGGAGTGAGAATGAGCTCCTCGGTGAGGTGGAACCGCCAGGCGGCAATTATCACTGGAGCGAAGTGAACGAGTCGGAGTGTATTTTGAAAAGTGAAGGTAGGAGGGGGAAGATCCAGAAATGGTTCTGTCGGCCAGAGTCAGTGACTTGTACTGAATGCGAGCAGCTACAGCGAGCCAATGGAGGGAAGTGAGTAATGGAGTGACGAGTTCGCTTGGGCTGGTTAAGCACAAGTCGGGCTGCAGAGTTTTGAATTAGTTGAAGAGTCTAATTTGTGGTCTGATTGTGGCAGCTGGGATACTGGCAAGTAGCGCATTACGGACCGAATCGGTTTTGGAGATTGTGGAGCCATCAATTCGGAAGGTCAGGTCGTGATGGATTGAGGGTTTAGCTGGGATAATGAGCTGTTTTTTCTAAATTTAATTTGAGATAACGGGCCTTCATCCAAACAGATATGTCGGTGAGGCAGGCAGATACCCGATTTGAGATGGTGGTGTCGTCAGGGGCAAAAGACAGATGAAGCTGAGTGTCATCAGCATATCAGTGGTAAGAGAAACCATGCGCCTGGATGACTGTGCTCAGTGATGTCATGTATAGTGAGAAGAGGAGAGGACCAAGTACAGAGCCCTAAGGCACACCAGTGCGTACTTGGTGAGAGTTAGAGATCTCCCCATTCCATGACACTTTGAAGGTCCTTCCTATGAGATAGGATCGAAACCATTCAAGTGTCGTATCAGAAAAGCCTAATTCAGATAGAGTGGACAGTAGAATCTGATTATTTACTGTATCAAAAGCTGCAGAAAGGTCTAACAAATGAGGACCGAGAATTGAGATTTGGCTTTGGCAGATTTAAGTGAGTCAATCAGAGAGAGCAATGCTGTCTCCGTGGAGTGACCACATCTAAAACCGGACTGATTGGGATTAAGGAGATTATTCTGATTAAGAAATTTGGAGATCTGTGTGGATACCACCCATTCAAGTGTTTTAGACAGGAAAGGCAAAAGAGAAACAGGTCTGTAGCTCTGGACCAAATTTGGGTTGAGCGTAGGTTTTTTGAGTAGAGTATATACACACACACACACACATACTGTGTGTGTGTGTATATATATATATATATATAATATATATTTTTTTTAACTACACAAATATCTCACAATGGGCACACAGGACATATGTGCTGAATTGCTTTATTAGTCTGCGGTTGTTATTTACAGAATGGCTGATTATATTCCAAAATTAACAGCTCTAATGGATTTAATTAACTGTCTGTTAATTTATTAAAGTCTTATCATGGGTTGCTAGTGGGATGTTAAATTGTTCAGTATTCAAGACATGTATGCTCCGTGTTTGCACTTTCATGATACACAAAAGCCTTAAATCTCTAGTGTGGTGGTAAGTAGTGTGAAAAAAGTATGTATATAAACACTTAGAATTGTACACCCTGAATGTATAATTGAATACAATTTGTTACATTATCCTTTTTAGCATAGACTACACTTGGTTTGTATAGCTGTATAGTTAATGGCAAATTAACTGACCATTCGCTGTTATTCACTTTGTATGGGGGTTATGGGGGGGGGGTAGCGCTGAAATTATGCTGTTTCGGAGCGCCATCTTAACTATGTAGAGTCTGCAGTATCTTCCTCTTTTAGTAATGCTGCTCTAGTCAGTGATGCCGGAGTCACATGCTGCACTGTGTCAATCAATTACTTATTAATTAAACGCTGTGCTTTATTATTAGCTCTAACTGCCTTCCTTGTCTGTTTCTTTTGAGGTGTGACCGGCTTCATGGAGGTTTAGTCAGATCTTCATCCATGGCTCTGCCGACGAATACTGGATGGAACCTGAATATTAATTGAACTGGCTGTCCTGCAGGACTTGCTTAATGGACTCACATAGCTCTCCAGTTGTTAGAGTTTTTCCATTTGTTAAATATCTGTACATGGCTGTCCTACACTGTTGTTGCTGCCTGGCCGCTCAAGGAGGATGAGCCCCCCACTGAGTCTTGGTCCTCCCAAGGTTTCTTGCTTAAATAACAGCGAGTTTTTTCTTGCCACTGTCGCTTCTGCTTGCTCTTTGGGGGTTTAAAGGCTTTGCATTCTGTAAAGCTGCTTTGTGTCAATGTACTGTTGTAAAAAGTGCTGCATAAATAAATAACTTGAACTTGTATATTATCCATAAAATTTTCAATACAATGACAAAACAAATAAAAAAGATATTTTGTTACTTGGATTATATTTTTGTTTACATTTAACCTTCTGTGAACATTATTTACTGCTGCCTACCTGAGTAACAACAATATTGCACTCTGAAGCTTTGCCTCCCAAAATAAACTGGTCCAGAATGTATTGGGGCACTTGAGTTGTCTTGCCACAGCCTGTAGCCCCACGGATAATCACCACTGGATTACTGTTAATAGTCCTCATGATCTCCTCTTCAAACTTTTTAACAGGCAGTTGTTCTCGTTCTTGTAGCCTCTGTAGAATGCAAGGAAAAAAGAATGACAAACACAAAAATTTCATATTTGCTGTAATTTACTAAGCAGGTCTGTGTAACAGCAGTAATGAGGACCAAAGCGACTCAGAGACCATGAGGGTCACCAAACATTTTACAGATTTAAAAGTAAAATAGTACAACCTCTCCCAGGAACTAATATCAATAAAAACAAATAAGATAAATTATCACTACAGCATGAGCTCATAGGGGCTGAAGTAAAAGTTTGAAAGAATGAGTTAACATTGGCATCAAGTTAAAGCAAGAAAAAGAATACAATAAAACCTTAATTATTTTTTTATTATATAAAACAACCATTTCTTTTTATATAATCATCAAAGCTATCGTGGGAGTTGTGCAATTGCAACTAATGGTCACACCAACCTTAAAAAAAAAAAAAAAAAGTGTGGGCACTGTAAGGGGGGCACATCGCAGTATAATCCCAAGTTACCGTATTTTCCGGTCTATAAGGCGCACCTAAAATTCTCAGGAATCAGACGTGCGCCTTATAATCTGTTGCGCCTTATACATGTACTGAGTTCCAAAATCTGTAAAAGTATTGTTGTGCGACCGGGTGGTTTTTTCCACACTTCACCATCCCTGCTGATTTGTGACTCCATGCGCGCTCATCTCACAGAAAAGCCGAGTGAAAAAAATTTATTTGGAGCTTGTCGTCATTCCGGGAGGATTAAATAAAGAACTCCAACCACTGGACATTGGCGTAAACAGGGCGTTTAAAGTAAAGTTGCGGGTGGCGTGGGAGCGATGGATGATAGATGGCGAACACACATTTACTAAAACTCGGCGGCAGCGGCGGGCGAGTTACGCCACCGTCTGTGAATGGATTGTGGACTGCCTGGGCTAAGGTTTCTGCTGTAACTCTTGTCCGAGCTTTCGCGAAAGCCGGCATCATTGCTGAACAGCCGCCTGGCGACGAGACTGATTCGGACATTGATGAGAGGGAACACCGGAGTGCTCAATAGTGAAACAGCTTTTTAATTCAGACACAGAAGATGAGGACTTTGATGGATTTGTGGGAGAAGAGTGATTAAAAATAATGTGTGTTTTGTCAAGTAGTAGAATAAACTTCAATTATAAATTACCGTTTTGCATCCTTTACTTTTCTTGTAGATCATATGTTTTAGCAAGTGCCTTATAATACGGTGCCGTACAGAATAAGTACCGTACAGAAATAGAGTCCGTAATTGAGACTGCGCCTTATATGTGTGTCAAATACAGAAATAGACCCCGTAATTCAGGCTGCGCCTTATAATCCGGAAAATACGGTACTTATGGTCCGGAAAATACGGTACTTAAAATGATGTGATACAAGCAAACATCCACTTAATAAACTGTTCATAGTTACAGAAAAATTATGGTCACAGAAGACTGTAGACTAAATCTCTCTCAATAGGTGATTTTTGCAGTCTATGAGCTGTACTTTTATTTAATAGTGTTTTTTTATTTCCAGAAGCCTATTTTATCTGTATAGTTGCATTTACATGCAAACCTTGCTGGAAAATTTGGTCCATGGGATAAACGAATGGCTTACAGATACTGTAAACCGGCTATTCACTGTTACTGATTTTATAGAAGTTTCCTTCACCTCCTGTAGGATACTGTCTTGCTCCAATTGACAGCTGAGTTCATGTTGCAGATCTGAACTTATTTGCTCTGGGGTGCACTAGAAAAGGGAGAAAGACAAAATTGATATTGAACCACTACAGACACTGGATTCTTAACAAGAAAAGAATACTTAAAATGTTAAGCAAAAAGACATTGCCAAAAATTTATACAGTACCAATTCTAATGTTAAATGACTGAACCAGTGTGTACAAAGTGAGACACAATATGGTTTTAAGGAAATATGACAAATTATTATGTTGGACTCCAGTAATGTCGAGGCTTAATACATATGTGTGAGAATTTAGGTGTACAAGAACAGCAAGATTCAACGCTATTAAAGCAAAAATCTCTTATGGTCAAATTGCTTAAGAAAATAAGACATATGAATTGGCAAACAGTCCTGATATCTAAACAAAGAAATACTTGGAGTTGTGTCTAAGAAAACTTTACATTATAGTTCAACTTTCCTAGAATCAATACAAGATAAATGCTAAAAAGTCTTTTAACTAATGACAGAAATAAATTATTTGATTTTGTATAGAGTTGTTGACAATACCAAATGGCAATAAAAAGTTTAAGCAAAGTTAAAGGCAGTCCAATAGAAATGTGTTTATATTTTGGCCAGTCCAGGTTTGTATTATTTTTCAAATATTATAAAAAAAAATTCAACATAAAATGTCAAACTAAATGTCATGGACAACATTGGTTGGAAGGGCCTGCCTTACAATCAGAGTTGTATTTTATTTAAAAGGTGTTTGATGAAGGCAGAGCTTCTAAACAAAAGGCCTAAATTCAACAATTTAAAATATTTCTTTATATATTTAAAAGTAAAGATCTTAAGAGAATCAAACACTGTGGTAAACTTACAAACGCCAGTGGCCCTTCATCAATGTTACTACTGGTCCAAGGGTTCCAGTTGACCTGAGGTGGGGACCACTGCACCACCCCTCCATACATCTGCTTCTGAGAGGGTTCAAAGTGGGCCATCTTTCCCTGAACCAGAGACACCGGCACATTATGGTCCTAAAACAGGATAAACAAAATATATTAAGCACAATTAAATAATGATAACATACATAAACAATGTAAAAAGAATGACGGGATGTAAAGTGATGAGGCATGAAATGTATAGTGAAACGGATGAAACACGCCTTTTCCAGTTAAAAAAAAAAAAAAAAAAGTTCTACCTTCTCTAGCAAAGTTTGCCCCAGTGAAAACAACTATCAGTAAGCCTGATCTGCATTAATGCATTAACACAAATAGTAAAATATTTGATGAATCACAGGGATGCACATATATCAATACTTGCATGTTCAATCATTATCTGCACGGTTACTCCGTGCGCTATAATTCCCCTTAGTTGTAAGTGGCAGCCAGTTGTTTACATCTTTGGGACAGCAAGAAAGTAACAAAGAACTATATCATGGGCCCTCCACATGATCTGTAGTTAAAAATAAAGGCTATCGTAAACCCACACTGAAGCCAAAAAACATGCCCCATGCAACAACACTTCATTCAAAACTGGCCTGCAAGCAGCCTAAGAAACTCCAAAGATAACACAATCATGTCATGTACATTACATACTTTAATTGTTTTACTTTAATTTTCGTATTAATGTTATAGACATGCAAATGACATCCACATGCCAGCAACAAAAGCCATGCCAGCTTTGTTGCTGTTGACATTTAAACAATCAACTTTGTGTAAATAATTTCATATCATTTTTTTAATTCATTTTTGACATCTAATAAAAATTACTTAAGGTACTATATTGCACTTAACTCAGCAGAGATTTATCAACCAACGTACTTTAGCAATAAAAGCAACTCACTTTAGTGAAATGAGATCACATCACCCAGGTAACAACTGGCCTGAAACTGCTACAGTGAGATTGCAGGGGGTGTAAAACTGCAGCTCTGTGGTATGATATTAATGGGTTGAAAAGTTGAATGCAACAATAATTCCATACGAGGACTGGGATATCAGCTCAGATGGGTAACTTCCACACACTCAAGACTAGGGCTGGGGCACCGCATCGACTAAGTTGATGTAATTGATTACAAAAATGTGTCAATGCGTCAACAAAACGGTGGCACCCTACCGAAAAGATGAATTTGTCTAGAGCACATATATTAGCAGCAGCTGAAAATCACCCACGTGCATCTAAAGTGTGGGAGCATTTTACACCGAAACACAACAATGTGGTGCTCTGTCAGATTTGCAAAATGGAGATGGCTTTTCACAATGGTACAATAGATGCACTTTTAAGACTTTTAACACATAACACCGTTATTAGAAGTTACAACAAAATTTTTGTGTAGATACATACAGCTTTTCTTAATACCACTGATGCACCGTGTTTTCAGATTACATTTAGATAAATTTAAATGTCCACTCTTGTATATCCTTTTCATTCATTCATTATCTTCCACTTATCCTCTATTAGGGTCGCGGTGGGGCTCCCCATGCCCATCCAGGGGAGAACATCTCGGGCGCTGGGCAGATAGACCCAGGACAGGGCGCCAATCCATCGCTGGGCACACACTTACTCACACATACACACTCTATATGGGACAATTTTGAGAATTCAATTAACTTGTTCCATGTTTTTGGACTGTGGGAGGAAACCGGAGAACCTGGAGGAAACCCACGCAGACACGGGGAGAACATGGAAACTCCACCCAGATGGGGATTCGAACCGGGAATCCCTAGTGCTGAGAGGCGAACGTGCTAACCACTAAGCCACCGTGCCGCCCACTCTTGTATATAATGAACCAAAAATATATAGTCAACATATAGTCCATAAAATGTCATACCTTATTGTCCACGATGTTTGTGGCCCAGAGGTGGCAAGTAAAGTAAAGTAAGTAAATGTTTTTGTGTGCCAAAGAATGAAGCGCTCATGGCGTTTGAAAAAAATAAATAATTAAAAATAAATAATTATATATATATATATATATATATATATATATATATATATATATATATATATATATATATATATATATATATATATATATATATATATATATACACTGTATATATACACTGTAGTATTGTACTTCAGTACTTTTTCCACCTCTGTTGTGGCCTCATATGTGCCTCAAAGTACAGTGCAGTTTTTGAATTATTTTTTTTTTATTAACAAGAACTCGTTACCTGGTAATTTAATAATTTAAAGTTACAACTATTTTGGAGAAAAAAAAAGATTCATTTTTACGTCTAGTATTTTTGATGAGGCATTTCAGTAATAGTAAAAGACTAATTTTAAAATATTCCATCATTCTAGTGTGCTTTATATTATACTTGAATATTGAATATCTTGTGGCTGAGATTTTATCTTTGATAAAGCTGTTAGTGCTAATGCATTTTTGTGTTTCAACAGTGTCCTTAACAGCACAGTTTGATGTTGAAGAAAATATTTCAACATTAAAGGATTTTATTTTTTATTACTTTAATTACATACACAATCACATTAAAATGAATAGTTTTTAGATTAATTGGCTAATATTTTTTATTTAATTGTTAGATTAATCGATAGAAAATTAATTGTTAGGTGCAGCCCTACGCAAGACTAGGTTTGTACACCCATGAGCTCTAATAGACAAAGCAGGAGACATAGAAAATGTAGTTCTCAGATGGCAGATCATTTTCATGTTTAAAATTATCTTTCTGTTAAGATATAGGGAATACTCTAGGAGACATATTTGGAATTCAGTTTTTTTTTTTTTAATTTCATTAATTTTCACGGGTGAACCTTTACTTGGAGAATGTGCTTCATCTAGTGGTAGGCATTGTGAAGTATCTGCTAAAGACACTGTTGGCAGCTAGTAAAATGACTATAACCAAAAAATGGATGCAGCAAGAATCCCCAACAAAGGAGCAGTTTGCAAAAATTACACAATGGAGAAAATCACATTTATGTACAATTGAGGGTGAGCTGTTTTTCAAAATACTTGGAAAAAATGGACTGTCTTACCCCTTGACTGAGACTTTGTGAGAGATAAATGAAGCATTATGTAACCTATTGAAACTCCATATTGCCTGATATAATCGTATTGTTAAGCAAAGTAACATTATGCAAGACCTGCTAATCAACATTTGCTCAAAACTGTTGTCATGTACATACCTTTCTTTCTGATGTAAAATGTAAAAATTTGGACAAATTAAAAGTATAAAAAAGAGAATATAATTACTTACAGGGTGAGGAATATTGATGCCCAACTCCTGAACAATCATAGAGAGCTGATGTCTAAGGTCATCACTGACATTCACGTCATAAACTTCAACCTAATCATTAAAGAAAAGGTTAAATACTGCCATGAGTATGTTGCTACTGAAGTTCTATTTGTCAATAAACTTACAGCCTCTCCTTCTTTCTTTTTTGACTGCCCAGTAAAAGCTTCAATGACACCCAGATGGTACAACTGACGGACCAGAGAAAGAGCGCATGACTGTGCCGCTATTTTTTTGTTGGAGCCATGCTCACGAGTGAAGATTTCTGCAAGTTGGAAATAATTTATTTACCGACAAACATTTAAATAAAAATCTTTTTACTTCATTGTATTATTTTTACAATCACATAATTAATGCAATGCATTCAATACAGTGAAAGACACTTACTTCTACCCAGTTGTTTTACAAAGACAGTCATTTCAGCAATGAAGCTCCTAAAAGACAAATGGATTAATGAGACACGAGCAAAATAATGTCAAAATGTGTTATTAATAAAATTATTTTAAAAAATAATAATAATAAAAAACTAAAAATATACTGAGATTTGTGCCTTGTACACATTACATGATTTTGGTTCAGATTTTAAACTCAGTAATTTATTTAACTGAAGAAAATGTTGATAGCAAAAGGTGAAATAATGCTTGCTCAGTGTTGACTCATCATTATTTAAGAACACTTCATTCGTTTGAGAATTGAACAGCACTCTAATATGTTACAGATTTATCAACATGTTTAAATAGCATGTGTTCGTGACTCCAAACATCACAGAAGAGTAATCATCATATGCACATCACATAAGTAGCTTGCAGCTTGGGAACATCTGCATTTAGTTTTTTTACTATGCAGTTTGACCTTGTAGCGCACATACAATAAATTGATAATCTTTGTGCGTACAACACTTTTTGCACACACAATTCTGACGTGTTAAATTTTTGCACACTTTGGAGATGTAAAATGTAAACAGGTCTGTGTATCACGACAAAAAATAATTACATATGAAGTTATTTTATTTCAGTCATCACATTTGGTATATTTATAAGAGGCCAAAAAGATTATACTTTGTAAAAAAAATTTATTAATCATGTAGTGAGTACAAGCAGTATATGTTAATTACATTTAATATTGTTCAACGCTATAACTTAACTACTCACAGGTATTAGGTATGTCTGTTTTTTGTTTTTATTTATTTATTTTTTTTACCCGCAACACTTAATTTATATTGCCATATAAATGCACATATAAAGTTCCCCAATAACGTACTGTAATCCATTCACTACATACTTTTTTCTAGTTTTGTAATAAACTGTAAGCACTAAAAAAAGAAGTAGTGGTTGGCTTACACAACAATGAACTGTTACAAATGTGAAATTAAAGACAAAGTGTAGTAAGGTAGGGGTGTAATAGAGCACACAGTAATTGGACAAAGTTTTTAAACTTCAGTTAACTCTAGAGTCCAGGTTCTTCATGGAAAAGTAAATTGATAAAATTGACTATGTGTAGAAATAACGATAAATTCGGCAAGTCATAGTTTTGCCAGCAAGTACTTAGCTAAACAAATTATAATTAATATCTGTATTATATGTACACAAGTTACAAAATTAGTTTTTTGGTGCCTTTTTAAGTCAACAAATTAATACGTACTCCACAAAAATCTAACTGTTTTATTTACTGAATATAATGCATTCAATTATAAATATTATGGTTTAATTACATAATTATAGTTTAATTAATAAAAATAATTGTAAAAAAAAAAAAAATAATTTTATGCTGGTATAAAAGCAACACTACATTTAATGTTTTGTGGCTTAGTGGTTATAACCTTTGCCTCTCGACACTGGGGATTCAGGAATCAAATCCAGATCTGGGTCAAGTTTTCTTGTTCTCTCTGTGACTGAGTGGTCCACAGTCCACCCACAGTCCAAAAACATGGATTTATACTGAATTGGCTTTTGAAATAGTGTGCACATGTGAGTGCCCAGCCATGAATTGGCACCCTGTTCTAGGAGTATCTACCCAGTGCGCTAAATGTTCTCCCCTGAATTGGGCACAACCTTACTTCCTAGTATAGAATTTAGTGGAAGATAATGAGATGAGATTTGTAGTACAATGCTATTCCCGCCAGTTGAAAATGGCACTAAGCACTTGAACTGCAACCAAGAAATTACAAAGATCAGCCAAGAATCAAGAAAAAGAAAACATATAGTTTATCAAACAACTGACCTCTACTTTTAACAGCATATTAAGCCATATTTCAGGAATTACAGTTGTTCCTGAGCTCGTCTTGAGTGTGTATGTTTTTCTGCCAGACTTCCAGCCATGATTCAGAACATCCACCTCAGTCATGGAGATCTCCATTCCTAACGGAGTGACACCAGAAATCACAACCAGCCATTACAGCAACCCAAACACTCGCCTCTAACCAATCACTCCATGTGGCACCTTAGTGCAGCCTAAGCAATGCCACATGTCTTTTTGGGTCTGGATGTGATTTCTGGCATCATTTTCCACTTAGTTTACCACGGTTAATATTTCTACCAGGTAGAAAATTAACAGAAGTTGAACATTACAGAATCTGACATTCAAATGGATGTGTTTAAAGTAGACTAGCTGAAATCTAGTAGATTCAGGTTTTTAGAGATCTCCTTGGGGTTGAGTATACACCAAGAATATCTCACACCATTGCTTATAATTCCAGCAGAAAAACATACACTTAAAAGGTGTTCTACATTACAGTTTAAACACTGTCTGAAAAAATATGAACAATGTCATTATTCAAAAAAGGCCAAGCATATGTAAAGTTTTGACTATAGTAGAGATGGCTCTTCCTATCCTAATATAAACAATGGGCAACAATATAGAGCCCATCACATACAGTAGTTCAATTAGCCTCAACTAATAATGACTTGTACTAAACTTAGGTCTGTGTGTAATGGCATTTTCTGTTATTAAGTTAAAACAGCATTTGCTATATGGAATGTTGCTTTTGGATGCTGCTTCTTGAAGCCCTAGTCGTTTGCATTATGACTATTGGGTAATAAAGTTATTTAAAGCTTTTAGAGCTTATATATTTACAATCTTAATTTTAACATAATAAGATTACTTGTCCATTCATGTCCAAACCTGTTGTGGTCGGGTCCAACCTGGCTGTACTTATAGTCAGTCTGAATTCTCTCTTTCTGGAAAAACTGGTGCAGACGGGCTTTGGCATTCTCAAGAGTCCAGTTTCCGTGCAGCCCAGCATTCAGATCTACCTCCTCAGATTCCAGTGTCTGTGCATAAAAGCCCCCAAAATATGTTATACTCAGCTACAGCATTATCACAGCAGGATAATCTTTATGTTAAAAAGTGTATTTGATTAACAAAAGGCTTATTTCAAATCTTACAGCTTTTGCATCTTGTTCATCCTTCCTACTGTAGTAGTCCTGTAAGTTAGCCCCTCTATCCCACTGTGCATTATTAAAACCTGAGTAACCGAGACCAGTCACTCCAGGCACGGGAGCTGAAGGCTTTTCCTGCTCAGACACTAAGGGAAAATAGACACAATCATCTTAGCATGAAAAAAATGCTATTTAAAATATAGCTATTAAATTTGAAGCACATGGTCTTGGATATAAAATAAGAAAAACAAATTGAAGTAAAATTACATAAAAGTTAGAATGTCCTTTAAATTAACTTCTGAATAGCAATGCAGTGCTGCCAGAGTGCCCAAAGATTACAAGCTTCCAGTTTTGGTCTTTGGCCTTGTCCTTTGCATGTAGAGATTAATGCTAATTCTGTGAATGATACTTGAGACAGTAGATGATGGGAGTTTCAAAGTCTTACAATTTTATGTATAGCAACATTTATCTGACATTGGTTTAAAGTTTTAAATGCAGTTTGTTGCAGGCTAGTGAACTTCTAATCATCTACTGGTAACTTCCCTAAACCCATACTTTTGGTACTTAAAGCAATTAAATAGATTGTGTAACGGTACATGTAGTTGTACTGAACAATTAGGTCCAAAATTTATGGTGAGTAGAAACGATACATGAAAGCAAGAAGACTAACATGCTGCTTAATGCACACATTTTCATCTGATTTTGTAATATTTTGTTAATTATGCATATTAGATCAGCGATCATTAAAGTACATATTATTACATAATATATATTTAAGATCCTCAATGTTATCATGAACCTAGTGAACTTCAAAGTAAAAAACTTGGTTAAAAAATTTGGCTTCAGCCATGTTAAATTAAAAATTATATATATATATATATATACATATATATATATATATATATATATATATATATATACTCTACGTTCTAACTGTAAGCATAAAAAAATTCTTTTCAACCTTGGTAAGAAGAAGAACTATGTGAGTGTGTATGTTCACAGTATACATTTTACTTCATAGGCTTTACATACACATTGCATTAACTACCTGGGGGTATATAGCACTGTGGAACATACTGTAACTGTTCAAAATAAATTGAACATGAACTGAACCATGGGATCGATACCATGGTGTGAAGCAAACCAAGAATTTTGTGTACTGTTACACCTCTGAAGTTCACTATGAAAGGGTAGACTGTTTTTAGATATCCAATATATACCTTTTCGTTTGGTTGTCATCTGTTGAAGGTGAACATTTGTGTGTGTGATTTTGATTCCCGATGACTTTCCTAACAATTCTGACTTATTAATAAAACTCTGCTACAATCTGTCCTCCATACCATTGAGCTGTTTTGTGCAAATGACACTATTGCAGCTGTTACAGAATGGATGTCTTTAATTCTTGCTTCCACCAGTTAAGCCCCAAAAACTCAATTTTCTATTAGAAACCATAGCAAATTCCATCAATACCTGAGCCGATCTCTCTGGTTTATGAAAAGTTTATCAACAGTATAAGCAATATCGGTTGACCATTCCTAATTTCCAACCACCTCAAACACCAATAAGATGTACACAAAAAAAGAAAAGTATCTTATGTGTTTCTTTATCTTACCTCCCTCCTGTTTCACTAACAAATGTGGAGGAAGAGGACCATCTTGGGGCAAAGAGCCAAACCCACCTTCTTCTTTATTGTCATCAGGTGCAGTGACCTGGAAACATTTTTTTTAAATATAATGTACAAAAAAATAATAATAACTGTATGAAATTAAGACATTATTCAGTACTCAAACTTACCCCTAAAGCTGGTACTTCAGCAGCACTAACCTCACCCATTCGCACAAGATAATTCACAAAATCTCTTGCAGCATTGGACTGGGCATCTTTTTTGTTAGTAGAGTTTCCCATGCCAATGTAGTTAAAACCTTCAACGCGCACCTAAAAAAAAACCATATGCTTCAGAGTTAAACACCTAAATGTAACTAAATTTAAATGCAAAACTTGACCAGTGTGCATGAGTGATGGCTAAAACTGATGTTTCGTTACCTCGCACAAAAACTTCTGCCGGTTTTTGTTTCCAGCTGCCCGAATATCATAATTAGGTGTAACTTTCTTTTTTCCACACCATGCATAGAGAAAGTTTTTGATGTCCCCCATTGTGGTGGGTTCACCTGCTAATAAAAGACAAATAAATATAATTTCTGTTCATTATTAATAGTTTGAACATCAAACTATTGAATCTTACATAATAATTAACAACAAATAAATCATGCACGACACAATCAATGTCTAGATATATTTACATAGTGACATTAGTGATAAAATCATTGTGCACCGTAAAGAGCATGTTTTAGTTATTTTAATAGCACCAATGTCAGTGTATCACACAATGAGTGCAAACTCATCACACAATGAGTGCAAGCACAAACGGTGCAAGCTTTAGAAAAAATGTCAACAAACATCAACTCAAAAAACAATTTACATTCCACAACCTAAGTGGGGGAAACCGCATCGGTTACAAATAGATGGATTTTTTTTTAACGTCGTGAATAGGTTATAAAATTTATCTTGTTTGTTATAATACCCAAAGAGGCAAAGTAGCCAAAGCACTAGCTAAGCTAGCTAGCGACCAAAATATCAATGTTAAGATTAAAAACGATACAAACCTACAAGAGAAACAAGCGTGTATGGTTGGTTTCCTAATACGGAATGTAAACTATGCTTAGAACGAGTCAACTTACGACAATAAAAGCACAGCAATGCCTATGTCGTATTGTAAACCGGGTGAGCCTCCACGACCAGCGAAAAAGCCGTCGCCGAGAGAACGATGAATAAGCGAGTCTTATTGGAGTCGTATTTTAAACCGATTCTTTTAGTGAATCGGGCACATTGTTAACTCACATCGTTTCCTTTCCTGTTAATATTTAAAGCAGAGTAAATTTAATGAGCTTTTAAAGATAGGACGCTTCACCAATTTGCCAGTAATAAAACTAACACAAAACGGCTGGAAAAACATTCATGAAGCATCAGTTCATTTGCCGACTCTTCATTCAGACGACTTTAACGGACAAAATGGTTTACCATGAAGCGATTGAGTCGGTTCTTGAATCAAACTGCGTCTGATCTCGTAAGCGTTTTAGGACCTAGACCGGAACGAACGGAATATTAAAAAAGCAGAAACGACATCTGCCTAGTATTTTACATGAATAACAAAACAACCCAGTCCTACATCTATACATCACTACAACCAATTCCTTGCGTTGGTGTAGAATGAAAAGTCGTGTTTCAAGGGTTGCACTACATCTCTTATAGCATGAGAATACATTAAATCGCGATAAGAGAATTTGGCGCAATAAATAGAGAAATAAATAGCTGGCTAGGTGAATAAAATGAGTGACAGAGGCCGTATTAAAGTTTGGACACATTTCAAAGGCAGAGTGTAGACTGTGCAAAATTAAAATTGTATATCGAGCCTGGCTCCACAAACAACCTGCACAGGCATACTTGAACTGTTTATTTATCAGTTTAATTAGAAGATGAAAGAAAAGCAAGAGAACCTGATGTAGGTGCTAGTGTGTCTACACTGCTGCTGCTCCTGCAATTTCTACAGCATAATCAAGTGCAAAGGATCCTTGTTTTTGTATTTATTTTTTATTTTGTAGCAATCGGTTCGATGATAAGTATGTAAATAAAACAATACTATTAAGAACAAATAATTATAATTTGTTTTTACAGTAGTAATTAATTTTACACATAATTTGGTAATATACTGCTTTCAGCTACAAATAGTCAAGGTAGCCACTTGGGAGCCGAAAGAGCCGGCTCTTTTGAGAGAGCCGAGCCAAAAGAACCGGCTCTCTGAAAAGATCCGGAATGCCAATCACCAATGTCAGCCATGTTGCAATGTTCCAATTCTCAAATTAAAGTTCTGACTCATTAAATAGTGCACTACAAAGGTTCCACAACGCACTTGTTTGCATTCATAGCTACGTACTCTACGAAGCGCCATATAAACTGCGATATAAAGACCGCATAATCAAAAGGACGGGTTTTTCAAACATAAAATTTGTAGTTTCCGCATTTTTAGTAAAAAAAAAGAGAAACATTTTGCTTATGATTTGTGGTCTCAAATAATTAGTAGCTGTGTTGTATTAGTAATTGTTATAGCAGATGTATTGGCAATAATTCCCACCTCTGACCGGTTCACAATCGTATCAATGCGTCAAATACAATACATTATTTTAAATAATAAAGTACAGATTATTTCAAACAGTGTCGATTTCCAAACTGTGTTCTGTAATTTGGCCACTAGATGTCAGTTTTTGATTGTCGGAGAACCCAGAATACTGTTTTCTCAGTGATTTTAAAAAACAGCGACTTAAAAAAACAGACTAAATCATGTTGCAAAAGACCAGTTTTTGCTCTCAATAAACGCATTTATGAATCAAACTTTTATTTTTTAATTATAGGGTTTTTGTAGCCATTTTATAAAAGCAATAAAGCAGTCTCGTTTGTGTATTATTGTCAATAAATTACAGGAAAGTGCTTTAATGTCACTCCACTATGTGTAGTGCCTAACAACATCTTCGTGATTTATTCATAATAATGCAAAAACTTGAGTGCCTCATTGCTTTATTATAAAACTGGTAGTTCTGGTTTTAAATTCTGATTGGCTAAGCCGTTTGTCCAGCCGTGGCACTATTGACAATAACCACCATTGACCGATTTACATTCGTATCAATACATGGTATAAAATACATTTTTTAAACGTTTTTTATAAACTGCGTTCTATAATTTGGCCACTAGTTTTTATTTTTAGAGAAACTAGCATCCTGTTACTTAGCGATCACTTCACAAATCGGACTAAATCATGTCATGGAAGACCAGTTTATCTACGATTTTTTTCCAATATGAATCAAACCTATTTTTTTTATAATAGTAATGCATTGTAACCATTTTATAAAATTAATAAGGCACTCAATGTTGTGCATTGTTGTGAATTAAAAAAATAAACATGCCCATTTAGGGAATAAAATTTTGGGCGCAGGGCAGATACATCCAGGAAAGGCAACGATCTATCACTGGGCACACTCATTCACACAACAGACACAGAAACACACACTATATGTTACAATTTAGAGCATTCATTTTATTTAGAATCCATGTTTTTGGACTGTGGAAGACCCGGAGGAAACACACGTGAACACAGAGAGAGAACATGGAAACTCCACCCAGATTGGGATTCAATCCTGGATCCCCAGCGCTGAGAGGCAAAAGTGCTAATCAATATGCCACTGTGCCGCCCCACATTGACAAATATAATTCATCCAGGCAAAAGTTATTAATGATTTGCTGAGTTTTTTTCTTTGAGTAAACTAAAACCTTTTACCTAGTGTAATAAAATGCTGCAATTTATAATGTAATGTACTACAAATTCGAAAAAAATCAAATCAAATATGCTATTGCTAAATCATTATAAACTTAATGTGTTAAAAAATGTAAAACAATAAGTTGCTTTACTTTACTTTACTTCACTTTCATGGCATCCACATTTCCAATTCCATTTTATTGAACTCCATACCTTTATTATATTTTAAATGTATTGTATATTTTCTTTTTCACTCACCAGTACACCTGTACTAGGTGATGTGACAATAAAAATCCTTGAATCCTTTATATGTGTGTGTATGTATATTTGCATGTATGTATAATAGTGATAAAGCAAACTCAAAATGATTTTTTATCTATCAGGACTGAATCTGTTAAAATTGAATATAAAATGGCTTTAGATGATCATAACTAACATTTCGGTAGCTATGGGTAATGGAAGTTCTGTTTTGGTTACTTTGGTTGAAAAATACTGCGATGACTTGCGCTTCATTTACCGGAAATGAGAATGATCTCTACACATTTTGCTATATGAATAATGGCATTATTATATATCTTATCTGTACAGAAAAAAATCAGTTACATAAGTTACATAATAACAAAAGTTATGTTGACATGAACCACATCACACTTTTTCTTTATTTTTTAACTGTTTGTGATAATATGCTGTGTTTGATTTTTACCAAGCAACAGTGTACTTATGTTATACTCAATTCTGATATTATCATTCATATTTTTATTCAGGGTTTTCCTGTTTTTATGTTTACACATTTATTTTAGACAAAATGGTGGATTTTTTTCTTAGCCTTTATATGAAAACTGCTCTTTCAGTTTTGTTTCTAATTCTGCTGTCATCACAACCAACATTTATTGTGATTAGAGAGACATTTAAGTCACATGATGTACTTTTGAGGTTTTCTTTATATCTATCTACATGTAATTATCAAAGTGAGCTCAGTTGAAACTTCAACATTCAATGCTGACAAGACTGAATGCTATCTCAATTGTAATCTATTTAAGAAAACAAAACTGTTTTTATATTTAATACATTTTAATAATACATGTTAAGATTTTCTCAAAACACATTACTAGAAATTCTAGTTTTTTTTTAGAAATTCTAGCAACAACATGTCAATCAGCATTAACCTTATTTTTGAGGTCATTGCTAATGCTTTTAATTTTTTTTCAACTGGTTTCTGAACTAGGGCGGCACGGTGGCTTAGTGGTTAGCACGTTCGCCTATCAGCTCTAGGTATTCCCGGTTCGAATCCCCAACTGGGTGGAGTTTCCATGTACTCCCTGTGTCCACGTGGGTTTCCTCCGGGTTCTCCGGTTTCCTCCCACAGTCCAAAAAACATGGATCAAGTCAATTGAGTTCTCCAAATTGCCCCATATAGAGTGTGTCTGTGAGTGAGTGTGTGCCCAGCGATGGATTAGCGCCCTGTCCTGGGTCTATCTGCCCAGCGCCCGAAACGTTCTCCCTTGAAGGGCATGGGGAACCCCACCGCGACCCTAATAGAGGATAAAGCGGGAGATAATGAATGAATGGTTTCTGAACGTTTCTGATCGTTTACTTTTTCAGTAATTCAATTCACATTTGCAATTTGGTAGACTTCTATCAGTTTATCATGTATTAACACGTTGTGTATAATCATGCAACAACCATGTCAGTTATTCACCTAACACATTTCCACTCAATGACAATTGTCATTTTTAAACTTACTGCAATACTAAAAAATAGCAAACATTTGAAGGAAACAATCCCTTGCTTTGTTTGCATTGTCCTCAGAATCACCTCAGTCTGCATCAAAATGCTTCTAATAATGCAAAACAAGCAAATTACATTTACATTTCTATGTTTGTCTATATTGTAATCACCTTTTTGCATTAAGAGAAAAATATCGACACTGTAGTAACAACTTGAGACTTTTTACTTAGCCTAATTTAATAAAATTGAACACTTTTGGCCAGCTTTTAAATTGATGCAACCAAGAATACACTAAGTGACTTAAATTCAGTGCAACATAGAAGCTTTTGTTAACCATACACAATAAAGAAAAAAATGGGGGTTCGTATAAAGTGATTGCTAAGCCTTCAACTCCAAGTTTAGCACTTGAACATTCTTAGAGCAGCTTGTTTTTGGTGGATAGCTTTAAATTTCTGGTGGTTAGTGTATTTAGTTGCGCACCAAATTCCCTAGCTTAAACAGTAACTGTGACACACACACACACACACACACACACACACACACACACACACACACACACACACACACACACACAAACCTGTCATTCATTCATTATCCTCTATTAGGGTCGCGGTGGGGTTCCCCATGCCCATCCAGGGGAGAGCGTCTCGTGTGCAGGACAGGGCGCCAATCCATCGCTGGGCACACACTCACTCACACAGACACACTCTATAGGGGGCAATTTTGAGAATTCAATTAACTTGATCCATGTTTTTGGACTGTGGGAGGAAACCGGAGAACCCGGAGGAAACCCACGCAGACATGGGGGGAACATGGAAACTCCACCCAGATGGGGATTCGAACTGGGAATCCCTAGAGCTGAGAGGCGAACGTGCTAACCACTAAGCCACCGTGCCGCCCCACACAAACCTGTCATCTACCAAAATAAAGAGAATTTCCTCCTTTTTCAGCTTCTTCTGTGGAGCACCTGTTATGTTCTCACTAACGGTAAACAATGCCGGTAACCAATAATCAAATTTTCTGAAGGCCTAAAAATATCTGACAGACTGATGTTAATAATATTTTGGCCATGAATACCATCCATCCATTATCTTCCTCTTTATCCTCTACTGGGGTCCTGGGGGGGGGGTTCCCTATGCCCATTCAAAGAAGAACGTTTTGGGCGCTGGGCAAATACAACCCCAGGACGCCAATCTATCACCTGAGCACACACTCACACAGATGGTTTGGAGAATTCAATTGACTTTGATCCATGTTTTTGGACTATGGGAGGAAACCAAAGAACCCGGGCAAAATCCACACGGACACAGGAAGAACATGGAAACGCCACCCAGATTGGGATTTGAACCGGAAATTCCCAATGCTGAGAGGCGAATGTGCTAACTACTAAGCCACCATGCCACCGTCCATGAATACTTAATAATTACTACAATAATTCCAAATGCTTTGTTTGCTTCCTTATAAGGCATCGCATTTCCCCGGGTTGCACTGCTTCCAGCTGTGATTTTTGTCATTAAAGCATTTATCCACATATCAGCATCATTTGTTACCAGGTTTTTACTTTTAGCCAATTAAAACCTATTACAATATTACCACTCAACATTTAGTATTAGCATTAATGGCAATAGAAAAGAACTTTGTATCTAAACTGCTCAAAAAAATGACGATGGATTTTTAGTACAAATAATCAGGATTTAATCAGGATTTTTATTTGAATAACAAAATGTGATTTTCCTAAATAATATTGCAATTATATGAGGTTATATACCAGTGTAACCGGGTGGATATGCATGAGGATATATATATATCCTACATATATATATATCCTATATATATATATATATATATATATATATATATATATATATATATATATATATAGTAATAAAAAGTTCATTTCTTTGTTTATCGTAGTTTCCTGTTGGTTCTCTGTTGTCTGTTTAAAAGGACCAGGACCATAGAACAGGCATAATTTGGGAGGTGGTCTATTGTGTTACCACACTGATATGATTAGTGCAAATGTGCTGCTGTAGTTTTATTTAAACACCTCAGTTTTATTTAAATGCCTCAAAATACCTGCTCTGTGGTGGTACTATTGGGGTCCTGAACATAACAGAACAGAGTAAAGGGGACTAACATGATAGAAATCTGACAATAAGTGGAACATATAATGAGTGCATCCCTGGTAAGAACAGAGCGTATTTGATTAATTGAACAAAGAAAAAGACAGCAAAACTCACACAAAGCACAAAAGGTACAATGCATAATTAAAAAATAGTCTGATCAATAAACATGTCAGGGTTGGGAGTGTTACGTCACTCCCCCCTGTTTTCATTTCGGCTTTTGGCCGTTCCGGGTTCCCGTAGGTAGGGCCCATTCCCTAGAGCTGGGATTGGGTCCTACCTAATCACATGTGACCTGCTGACTACTCTTAAGTGCACATGCGCCCTGAATCAGGAGGTCAGCATTATCTGTTATCTGTGTATGTATTTGCATATGCTCACGTTACTTTGGGGTATTGTGCTTTGTTTGCGTTCAGTGTCACATCGCCTTTGGCTCGGTTCGGATGATTCTTTTCATTTATTACATTTACATTACATTTAGTCATTTAGCAGACGCTTTTATCCAAAGGGGCTTACAAATGAGAACACCACAAGTCAGAAGCCATGAAGAAAACCAACTATACTGTAAATTCATCAAACCTTATTGTTATTTGATGCTGTGGCGCCCCCCCCCCCACCTCTTTTTTTTTTAAATGTATTAATTTTTTTACAACAGGTATTTGTTAAAGAGATGCGTCTTCAGTAGTTTTTTAAAACTGTTTACTGATTCTGCCTTACGGACAGAGTTGGGAAGAACATTCCACCATTTTGCAGTGGTGAACGCCACGGAGTGCGAATTAGCTCCTCGGTGAGGTGGAACCGCCAGGCGGCGATCATCGCTGGAGTGAAGTGAATGAGTCGGAGTGTATTTTGAAAAGATGGCGTGAAGGTAGGAGGGGGAAGATCCAGAAATGGTTTAGTATGCTAGAGACAGTGACTTGTACTGAATGCGAGCAGCTATAGGGAGTGAATGGAAGGAAGTGAGTAATAGAGTGACATGAGTTCGCTTGGGCTGATTAAACAGAAGTCGGGCTGCAGAGTTTTGAATTAGTTGAAGAGGTCGGATTGTGGAAGCTGGGATACCGGCAAGTAGCGCATTACAATAATCGAGCCGGGATAGGACTAGGGCTTGAACAAGCAGTTGGGTAGCATGTTCAGTCAAAAAGGGTCTGATCTTCCTTATGTTGTAAAGGAGGAATCTACAGGAACGGGCAGTTTTGATTTATTAAATATTTATTAAATATCTTTTCTACTACTTACCTGCTCGCCTGACTCGCTTCTTACACAACATCGCACCACGCAGTGCCGCCTTTGGACGGACTGCGCCCCCCCATTGATACAGAATGCTGACCTCATAACCTAGCTGAGTCCAGGCTCTTTCGTCCGGGTAAGTGCTTCTTTGTTTATCCGCCGCTGCCGCGTATCCCGTTCCTCGGTCCTTCCCGGCAGTCGGTTCTAGTTCCGCCGCTTCTCCAGCTGCCTGTGGCGTGCATCCCGGCTTCTTTAGCTCGGCGCTAGCCCCGCCATTAGCCTATTCTCCGGCTGCAGCATCGGCTACCGGGGACATCTGTCTCACCTTGGTCAACCGGTTCCCGCGCCGTCAGCGATCACCTGGGATCACCAGCGATCATCGACAGCTACGCAGTGTGCATGTTGGGAATCCGCTATGTGAGCCGCGCTGTGCAGTTAGCGAGCACCCGGGCGCTGTTAACGGGCAGCTTCTCAGCTTGCGGGTTGACACTCTGTCCTGCGAGTCGCCGTGCATTGATCGCGAGCCGCTGCGAGCTGACAGCGTGCCGCTGCGTGAGCCGCCTCGCTCCACAGGCCATCCGCTCCGCGAGTGGTTCTACGCCGTCGGTAATCCGCCCCGTGCCGTCAGCGTTCTGCCGCTCGACGTCTGCGAGCCACCTGCTCCGCCGGCCATCCTCTCCGCGAGTGGTTTAACGCTGCCGGTAATCTGTCCCAGGAGCCTGCTCTGGACTGTTTGCCCCTTGTCCGGGACCATCCACTTCCCGCTCGGAACAGTCTTCCTCCCGCTCAAGACAGTCAGCTCTCCTCTCTGGACTACGTGTCACCCGCTCCGGACCATAATTCGTCTGTGATGGACTGTTTTCCCCTTGTTCAGGACCATCCACTTCCCGCTCTGAACAGTCTTCCTCCCGCTCAAAACGGTCTGCTTTACTCTCTGGACGATGTGCCACCTGTTTAGGACAATGTGCTCTCCGCACTAGACGGTTTGAAGGTTGCTCAGGAGACACTGGTCTCTATTCCAGATATCCAACATATAAACAAAGACTGTGCTATGCTCGCGTCTACTCGGGTCACCTCTGCGGTCGCGTGTACTCCAGTTGCCCCTGCGGTCGTGCTCTCTCCAGCACTTGAGTCAGCGTTAGCCTCTCCAGCACTTGAGTCTGCGTTAGCCTCTCCAGCACCTGAGTCTGCGTTAGTCTCTCCAGCCCCTGAGTCTGCGTTAGCCTCTTCAGCACCTGAGTCTGCGTGTCACGAGTTGACGGGTGCGCGCTGTCCGGAGGAAGCGGCACAGCGCGGTGCGGTGCAGGAAGCGAGCCAGGCGACCAGGTAAGCGAACAAAACTGTTTATTAACAGAAGGCAGCGGGAACGCCGCTGCAGGCACGACGGGACGTGCCGGGAGAACAACGCGAATATATATAACGGCGGGAAGGCGCCGCTTTGTTTGTGAGATACACAAACAAAAACAAACCGCAACACCCGAAGTGACAACATAAGCTAAGCATAAGCTAATGCTAATGCTAATGCTGACCTGCCAGCCGACGGGAAACCACCTGCTTAAGACACCGCCGGCAGGTCACATGTGATCAGGTAGGACCCAATCCCCGTAGGAGCGGATCGGGCCCTACCTACGGAAGCCCTACGAGGCCAAACCCGAAAGGGGGGGGGGGGGGGGGGGGGGGGGGGGGGGGGGGGGGGGGGGGGGGGGGGGGGGGGGGGGGGGGGGGGGGGGGGGGGGGGGGGGGGGGGGGGGGGGGGGGGCGTCCCCGCATCCTCAAAGGGTCACGTCGCCCTCGCGCTCTAGGCGTCCCCGCATCCTCAAAGGGTCACGTCGCCCTCATGCTCTCAAGGGGTCAAGGCGTCCCCGCATCCTCAAAGGGTCAAGTCGCCCTCGCGCTCTCAAAGGGTCACAGCGTCCCCGCATCCTAAAAGGGTCACGGCGTCCCTGCATCCTTAAAGGGTCACGTCACCCTCGCGCTCTCATAGGGTCACGTCACCGTCGCGCTCTCAAGGGGTTGCATTGCCTCCGCGAGTTGAATGAGCCTCGCCGGTTCACCGCCCTCAGAAGGCCAGGTCTCCCCCGTGCCCTCAAAGTCGTCTCTTCTACTTCGCGCCCTCGACAGGTCTCGCCGCTGTCGCGTCCTCACCAGGTCCCACTTCGTCTTTTTTTCTCCCCGGGAGGCTTTGCCCCCCGGTTGTTTTGGAGGGGGCGATATGTCAGGGTTGGGAGTGTTACGTCACTTCCCCCTGTTTTCATTTCGGCTTTTGGCCATTTCGGGTTCCCGTAGGTAGGGCCCAACCCCTAGAGCTGGGATTGGGTCTGACCTAATCACATGTGACCTGCTGACTACTCTTAAGTGCACATGTGCCCTGAGTCAGCAGGTCAGCATTATCGGTAGATCGGTGTATGTATTTGCATATGCTCACGTTACTTTGGGGTGGTGTGCTTTGTTTGCGTTCGGTGTCACGTCGCCTTTGGACGGACTGCGCCCCCCATTGTGACAAAACATAACTTCACACAGGACGTTGATGTCATTTTGTGGCTTGTTTTGAGTCACTGTAACTGCCACAACCAGAAAAAAGTAGCTGGCAACATGTTCCTAATGTGTGAAGAACATAGCTTGTTTTAAACAGATATTTTATCTAGATACTTTTTATAACAGATATTTTCATAACAGACTGTATTTATTGACTATTAAACTCAAAATAGAGCATAGCACAATGGAAAAACTCATCATGGTTACTTCTCTGGCCTTGATCCCTGTAAATTTATTTGGCAGCAGATAAAATTCATTTTAATTTGTAATGTGATCTGATTTCTATGACAGAAATTTTATAGACTGATTTGTATCAGACAAAAAATATACAGCTTTATTAAATTATACTGATTGCAATACAATCAGTAGCTAATGACTAATTATATATTAGACTATTATATTTACTATATTTTCTATTTTAGATATTAAAAACCCTTCACTAAGCACATTTTTGTACATTTCATTTTGTGTATTTAGTACTATTCTGCTTTAGTAGGTTCAGCGCAGTACCCTGAGCAGTAACCAGAAGCTACCACAAGCCACCATGCCACCCATCTCACATATTTTGCATATTATTATTAATCTCGACCTGAATTGCTAACAGTTACATGTAAATAGCTCAGTGAATAGCTGTAAAATTGTTATGTCATATTAGAGGAAGGAGTCTTATGAAGTAAACATTTTGTTTAAGCATTTTGCTGATACATTTATGTTTTATTAAGGATATTTTGCTTGATTACTAGTGAGCAAAGGAGTTTTGAGTCATTTTGATGGTTAACAGCATGAACTGCAAGAAGAGTCTATACAAAGCCTACATGATGCATATACTGTGTGAGGTGCAAGAGTCTTAATGTGACATGAACCTAATGTTCATTCATTCATTATCTCCCGCTTATCCTCTATTAGGGTCGCGGTGGGGTTCCCCATGCCCATCCAAGGGAGAACGTCTCGGGCGCTGGGCAGATAGACCCAGGACAGGGCGCCAATCCATCGCTGGGCACACACTCACTCACACAGACACACTCTAAATGGGGCAATTTTGAGGATTCAATTAACTTGATCCATGTTTTTGGACTGTGGGATGAAACCGGAGAACCCGGAGGAAACCCACGCAGACACGGGGAGAACATGGAAACTCCACCCAGATGGGGATTCGAACTGGGGAATCCCTAACGCTGAGAGGCGAACGTGCTAACCACTAAGCCACCGTGCCCTCTGAACCTAATGTTATTTAATCTATTAAAGCAATAAGACATGTATTATTGTAATCAAATCACGGAAAAGAGGTGTTATTAAGCATAACGTGTAGTGAAGTACAGTTACACATCTTTTCTGTGATTTATTCACAGTAATGCACAACCTTAAGTGTCTAATTGCTTTTATAAAACTGCTACAAACACACTATAATAAAAAAAAAGGTTTAATTAATAAATGTGTTTATTGAAAGCATAAACAATAATGAACTGGTCTTCCACAATGTAATCTAGACAGGCTTTTGAAGTGAACGCTGATCTACAGGTTTTCATTTTCAAAAAAAAATGTATACCATGCATTGATAGGAATGTAAAGTGGTCAAAGGTATGTGTTATTTTCATAATGCCACGGCTGGACAAATGGCTCAGCCATTCAGGTTTAATTACCCGTTCATTAAAATATAATATAATATTAGATTGTCACGGAAATGTAAAGTTTCAAATGATGAAAAGTTTCACATAAAGACACATGGTTGTCACAATATGCTTCATAACATTTGCTGGCATGCTTATTAAACATTCGATCTTGGTCATCAACATGTGATATTTTAGCACACAATGCTATATTCAAGATCATCGCTCACTGTTGGTTAGGCTATATGTGCTTAATTTAGCTTATGCAGTGTTTTTAAAGTACATAGCTAAAATAAATGGCTCAAGTATTGTAACAAATATATCCTATCTATAACTTTTTGAAAAAGCATTTTACGTTTTTAGTTTTATGTCTTTTGTATATGTGTATGTGTATAGATTATCATGCAGGTACAAACTACACTTTTTCCTAAAGAAAATGCAGGTGTGAGTGCACTGTAGTATCAGTACGGTGGCAAGTACTTCTTGCCACCATTTGTTTGCCAATGGCAAGGTTGTGGTTAATGGTTTATGCTTGTTAACTCTTTAATGTAGAAGAACCAGTGAACAGAAAAAAGTGCTGAGGCAGCATAAGTGATATATAGATTTGTACCAAAAAAGACTTAAAATGCTACTGAGGCTTTAAAGATTGCCTGTAAAGTTTTTTTTTCCACATTATGAGATACATAAACCATTATAAATCCACCAGTGAAAAAATATAGAGAAAGGAAAAATTGTATGTAAATATAGATTTTATTCTCAATTTCAGTTCAGTTCTCCAAGCAGCTGAACACAATGGATGCATTCTTCCTACAATGGTTTTCCAATTTTTTTCTGAATTGTGCAGAAGATCCCACAGATGTGCTGTATTGGAAGGTTGCTTTGCTATTACCCTTCTGCTCAGTTCATCCATTTACATTACATTTACATTTAGTCATTAAGCAGATGCTTTTATCCAAAGCGACATCCCAAACAAGTTCATTAGGGGAGCCTCATGCACTCATTCAGGTGCATTATTTACCTGTATATATATATTCATTCATTCATTCATTATCTCCCGCTTATCCTCTATTAGGGTCGCGGTAGGGTTCCCCATGCCCATCCAGGGGAGAACGGTTCGGGCGCTGGGCAGATAAACCCAGGACAGGGCGCCAATCCATCGCTAGGCACACACTCACTCACACAGACACACTCTATATGGGGCAATTTTGAGAATTCAATTAACTTGATCCATGTTTTTGGACTGTGGGAGGAAACCGGAGAACCCGGTGGAAACCCACGCAGACACGGGGAGAACATGGAAACTCCACCCAGATGGGGATTCGAACCGGGAATCCCAAGCGCTGAGAGGCGAACGTGCTAACCACTAAGCCACCGTGCCGCCTGTATATATATATATATATATATATATATATATATATATATATATATATATATATATATATATATATATTCATTCATTCATTCATTCATTCATTATCTTCCACTTTATCCTATATTAGGGTCGTGGGGGGGTTCCCCAGTCCCATCCAGGGGAGACCAGTGGAACTTTTTGGGCGCTGGGCAGATACACCCAGGACAGGGCGCCAATCTATCGCTGGGCACACACTCACTCACACAGACATGCACGCGCACACACTCTATATGGGGCGATTTGGAGAACTCAATTGACTTGATCCATGTCTTTGGACTGTGAGAGGAAACCGGAGAATCGGGAGGAAACCCACGCAGACACGGTGAGAGCATGGAAACTCCACACAGATGGGAATTCGAACCGGGAATCCCTAGTGCTGAGAGGTGAACGTGCTAACTATATATATATATATATATATATATATATATATATATATATATACACACACACACAAACACATATATATATACATTATATATATTTTAAAGATTTGTTTAAAGAAGCATATTTGTACTCTGCCTTTAACTTTTCAGTGTATATAGTACTTTAAATGGTGCAACTGTAATAATTGCAATTTTCCCCGGGATTATTTAAGTATTTCTGATTCTGCTTCTGATTTATTGGACAAAAAAAATCTGATTTCAAGCTACAGTTTAATTGTTTTTTAAATTGTTAAACAGGAAGCATGCACCAGGAATGCCACAAAACTCAAAAGAGGTAGGTGATTTACCCTTCCATATGACAAATGTAAATTGATTGAAAACTGAAAACAATCATCCCTAGAAGGTGTAGTATACATGCTGCTTTTGCCTTGCAAACTTTTGATGCAAATCCATATTTGTTTGCCAGCAAATTTATCAGAACAAGATTTTAATAACTAAAAAAATAGCAATTTTCAAATACCATCTATCAAATTATTAAAAAAAAAAAAAAAAAAATATATATATATATATATATATATATATATATATATATATATATATATATATATATATATATATATATATATATATATATATATATATATATATACATATATATAAAAAATTCTAAAGAAGTAGCCAAGTGTATCGTATTTTAACTGTTACAGAAATAAAACTTTAATTTGTATTTTTGTTTTTTGTTTACTTCTGGTTGTGTACTGTTGTAAACAAGACATTTTTGTGTTCTTCTAAAACAAATATAGGCCTTGATTTTTAGTGTTTTAGTACTGACCCATTCTTCAGTCTGTATATGCCTAGTTATCTTTATGGTGGAAGGTATATTGCTTTGTACACACATTTGTGTTGGTGGTCAGACTTTAGGTTATTCTTATTCAGCCCATGTCACTTGTTTTCAAAACGCCTCAAGAGTTTTGTTTCTTTCATTTGTGGTTGTAAGCAGTGTTCCTGTCTGATTTCCTCCTTCCTTTCCATGTAGCTCATCTTTGTGCAAACAGAGTTGAGTGGCAGCCCATTGCACATCTGAGTATTTAAATTAGTCATACAGCAATTCTTTTTGTTTTTTTACTTAGGTTATATATGCTTAGCTTTTTTCACAAGGTTATATAATTTCAGTTGTGTGTATTAAAGGGCAGAAAAGAATAAGAACATGCAAACTTTAAAATCATCCACTTAAAAATACTGCTGGTAAATTCATTCTGGTAAATTGTCAGATCTCCTCCAATGGGCTAAATAATTAAATTGCATGATTTGAAATTGTGTAAGACAATGAAGGTTTCTAGAGAAACAGAACATACAGAAACAGACATATGAAAAACATGCACTCTTTTTCACTGAAGGAACCTTAATGATATACCAAAAATCTGAACTTGGGACCTTCTTGTGATTATGCTAATTCTCATTATACTAGTCATACAAAGCATTAAACTGACAAAAGTTTTATAAGCAGTTTTTGTCTTTAGCAGCATCAAATGTTGAATTTTATTTTTACTTGTTATCTTTCTCTTCTTATTGTCTTAATAGTTTTTAAGTTAAAATCTCAGTGGGGAACATAACTGTTTGTTTAACTTTTTGTCATTCAGGGCATTTTTAATACTTTTTAGAACTGTTGAAGAAAAAACCTCTTTATGTGTTTGTGTTGCTGAAACTAGTGATGATTACAGTTTTTGAAATGCTGCTCAGAGGGATTTTTTATTTCCCATTTCTGAATAGGTTCTTTTAGCACAAGAGGTGCAAACAATGTTGTGGCAGGTGATTTACAAGAAACAATGTAGCTTAAACTGCATTTCTCATCTTCAGTGTAATGGTGCGAACAGCTGCTGAAGGGCATCATCAATGTAAGCGGCACAATCATAGGAAAGCCACATTACCCAGAGGCCAATCAGATGGACTACTTGAACCTGGTTCCAGGCAGTAAACCTCATTGCACCATTTCTATGCTATTTGGCTGTCTGAGGTTGGCTTACTGAGTGCACTTGACTTCTTATATTATTAAATGCAAACTTTATCACACACCATGTATGTCTGTAAATACTGAGACTATCAGACGAACAGATGGACACTCTAAAAGCAATAGAGCAAACTGTAAATGCTCGTTTATCATTTGCCTGTTTATTTAAAAATTTTTACATTTTCAAAATTTGTATGTCTTATATATGAACTAAATTTTTATTAAAGCAAACATAACCAATTTTAATATAAAAATATGCATTGCCTCTCTTGTTTTATTACTCATGTCTTTTTATATTGTAAGTGTTAAAGTGATTTTAAAGAACGTTTAAAACTTAGTGCATAAACTCTGTAAATACTCCCTCTGAGACAAACCAGGAAACCACAGTTTCAGGTTTAAAAGTAAAAAAAAAAATGAAATTGTGTGCTTAATGTAGTGTTATTTTCTAGATGCCAGATTTATATACTCTTTAAATGAATCACCTTGTGCTGCTGAAATTGGATTCTGTATCATTTAATGCTAGATGTAAACCTCTTAAAGTAAAGATTATACAATAAAGGTTCGTTAACTTGGTTTTTATCTACACATCTATATGTGTTTTAGTAATTAATCTGCAAAAGTGTTATAAATATCAACAAATGTGAGCACTGCAACTACAATTCAACTTTTGGACCTGATAAATATGTATATTGATAGTCATCAAATTAACAAAAAAGAGAACAAGTTTTTGCATTTTGTGGTTGTGTCACATGTTCAGGCATGTGACAAAATTGGTTAAAGTCTTTGCAGTGCCAGTGAAATCTGCAGAGATGGCAAACAGCACTGAGATGGCACCGTACTATACCACAATTGAAACCGTGACAGAGGATCTGTTTGACTACTATGACGGTCCTTTTTCAACATCATCTATTCCAGGGGACCAACAGCTTCTCTCCATGTCTCATATCTACCTTCCCATATTATATTTCATCATGTTCTTCATTGGCTTCACTGGGAATCTGTTTGTGATCATCGTTATCGGAAACAGACCCAAGAGACACAAGAATACTGCTCGTCTGGTTGACACCTTCGTGGTAAACCTGGCTCTGGCGGATCTTACTTTTGTCTTCACTTTGCCATTATGGGCAGTTTCAGCTAGCCAGCACAACCAGTGGCACTTTGGAAATGTGCTTTGCAAGATCAGCAGCTACATTATTGCTGTCAACCGATTTTCCAACATTTTTTTTCTCACGTGCATGAGTATTGACCGCTACCTTGCTGTGGTGCGTCTGATGGAATCACACCTTCTCCGAAGAAGCAAGTGCATACACTTCACCTGTGGAATGGTTTGGGGAGTGTCACTTGTCTTGGGCATCCCTTCACTGATCTACCGCAGAACAGCGAGTCATAATGACACCGTATTTTGTCTAGATGATCTGGAGTCCTCCTTCTTCCAAAGCACTATTTTACTGTCAGTCTTCCTGACTTTTGTGGTGCCTGTTTTAATTATCATCTTGTGCTATGGTTCGATGCTCGTCAAACTGAGACGCCACTGCACTGCAATGGGAAATCCTCGTTCGGAAGCCAGACGTCGACACTCTACCAAAATTGTCTTCATCATTATTATGGCGTTTCTGGTGTCCTGGTTGCCCTACAATGTATTCAAAAGCATTCAGGTGACTGTGAAGATGAGTGGTGCCCAACTGGTTGACTATATCCAGGAATCTTTGGCAAGAGGGCTTGTTATTTCCTCTTGTTTGGCCTTTGTCAACAGCTGTTTGAATCCAATCATCTACCTGATCCTTGATAGGCATTTCAGACATAGTGCGACCACACTTTGCCATTCCTGTCTGGGCAACGGAGATACTCAGCAAAGCAACATCACCTCCAACTCCACATTTTCAAATGGCACCGATAGTGTGGGAAGTATAACAAGCCGTGGTCGTCTTTTCTCCATTACTCTTAAAAGTTAAGCTTCTCAATTTAAAGGTTTACATGCCCACAGTGTTATGTTCTGTAATGTAGATATTTTTACTGATATATATATATATATATATATATATATATATATATATATATATATATATATATAT
>JAFMOD010000239.1:1238608-1278608 GCA_019802435.1 Corydoras maculifer
GGGCACACACTCACTCACACAGACACACTCTATAGGGGGCAATTTTGAGAATTCAATTAACTTGTTCCATGTTTTTGGACTGTGGGAGGAAACCGGAGAACCCGGAGGAAACCCACGCAGACACGGGGAGAACATGGAAACTCCACCCAGATGGGGATTCGAACCGGGAATCCCTAGCGCTGAGAGGCGAACGTGCTAACCACTAAGCCACCGTGCCACCAAAAATATATAATAATTAATAAAATTAATAAAATATATAATAATTATAAAAAGTAGTTATACAAAAATTTTAAAAAATCAATTTAGGTAATTTACATATATAGTTAGTTAGTTCAACACAAAGCTGATATTCTTGCAGGAATTTAAAAAAGGCAGACACGACGATCCTCCTCAACAGTTCTATATTGCCCTCTAGTGGATGAATAGAATTGTTCTGCTCGTCACTACACATTTCCTTAGAGTACCAATCTTTCTTAAAGTTTCACCAGGTCAAATTAAGTTTAAATGACATTTGGCCATTTAGCATACGTTTTTATCCTATTAGAGATTAGAGATTTACAAAGAAAGCACCGGGTTGGTAACAGCATCCCCAATGCAATTAGGGGCAAGAAACCTACATTGTAAGGGGTAAGGGACTTTGCTCAAGGATCTACATTGGTAACTTCAGTGGACCTGGGAATGGAACCCACAACCTTCAAATTGCTATCTCAACCTTAACCACTGAGCTACCATGCCTATGCAAATTGGATAAACTTCCATGGTACACCTGATGATTTTTTATGTGCCACAGCACAGTGGTTTAGAAACACTGTGAATAAATAGTAGGAATTAGAAAGAGTAGGCATTACTGGAATTGTACTCTAGTAGTATAAGCAAGCGTGGTTTTCAAAGTGAACATTAAATGCTAAGCAATGGGAAAGAAATAGTTTATATAATATTATTGCTGTTTATTTTTCTCTGTATATCTATTATTGATACATGATTTAAAAATAACGTTCTAAAATGTTCAAATGTTTCATGCATCGATATGTAGGTATAGCACTCAGAGGTGTATATTATCATCAATAACTTTACCGCTGGACAGCTCAACCAATCAAATTTGGAAACGCAAAAACTGCCCATTTTTTAAATGCTGTATTATTTACAGCCTTGAGTTTCCTTATTACAGAAATGAAGACGAAAAGAATGAAATCCCTAATAAATAATATTTTTTTTAGATGGGACAATTATATTTTTTAGTGACAAATAATTTTTTTAGTGGTGAAAAATGTTTATTGTGCCAGAAACAGGCTCCAACGTTTTCAGATTTTAGGAAGGCCTACACTTGTCATCACTGAGCAAATGCAGGCACTGCAGAGGCAATCAAGTGCTGCTGGAAATTCTGCAGCTACAGTTTTAAACAGAACTAGCAATTTAAAAAATATTAGTCCAGTTGTATCAAACTTGGCTTTAGGTTAATTTTCAAATTAAATACAAAATTATATTCTGAAGATACAAGCCACCACAGCATCTGACTGAAATCACGGAGTTTTAGTATCTGTCCAAAACAAGTTGTTTGAATAAAGTGGCTGATTAGTGTGAATCACCTGATGGCACACTATGTAGCTAATAATCTTAAACATGTTTATCTTTACTGCTTATTTTTAATACTTATTGAAACAAAAATATGGTAAGCGTGTATGAGTTTGGGAAGCAAATATGTCTGTGTCGTACCTAGTGAACTCATATACTCTGTCCAATTCATCTGAACAGATATATAATTTTAGGTTACTTTGGCTTTGGCATGTGTGTTAGACTAAATCTCCAAAGCATGGTGATTTAAAATGATAAAGACCTAAAGTAAGATAGAGAGAAAAGTTTAACTGTTGCACACTGATACTGAGAGCAAGAGACACAAAGGGTGCGTCAGAGAGGGAGGGAATAAGGGAGTGAAAGAAGGAGGTAAAAAAAAATGTGGGAAAGAACATGTAAGTGAGAGTGGAAAGGTTAAGAGTACGACACAAAACAACTTTTCTCCACTTTAAATAATAAGGAATCTTCAAGTGCTACTTGTAAGTAATTACTTTTTATATATCTACAAACATAGTTTTCTATCAGCTGTTTTTAAATGTTTAAATGAAAACAGAATATTAAATGAATAAATACTGAAAGCAGTTATAGAAATAAAGCTATACCTGAATGTTCCCACTACTATCAATTTATATGATTAGTATAGTAGATAAATAGTACATTTATTTTAATCATGGATATGTTCAAGTTTCATACTTGTTTTATAAAACATCATGATTACTTTAGGTTTTGGGTGTGACACCTTATTCACTAGTTTTTTTTTTTTTTTTTGCAGTTAGTTTTTCACATATCTTGTGTTTTTGTCTGTTTCTGTCTGTCTTTGCAACAATACTTTGTGTTTCTTGACTTGATGCACTGTGCTATTGCAAAGTACAGCCATACAGTACCTATAAAATCAGACCAAAATGTATATGTTCTATGTCTCATTGTGGCATTTGTTTGTTGTTTGTACATGATATAATTGCAAAAATCAAACTGAAAGAAAATAGTTAATTCAGTTTTTAAATGTAGTTAGTAAATAATTTGGTTTAATATAAACCAATTTAAGCAATTAAGCAACCAAGAGTGTCCATAAATAACTTATTTAAGTTAATTTTTTAAGTGTAATGCTTATATACATTCTACTTGACATTAACTGTTGAACTTTTGGTTAATTTAAAGCAAACTAGCTGTTTATTTAGAAAACCACAGCTAATTCATAATAATATGAAGAAGTCACACATTAATTGGGGCTTTGTTAAGAGTCCAAAGAGACCGATATGAAAAGACAGAACAAATATCAAAACATTATCTTGAACTGCAACATAAAATTGAATTCTGCTGCTGTGTGTGTAATGTGAGCTAAATAGGCAAAACATTTCCAAATAGATGTGTTGCAATTAAAATACAATATTATCTTGGAATAATTATTTTTCCAGCTTTCTTCTTTTAGGTTTTTATTCATTTATGTAACTAACTGAAATTTGACATCACTTATACAATGCAACATGTAAATGTTGTTTTTTGCATATAACTGGCACTTTATTATAAAACACTATTTAATTTTAATGAAATAGAAAACTAAAATGATAAATATGGTCGCACTATATTTGTTTTTTCTCAAAAAACTTTTTGGTTAAACCTATAGGTCTGCAAAAATTCTGCAATATTTATACAGAATTGTATAAAATATTATTTAAGCTCGTACATCCTTTTTCTTTACATAAAAACTTTTTAAAAATAAATTTACAGGAACGCCAGGATAAGGCAGCAGTTTCACAGTGAATCACATTTAGTCTTTGTTAATCATTATCTCATTTGTGTTTAAATATACTCGCTTACTCAAGAGTTTAACACGTACACTAGCATAATCAGTCCTGCTGGCAGGAAGTGAAACAGACATGTACCTTGGCCTGATGCCTACTTTCTCATGTAATTTTATGTCCCATTTCATTTGTTGTCACATGTGAAGTTGTGCACACTGTGCAAGTTATAGCAATGAGTCATAATCGTAGTATGTTATTCTGTTCAACTCTCTATAGATTTAAGCTATTCATCAATGAAAAGTTCCCTACAGCATTACTGTCGTCTCTTGAAAGTCATCATCTGTTCTCATTACTTTATATTTCTTTTATTGTGTCTATTGGATCTGGATGTACAGAAATAAATTACATTTAACCAATAGGAATATTTAGCAGTGGTCTAGGCCTTAAATTAAATCAGATTTTGTATTTTAAACTTTTTTTTACATTGCTTTAAAATGATTTGCCTTACATGTGTTGAAAAACAAGTGTTTTAGACATGTTTATGTTAAAAATGTCAAATATATATATATATATATATATATATATATATAAAAAAAAAAAATATATATATATATATATATATATATATATATATATATATATATATATATATATATATATATTGCTGCTTCTTGCTAATGCGGCAAGGTGGCTTAGTGGTTAGCACGTTCGCCTCTCAGTGCTGGGGATTCCAGGTTCGAATTCCAATCTGTGTGGACTTTCCATGTTCTCCCCATGTCTGCGAGAGTTAATTGAATTCTCCAAATTGCCCCATATAGAGTGTGTTTGTGTTAGTGAGTGTGTGCGTGCCCAGCGATGAATTAGAGCCCTGAACTGGGTGTATCTGCCCAGCGCCCAAAACGTCCCCCCCCCCGAGCCTAGTAGAGGATAAAGCAGATAATTAATGTTTTCTTGCTATTTTATTGTAAAGTAATCTAAATAGCTTATAGCAGATGGGATTTTGTTTTCATTCATAATATCCAACTAGTAGAAAAGTTAACATTAATGATTTATATAAATGTTTTTAAATTTAAATCTATGTCAACAGAATCTGTTTACTTTTAAAACTGTCTACTTTAAAACTAGTCTCAAAAACCCATTTTTATTTTCTGCCTTTTAACTCAACATGATTTTCCATCCATCCATCCATTATCTTCCGCTTTATCCTATATTAGGGTCGTGGGGGGGGGGGGGTGTTCCTATGCCCATTCAGGAGAGAACGTTTCGGGCGCTGGGCAGATACCCAGGACAGGGCGCCAATCTATTGCTGGGCACACACTCACTCACACAAACACACAGACACATGCACACTCTATATGGGCAATTTGGAGAACTCAATTGACTTGATCCATGTTTTTGGACTGTGGGAGGAAACCAGAGAACCCGGAGGAAACCCACACGGACATGGGGAGAACATGGAAACTCCACCCAGATGGGGATTCGAACCGGGAATCCCAAGCGCTGAGAGGCGAACGTGCTAACCACTAAGCCACCATGCCGCCCTCAACTTGATTTCACTTTGTAAAATCTTTATTGGTCTTTACACTTTTATTAACTTTTTTTTTTACTGTTTTATCTCTTATATTGTTTTATTGGTTTAATCTTGTTTCATAGTTTTGCTTTATACTTACTATGTACAGCAATTTGTTGCAGGAAAAGTGCTTTATAAATAAAGTTGAGTTAAGGGTTGTAACATTAAATTTAGGGACAAATTTTGACCAAGACTAAAAAGAGATACATTAATTTATTATTTTTTAAAGACACATTTATCGTTAAAGCAGCTGTTGTAGACTAATCTCCTTTAGTCATCCAAGCATCTTAAACAGAGGCATGCTAACATGACTACACCTACATTTTCTGGACTTGTAGGACATTTCAAACCATGTGAATTCTAATGAGTCATATCCCCACCCTTTGTATTTATGACCAACTCCACTTTTCTGGTTAGGCTTACTGTAGCAATTTGTGGTCGAGAGCATTTATGAGGTTAGGTCTAATACAATTGACTCATCATCAATATTCGAATCCATTTCATGGGTCATTGGTAGGTTGAGGTTAGTTAGTTTGTAGATTTATTTTACAATATTGTGTTAAAATTTTTTTTTATGAAATTTGTATATTTGGTACAGTCATGATGAAATCAACAGGAAAAAACTCCCCAGAACTTTTGTTACCAAGTTCATAAAAATATATTTGTATGCAACAGGAATAACCCACCAATAGCAGTAAGGGACCTAGAACAAACCTTCTTAGACTGTACTTATATTTACATGTCACTTAGTTAATGTGAAGCTACAGTAAAGCATTACACTTTACAATAAAGCAGTTACCCAATTACCCCTCAGATGAGATAAATGGATTTATTTAGGTTGCTTTTGTTCCTGGATCTTAACAAAACTGAACACATAAGGAACAATGGCAGGCCAATTTGGAGATAAATTTCTTTGATTTTGTAATGCGTGTTAAATATTTGAATATGAATATATATATATATATACATATATATATATATATATATATATATATATATATATATATATATATATATATATATATATATATATATATATATATATATATATATATATATATATATATATATATATATATATATATATATATATATATTCTCCCCTGGATGGGCATGGGGAACCCCACCGTGACCCTAATAGAGGATAAAGCGGAATATAATGAATGAATAAATATATATATATATATATATATATATATATATATATATATATATATATATATATATATATATATATATATATATATATATAGTAAAGTAAAACAAATGGTTGTTTGTATTTCTGCCCTGTTATGAAATAGCTCTTTGTCCAATTTTGTAATCTGTTGTCCAAAGAGCACTCCAAAGTTTCATCACCACCTAGTCCATAACGCCAAAAAAATAATTAATTAATCTGATATTGTACTATATATGTAGTATGGATTAAATTAACTAGTAGTGATGAAATGATTTACACCAAAAACCTTTATTCTGTTTCATGTTGTTTTGTTACAGTTTTAGAAACTTCTTTAAAAAAATTTTAAATAAAGCAAGGAAGTCTTAATGAAATCAGGAAATGGTCAGAATGTAACATTTTTGACTATGTATTACAGTGACAAATGGACGCCCAGGAGGAGACCATTGAAGTTGACAGTGAAAGTATTCTTCCCTCCGGTAAATAACAAAAAAAATGCTTTTACAAAAAGCTGCAAAAATAAGTTATAGTTAAATAATTAGTATATAAACAGTCAGAATTTTCATTTACTATATGGACCAACAACCTAAGCATACTTGTTGCTGACAGGCCTCAACCTGCAGGCGGTTTTGCAGACAAAGTCAATACTACTGCAGGATGTGAGCAACCATGAAAAATATTTATGCAATGTGCTTTCACACAAAAATAGAAAAATTAGAAAATAGAAAAAAATAACATTCCAAGTTTAATTCAACAGGTTATACAGTCAGGAAAAAACACTTCATTTATTTATTTATTTAAAGATAAATGCTTTACATGTGGTTGTCCATTGCAGTTGTTGCAGAGTGCTTTGTAGAAAGTGAAATGTCTGTGCTTGTAGTGCCCACAGGGAAATTAGATAACATTCTTCACTTTACATGTAATATGGTCATGCTTTGTCTAATCACTCTATGAAAGATTTCTTAGCAAGCTTTTTATTTGAGCAATAGGTATCTCTTAACTATGCAGCATGGCTGACCTGCTAAAAGACATATTCAACAGCATCTGCTGTCACACTTCAAAATTCTAAAGATAGATTGAATTAAGGTTTTTTTCAACTGTAGTATATGTATCAAACCATTACAAACTATAAAACCATCGACATGTTTCATCTTAACTCATTATCTTCAGCTGGGTCTTCTACTAGCAGGGGGTTCACTATGTTCACCGACACAGATTTTATAGAGGCAATTTAGATGGGTTTGAAGCAGTCAATTTACCTTGGATTCGAACTTGGATTCTTAGTGCTAAAAGTGCTAACCACTACGCCACTGTGCCACTCAAAGTTCAACAGACATTTAGGGCTGTTGATCTGAAGATACTTGATTGCCCATGGTGTGACTGTGTGAGTGAATGTGTTTTTTACTGTACTTGTGTGATCTGTCCAGGTTTTTTTCCTGCCTATTACTTACTGGAATAAGTTACGACAACCTCTAAAACACAAATTTGAAGGAAAAACTTTTAGTTTTAGTTTTAAATTAGTGAATTAGTCCACGATAAACATTTCACAAGGATTGGCCATTTGTTGTGAACCATAAAGTAAAAACAGTCTCAGCTCTTTCAGTTTTCACCTATAGTGTGAACATATAGGCACATCTATTTTATCTGCTTTGTGATAATATTTTGCTTGTGTGTGTGTTGTAGAGCTTAATGATTCCTCTACTGATGGTACGAATGTTAATGTACACATACAAACTGTGGAGCTAAAGCGGCAAGCACTGCAGGACAAACTTGAGCTGTGTATTATGGAGCTGCGAAAACTCTGTATCAGAGAGGCTGTAAGTCCTTAATTAACTCATTCATTCATTCATTCATTCATTCATTATCTTCTGCTTTATCCTAAATTAGGGTCGCGGGGGGGTTCCCCATGCCCATCCAGGGGAGAACGTTTCAAGCGCTGGGCAGAAACACCCAGGACAGGGCACCAATCTTTTGCTGGGCACAAACTCACACACACAGACACACACACAAACACACTCTACATGGGGCAATTTTGAGAACTCAATTGACTTGATCCATGTTTTTGGACTGTGGGAGGAAACTGGAGAACCTGGAGGAAACCCATGCAGACACGGGGAGAACATGGAAACTCCACCCAGATGGGGATTCGAACCGGGAATCCCTAGTGCTGAGAGGCAAATGTGCTAACCACTAAGCCACCGTGCCGCCCTTAATTAATGCTTTAAGTGTTAATTACAAAGTATACTTCTTACAAAGTAATACATAAACTTACTGACTCTTCTTTAAGTAAAGTGCTTTGTGCATGATTATACAACAACAATCTCCATACAACATTCATTCATTCATTCATTATCTCCCGCTTATCCTCTATTAGGGTCGCGGTGGGCTTTCCCATGCCCATCCAGGGGAGAACGTCTCGGGCGCTGGGCAGATAGACCCAGGACAGGGCGCCAATCCCTCCATACAACATAATTTCCATAAATCTTTTCTTGTTTTTCTAAAGATATTTTCAAAAAATATATTTTGGGAAGTGTGCATATTATTTTGATTAAGTTATGCTATTTCAATAGTTCAATATAGTTCAATATAAAAGCACTGATGATAACTTTCCCTAGAAATGTATTGTTGTAGACTATGGAACCGACACAATTTTCCGCAGGGTGAGGTCAGTACTAATGTCAAACACATGATCCGATTAGAAAAGTATGAACATGTGAAGCCACTGCTGTGTTGTTAAGGTCGTGTCAAGATTCTTCTGTTAAATCAGCTCTGGTATTTTGTTTCTTGTGTGTTATCCTAACTACTTGAAGAACTGCTGAGGAATTAGCTCTTGTTGTTGCACCAGCTTTTCCTGGTGTTATTAAGTCTGACAGATGACACCTTTGCCCTCTGTCATAATCAAAACTATGCTCCTCCCTAGTGACCATGTGTTTTGTCTGTACTTGATTAGACACACCTTATTGTAAAGCTGCCAGTGTAAGGGTTTGGTGATGGGACATTAACACAGGAACTATTGTGTGTTGGATTCATTTAAAAAAAAAAAATTACACAAACGGATTAAAAACAGACGCTTTTCTATACCCGACTATATTAAGCATTGTGTATAGACATTAATTACATTGCTATTATTATTGTTTCGGTTATATTCTGCTATACTATGCATATGAATGCCTTAAAGAAGTCTTAAACTGCAAAGTAGCCTGTAAATAAATGGCGTGATGGAAGATTCAAAGTCATAAACCAGAATAATTTAAAAGCAATGCAGAAATACCTCAGAACACGTTCCAATTTTATAACCACACATATCATAAATAATACCTTAGATGGCACATGAACCCAACAAATAAAACTATCTTCCAGGTTGGACAATACTATTACTATGCTGCTACAGAAATAGACCTTAAAAAGTGTGCACACTACATCAATAAATAAAAACAAAATGGTTCTTACCAACCTCTTGTGGGAACTTTTGAGATGACCATGCTCCTGACCTGACCTCAGCTCAAAAAGGCTAGTATACTGTAAGTCATCACTGTGCTGGTCTGCAACGTGGAAGCAGAATACTATTAGTCATGTATATTCTCTGCATTCCCCAAGTGGCTGAGCTTTGGCTCTCAGGCCATGCTCATCTCCAAAATGACTGTGGAGGACATAATTGCACTTAGATGCACTGCTTCTCCTTGGCACCCCATATGTGACAGTGAGCCCGAACCGGTTAAAAAAAATAAGAATCAGAATCAGAATCGTAATTGTCATTATACCTGGTAAAACTAAATTAAGGTGCAATACTCTCAGGTAGTAAAATGTTTTTTAAAAAAAACCTATAACTTACATAGAAATTACAATAAAGTGAACCAAAATTGTATAAAAATGACAAAAAGTAGCAAATAAAGATATACAGAAATTTACAGACAATCAGACATGTCATTACAAGTTAAAAAAATGCACATTGCTCCTTGTAAATTGGTGGAAATATTTCACAGTGAAAAATATTGCAACTAACTCGTTGTTCATCCTGTCCAAAACCCTCCAACCCTGTTGGTCATTGATTTATATATTTTTCATAATCCTTAATAATTGGATATTTCAATTCATACAGGAGCTAACTGGACAGTTGTCTTCTGATTACCCGCTTCTACATGGAGAGAGGTCACCACAGATACGCCGCCGCATTGGCGCTGCTTTCAAATTAGATGAGCAGAGCATTCTTCCAAAAGGAGAGGTATGACTGTCAATATCACATATTAATATCAAGTTTATATAGAAGACAAAAAAATATTTCAATTTTTAATTTGTCAAACCATTTGGCAATTAAATGCATTGTTTGAGTATTGTAAATTTTCATGTTTAAATTGGTCCCTACAGTGCAGTGATCTTCAAAATAAACTGCTTTAGGCCATGCTAGAGAAGACTAATGTGACCATTTAATAATGTGATTGAATATTCAAATATAACAACATAAACATTAGATTTTTCATGTTCTGTCCCTGTGCCCGTGTAGGTTTTCTCAGGGTTTTTCTCCCACAGTCCAAAACCATTTTAAGGTATATTGAATGGTCCAAATTGTGTGTGAGTGTGTACCCAGCAATAGTTTGGTGCCTTGTCCTGGGTGTATCTGCCCAGCGCTTAAAATATTCTTCCCTGCATGGGCATGGGAAACCCCCCACGACTCTAGTAGAGGATTAAGCCGAAGATAGATGGATGGATAATATATGGCAGCATTTGGGGCATAAACAAGATCATTTGTCATCTGCAGAAATCCCTGGACTTAATCCCAATTAGTACATTAAGAACGAGATGGGAATGGGAATTGTTACTATTACTTTTAATATAGTATAGGTACCTAGCCTCACAATTTTTTTTATTGTCTTTAAATGTGCTTTTTATTACTTTCACAATCCACAATCCAGATAAATGTAGTGATAATGCACACATCAGCCAGATAAATGAAAAAGGCTACCAGACGTGACCATCAGGGCAAGCAAAAAGTGATCAGAAGATCAGGGCAAGCAAAAAGTGCAAAAAGGAACAAACATAATGAAAAAGGATGGGAGGAAATGAACCAAATGTGAAGAGCAAAAAGGCAATTGCTTAACTAAAACATGGTAAAGTCTAGGCAGAAGGGCACTGTGTACTGCTGACTAGAGTTGCCACCTTACAGAGTTGCCCACCATGGGGCCTTGGGGCTATGACCACCACGAACCTGACTCCTAAGGGGCAGGGTAGCCTCAGCAATAAAATGTTTTTTTTTTTTGTGCTGTGTTTTTAGTGAAGGGCTGATCAAGATCAAGCAATTAGTAAAATTTAAAGCTTAAAAAGCTTTATTCTTTTATAAAGTGCAGTTAATTAAATCTTCGATAAAATCTGTTAATGAGTAAGTGTGCAAAAATGAACCTAAATAAACTAATTAACTAATAAACTTTAATATTACTTTAAATGCATAACTAGCTGTGGTAACCTAGAGAATTAATGTACTGATCGATTATACTGTATTCCTCACGAATATAAACATTTTGACACAATATACACAGAAAGCTTTTTGTAATCTTTGAAATATATATTTGGCCTAACAGTTGACAGTTACATTTCTTGAATAAATTTATTTAAATATCTGTTGTTTTTAAACTGTAGTGAATGTCACTTTACCATTTATTTTGCAGGCCAATGAGTTATGCTCAATGGAAGCTAAACTGGCCTTGCAGCAGCAGATCTATGAGGCAATGCGCAGGTTATGCCAAGAGGAACACCTCAGCAAGTCAGTGAAAAAGAGCAGAATGCAGCAGTGCAAGCGAGAAGAGCAGAAGCTTAAGGAGTTGCAACAGGCTGTGTGCCTCCTGAGAATCACACACAGTGGCTCTTCCTCACCACGCCCTGGTGTTAAGACACATAAACGTGAGGATTCATTTTGACAAAGAACTACTATTATTATTTACCTGTGTAAAGCACTTATTTTAAAAACTGTCATTTCCAGATCAAGACAATCCAGTTGACAGGGCACGGTCAAGTTCACCAATGTTGGACAAAGGTAAAATTAGAAATGACAAAATATGGAATTTGACCTGGATGCTATAAGTTACAAAAGTGCAGTTCACCTTCAAAAACTTTTTAGAAATTAATTCAAAATAATGTTTTAGTTAGGTTGTTTACCACATTCAAAGCCATGAAAGGATTATCATTGATTAGTCTGTATTTAACAGCAGCTTATGCTTCATCCTTGTTTCAGAGGAGCTGTCGAGCCAGATCTACCAGGGATCAGCTCAATCCACTCTTATTGCAGAACCTCCTTCAGTCACCCATGTCCCTTCCCATCGCTCTCAAACACCTAATGGACAGCTGATTGATCCCTCTGAAACTAGCCATGTCCCACACCAACCCCTTCAACATTTATGCCAGACAGCTTCATCTGAATTGGATCCTGTATTTCTAAACTTGCATGGCAAAGAAGCTAGCATCAACCACACATACCAGAAATTTAAATCACAATCCAACAGCAACAGCTCCAGGTATGATCTATGAAAGTAATATATTTGTATATTTACACATACACTTAATACAGCCAAGCCACACGTGAGAACCATTCCCTCAGTTGTTTCCATAGATTTGCCACTTATACAAAAAGCAGCCTTTGATTTTCCATTACTTTCCCTTAATTTTATTTTTAATAACCAGGACCCCATTTGGACTGTATCATTTTAGTCCTAAATGATTTTGCACTGTAGTGACAATGACATAATGGTGGTAGGGTATTCCGTGGTTTTAATAAAGCAATAAGGGATGAGAGGGCGTGCATTATTGTAAATAAATCACGGGAAAGAGGTGTGATTAGGAAGGATGTGTAGCATTACACCTCATTAAATGGGTATTATGTGTCTACATGACAGATTCTCACTGTTGTATTACTGATATGCTCTAAATGCCCACTTTTACATTGTCCAACACACAATCTATAGGATTTAAATATTATCCTTTAATTTGTTTTTAAAGCAAACTAATTGTATAATCAATAGTAAAGTACTCCTAAAATCTGTAAAAGTTTTTAATTTCTGCTTATTAAAAAAAGCTAAAAAAAAAACAAACAAAAACAAAAACAGCTAAAAAAGAAATTAAAAACTGAAAACAGAGAAATTCACTTCCACAGTGCCAAGATAAATTTATCTTAAATACTGTCAAACTAGGTTATTAAAATGAGTTAAGTCCTTCTTTCATTTATTAAATTTGGTCCTCTATATGTTTGCCCAGAATGCATGTTTTACACACAAGCTTTTTTAAAAAATCAGTGGCAAAGGCAAAGACATTTCCTGCCCTGTCCTGTCTAAAGATTTGTTGTTAGGATCATAAAAAGATAAAGGTTTAGCAGTTTTGGGTGTTGCTATTTATGCCCATTTGCTATTTATGTTTTTACACATAAAAATTAATAATTGCTTATCAGTTTTAAACAAAATGTATTTTAGAATGGGCTGTTAGAAATTGTATATTAGTTAGCTGTTCAGTCTACATCTACAGTTATCACATTTCCAGTTATATCTTTCCCCCAAGATATAGCATATTGGTAAATTATGATTACGTTTTACAGATTGTCTTATGTTTGCTTTTTCATTCATTCATTCATTCATTCATTATTTTCCGCTTTATCCTATGTTAGGGTTGCGGGGGGGGGTTCCCCATGCCCATTCAGGGGAGAACGTCTCGGGCGCTGGGCAGATAGACCCAGGACAGGGCGGCAATCTATCGCTGGGCACACACTCACGCACACATACACACTCTATATGGGGCAATTTGAAGAACTCAATTGACTTAATCCATGTTTTTGGACTGTGGGAGGAAACCGAAGAACCCGGAGGAAACCCACGCGGCCACGGGGAGAACATGGAAACTCCACCCAGAAGGGGATTCGAACCGGGAATCCCTAGTGCTGAGAGGCGAACGTGTTAACCACTAAGCCACCTTGTTTTCTTTTTGAAAACACTAAATATTAATATTAATATGAATTATGACATCAATCACTATTATGAAGTAATGTACTTATATACAGTACTTATGTACTTGTCTGTGGCATTTTGACTGTATCAGCTGAATGAGAAAGCGAAGAATGTTAACTGTCCTGGCATATTCAACCATTTTATCAGCTATTACATAAATACTGCATTATTATTATGTTAAAAAAATACCTAGGCTCACTAAATCTTTTTTTTCTTGTAGCCCTGCTGCCACACCGATCCTGCCAAGATTGCAAATCAGTTTAGTTGAACCAGACTTAAACCTGCAGATACCAATACATCCCATGAGGCACTCACCATCCAACAGTACTCCATCTACCCCAGAGATGCCAATAAGAAGAGGACACTATCTCAGGTCAGAAAATTATTAAAACTACAAAACACTAAACTGATAAGAAAAATTCCCTGCAATGCAGTCATTTTGATATATTAAAAATAAGTCAGTATACATAATCAACAATGTACCACATACTTAAAATAAAATATTATATTTTGCCCCATTAATGCCATTATAGTTTCTAAATATCTTTATAAATCTTTCTTTAGAGAAAAAAAATGATACAGGAATAATCTTGCTGAATTTTTAAACCAATATTTTTTTACATTAAAATGACACAATCAAGCATTACAGTTACAAATAAGTCATTAAATATTTATTTATTTATAATTGTTATGCCAATTTTAGGCATTTGGCATACACTCTTATCTAGAAAAACATGATTGTTCCAAATCAATCAACTTTTTGATACTGGGGTTTAAAAGAACTGTAGGTCTCAATCTTCTATTTACCTGTTCTGTACCCTAACCACTAAACTTAACTATGACAAATAATATTGACATTTTGACATTTTTCAAAACACAAGATGAATGTATGAAGTAAGAAAAGTACATCCTTATATGTATTAGCATATGACATTTATTACAATTACATAAATTGTACTCAATCAAGTGCTTATGGCATTAAATAATAAATGATCCTATATAAATTTAATTTAGAATTTCCAGGCATGAAACCTTATTAGTAAATGATGAAGACAATGTGCTTCTTAGTAACCACTAACCACCGTGCCAGCCAAATTCATTCATATAGAATTTTAATGAATCCTTGATCTTTGAATAGAAAAGTTTATGAATTTAAATTCACATTTAAAGTGTTTCTAATAGTAAAATTTGCAGTGGCTGTGTATTGCACACCTAGGCCATCAGTAATGCTCCGTCGGAATTAATTCACCAGTCAAGAACTATTTCATGATTTTAAAAACATCTAATTATGCATAAATGCAGTATAAAGGGCCACTGCATTGCAGATAGATAAGTTGTTGTGGCAGGAGTGCAGAAACCTGACGAACATGTGAGCCCTTCAAAATCTGTACAGATGAACCATAAACTGCTGGAACGTGAGTGAGTGGCAAATACCAAGCACTGTGTTATAATGAATTTAAAATAATGTGTAAATAGAGCCTAAGTTCCAGGAATCCTGTCTCTGGTCTTCATTCATACCTACACCGAAAAATCACCAACAATAACCACATAAAATTGCATTATTATTTTGGAAAACACACCAAACAGCCTGATTAAATCCTGATAATTTGTACAAAATCCATTCTCCTATTTTCTCTATTATTGGAAGGAATAATAGATGGAATTAGTTTAATCAAGAAGTCCTTTTCTATTGCCATTGAAGCTAATGCTGTAAGTCCAGTTGTATTTCTGTTAAATTCCGTACATGATGCAAACTTAATACTCATTTGTCAAATAAAGTAGTTCCTAAACAAAGAAAACAAATATGGAGAGAACAAAAAATATATAACATTTTTATAGCATAATCCTACCAAAAGTTTAGTAAATTGAGTGATTTATATTAATATTTATGTTTTATAAATATAATATTAGTAATATTACAGCAGATTTTTAGTTTTTGATTAAAAGTAGTTAATTTCTATCATGCCGTTTTGATTTTGACAGTGTTCCCAGTGGTGTCCATCCAAGTAATGCAGAGTGTGAGAGAGGCAGGTTTCAAACTACGACAGGATGTCTTACACCTGATCTCCCCCCCAAGACACCAGTGGGAAGCCCACTGCATGATTTTGGTTCAGAACACTCCCAGCATTCTTCAGCCTCTTCTCATATCGGTTCAACTGCCCAACGCCTATCCCAAGCACAGTATTCAAGATACCCCTACACCAGTCATCCTGCCTTCCAGTCCTATGTATCTTACAACTACTACAAAAACTCTGCGAACCAGATGTCACCAAGTGTGTACAGAGGATATTTAGATGAAGGAAGATACCATGACTTAAACATGAGAAGAATAGGTTATAGGTACTATCCACCTAATCATTTCTACAATGGACATTATGATTACTGCTATGAAGAGACACCTCTCCAGCAGCAGGGCTACAGGATGGTACCCCAACATGTAAATCTGTCCAGGGTTCCTTCATTCAGAGAGTATCCCCTACAATCTAGTAGGGCTTCAGTCAGTGGGTGGCTTCAGAACAACTCAAATCGTGGCATTAGCACTGCCAGCAGCTCACACCATGGACATGGTCCTTGGCATGTGTGGTAGAAATTTGCCTCTCTCCCACCATTATTGTTTTCACAAAGGTAAGGTTTCAGAATTCATTATATTGTTACTTGGAACATTCTTTTCTTTACCTTTTTATTTAACATTACAGGCTTCATAGAAAGTGTTACCAAATTATTCATTCATTCATTATCTCTTACTTTATCCTCGATTGGGGTTGCGGTGGGGTTCCCCATGCCTTTCCAGTGGAGAACGTCTCAGGCACTGGGCAAAAAGACCCAGGACAGGGCGCCAATCCACTGGGCACGCACTCACTCACACAGACACACTCTATATGGGACAATTTTTTTGAGAATTCAATTGACTTGATCCATGTTTTTGGACTGTGGGAGGAAACCGGAGAACCCGGAGGAAACCCACGCAGACACGGGGAGAACATGGAAACTTCACCCAGATGGGGATTCGAACCATGAAAATAGTTTCTCTTGATAATTAGTAATTGATTCAAGTTCTATGAATATATATATATATATTTATAGAACTTGAATCATTTTTTTAATGTAGAATAAAAGTAATAAAAAATATTGAACCTTGCAATTGTTTTATAAAAAAATACTTGTAAGTATATTACAGTTAATTTTTTTTCCCCAGGTTTGAATAGATTGGCATTCATTCTGCTGCTGAGTGGAAAACACTTATTGGAGCTGGTGATTCAGAGGAGGATTCTGGTTAAATGTTGCAAGGACTGTCTCTTATCCACTTTATATCACTATATCATTTATCATTTACGTACCATTTACGTCATTTATATCATTACACTCCGTTAAACCCTAGGATAATTCAATATCGAGTTACAGAAAGTTTTTATCCTGGTTAAAATCTCTGTATAACTACCTTAGTGTTTGTATTTATTTATTTACATTTGGGGTATCCAATTAGACATGTATATTTTAACCAATTGTTCATCGTTGTGAACACTTTGCTTATTTTATTACTTTATTGTTCCTTAAACATATCAATATGTGCTTTATTGTCCTGTAGATGCTGCTGTAACAATACAATTACACTCTAAGAATAGTTGTATCTGAATATCTCTTTTGTTCTTATGAGTACAATATTTGTGAGTGTAATGCGGAGTGGAAACAAATGACAGGATTTCTGTTAACAGTAATGGGTTTTATTACACACTGCATTTAAATATACAATAAAGTAATAATATGCTGGCTGGTGGAATAACCGAATGTCCCACTCCTGTGTGCGTCCTTGGAATCTCTCTCTCCCCGTGGCATGTAATGTCACAGTTTATGAGGCTGCATTTGTCAGCAGGCAAAGCAGCATCAGGTGCGCTAATCAATCTCCCTCAATGCATTGGCTTTGCCTGCCCTTCCCCAAGCATCACTGCACTCCCCAGCATGGGGACATTTATGGGCCATCCCTGTCTAAGTAGGCTATTCTGTCCAACCGCACCAATGGCCAGGCAAAAGTGGCAGGTCCCCAGTTAAATGCATTCCACATCTCCACGTCTCTTGATGTGATGAGTGACTGGCATCTTTCAGCTCATCTTCGGCTGGTGGTCCCTCTCTGGAGAACAAACCTGCAAACTCACAGGGGAACGTTCTGCCATTTGCGTCCTCATCCATTCTTGGGTTTCAGCATCACAATGTAAAGTGGCACAAATAAGGACGTGAGACAGGTTTACTCCCAACAGGAATGTGCTTTATTACACCTTGCATTTAAATATATATTAAGGTATGAATGTGAGGGCTTGTAAAAATGGCCAAATGTCCCACTTCTTTCAGGGTCCCTGGAATTCTCTCTCGCCGTGGCATGTGATGTCACAGCAATAAAGACTGCACATGTCATCAGGTGGAGCAGCATCAGGAGCGCTAATCAATCTCCCTGATCAAAACCTCCCCCCTCTAGCGCGACCACAGTTTTAATTACTGTGTAATTACTTCTTCAAGAAAAAAAAATCATCCTATTTATTCAAAAGAGATTAACCACAAAGAGACAGTATATAAGCCTAATGTCTCATTTGGGAGTAAAACGATTAGCCTGTTAATGATGCCTGACCTCACAAATATTTTTTTTTTAACAAAAGGCAATCTAGTTCACACAGACAGGCTATGTATAAATGCTGAAAATAATGTCAACAGTTGCCAATGTTCACATTCTTGTTGGACATAGAGTTCAGTCCTTTTAAGGAGTGCTCTGCAGATGAGTAAAATGTGATGTCACTGGAAATGCTGAAACATTGAGTCAGTCTGTGAGTCACAATTTTTTGTCATTGATATTCCATCAGCAAAGATACTGCTCACCAGCCAATAAAAATAATTGGCATGGGGTGTGTATGGAGGGGGGAAATAATGCAATAAACGTAAGCAACTTGATTACCAGAATAATTACCAATATGATATTTACAAAACGGAAAAATCAATGCATAAGTCAAAGAGGAAGTTTATGTGCAGTTTAAAGGAAATGTGATATGTGCAATTAGGGTCTAGTTTCAGTAGATCATGGGTCATGTCACAAAAGAAATCATTTTGTGAAACCACTGAAAATGAAAAGTATTTTGGCATCTTTACCAATGATTATTAAACTTAATCTAATCATTAGTACCAAACATACCAAAGGTGATAACTGAGAGCTTGAAAACTATTTGCATTCTACGCTAAATTTTTTATCGGTTCGAGGCCAGTGACTAACCTATATCCAGTTTCTGAATTTTTTATTTGCTTGTTGAAAAACATTTAATCAAGCTTTTTCTCAGGCAGCAGATACAGTCACGTGCTAAAAAAGTGGCACTACCTGTTAAGTTTCATGTTTCACTGATGATTTACATTAAAAAAAAAAAGGAAAAAGCTTCTGAATAGGGAACAAAACATTCCCACATTTGAATGGACATGTTCTACTGTGATTTTGTACAGGATTTAACATCCATTCATCCATTATCTTCCGTTTTATCCTCAATTAGGGTCGCGGGGGGGTTCCCCATGCCTATCCAGGGGAGAACGTTTCGGGTGCTTGGCAGATTCACCCAGGACATGGCACCAATCTACCGCTGGGCACACTCACACACACAGACACACACTATATGGGACAATTTGGAGAATTCAATTGAACTTGATCCATGTTTTTGGACTGTGGATGGAAAATAGAGAACCCGGAGGAAACCCACACGGATTAGGGAAGAACATGGAAACTCCACCCAGATTGGGATTCGAACTGAGAATCGCTAGTGCTGTGAGACGAACGAGCTAACCACTAAGCCACTGTGCTGCCCCAGGATTTAATATATTTGAAAAAAAAATATTTAAGGCAGTAGTTCTTAAACAGTGGTATGCAAGGTAGCACGAGGTGATATGCCAGATAATGGTATGGTTATACAATACATTATTTTCTTTGTATGTATTATTTTCTTTGATGTATTTTATGAACTGCATTCTGTAATTTGGCCACGTGATGGCAGTATTTGATTATTAGAGAAACCGGAAACATGTTACTCTGCGATCAACATTCATTTTAAAAACTAGACTAGATTATGTTAATGAAGTCCTGTTTAGTAATGATTCCACTTTTAATAAACACATTCATGAAGAAAACCTTGTTTTTTTTATATATAAAAACAATAATGCAGATATTAAGGTTGTGTATTATTGTAAATGATTCACGGGAAAGAGATGTTATAGCACTTTCCCGTGACTTATTCACAAAAATGCCACCCTCTTAATTTATATAGGGTTTTACAGGGCACATATTTCAGGACCGGAACTACCCATTTTATAATACTTATTTTCTTCACTGTATGTGATGCTACGACATAATTTTAATACCTGCAAAAATCAATTCAAAATTGTTGAAAGCTACTAAAGGAGCTAACTGACTGACAACAGTTTTTATAGTGAAGGCATGTTATAACTACTGATCTGGGATTTTTACACTTTGTAGAGTTTTGTGTCTGAATAGTGCCAAAAGCATCCAGTGAATCAAAATGACAAAACAAAATGAATCCATTTTGAGGCTGTAGTAAGAACAATAGAAATTAAATATGAGGGATTTTTTTCAAGAATGTTTTGGTAGATATTGATACAAAGTGAAATATAAACAAACAATAATAAATTATTAAATATTTAGTAGCATCTTGTTAGCTAAAATTGTATTACAGAAATAATGTGCGTTTCCAAGTGGAAACATGGCACATTACTACAGCTCCAGCAAGGCACTATTGCCACAACAACATAAGATGGCACACTATGTGCTCAAAAACACAACATACAGGAGTCTTGACCATCTTTATTCCTTACAACTTTCAAATGAAAGAAGCCATGAAATGGTCCGCCATGGTACAGAACAAAGAGAAAGTCCAGGCTTTCTGTGCTACAGTATTGTTTACATTAACAGTGAGACTTCAATGTGAAAACAGTGTAATATAACAGTAGTCATAAGCAAACATTCAATATGGTGCGGACATGAGGGCAGTAAAGCAAAAAATATAATAAAACTTAAAAAAGTAAAATAAAGGTGCCAACTTGAAATCAAGTCCGGTTTACCTACTGTACTGATTACTGACCAAGAACCCAGCCTTGTGCTGGATCCAAGATGAGGAAGTTTTAACAAGGCAAATGGAAATACACAAAAGAAAGGCATAAATTCACATTAATATCACAAATAGAACTATATGAATCCATCTTCTTTATATGAATCTATAATTCCTTTAGGTTTTTTGCTCTCCATTCAAGGAAACAATGTGCTGCTTTTGCAAAAGCCACCAGTTAATTTTCTACCTGAACATAGTATCAGTAAACAAAAGCTGTGAGCGGGGTTCTAAAACAAACTGGAAGCTCTGAAAACCACCAAGAAAAATAGAAGAGCATAAAAGCGCCTTCATTTGCTATTTAAACTTCAGTTCCATTTTAGCTACAGCTCTTCATGTGTTTTAAAACCACTCCGTCATCCTATATGTACACCTCCTCAATAAATCATATCTTAATTAAACAATACTTACAAAACCTCCTATAGACTGCTTAACCCCTGTTTATAGGATTAGTTTTTACAAAACACAATCATTGACTTAGTAGAACCTATTTAAAATGTCTTCAGTATAATCTCTGTACAAGATACAACCTATTTACACACTGAAGCAACCACTCTCTACAGCGAGCTTTATGTAGTAGTCTCGACACCCAAGTGCCTGCACATCAGCTCAATTCGGGTTCTGCTGGTGCACTTCCACAGAGCAGTCCTGTCAGCAACTGCTGTTTTTAAACTCGCCGTTTTCGGTGATGGACAGCTTGGTGGGATTTGTGGGTGAAATGCCATTGCGCAGGCTGTGCATGCTGTAGCGCTCTTTGACCTGAGTGAGGGCACTCATAAGGCGTGCGTTAGCTGCATCCAGAGAACTGATCCGTTTCTCCTGCACAACACACATACAGAACATGTCAAGGGAGACCTGAAGGGACAAACATTTTTCCCATTGCTATTCATCTTCTGAATTATACAGTCTTATGCAAAAGTTTTGTGTCCCTGCTAAATGTCAAATTGATATAAGGCAAGAATGTCCTGGGTTCAAAAATGTAAAGTTATCATGTTTTCTTTGGGTCAATTTGGGTTTGCTAAAGATTCAATCCTTTTTCTTAATAATTGCTGAATGACCAAAAATAAAATCATTAACATACAGGGATCTAACTTTATTTATTTAAGTATTTATAATTATAAATTGTATATAGTTATGCATCGACACAATTAAGAAAAATACAATTTCAGATGACAAAACACTTTATCACTTTGTGTCTTTATTTAATTAACAAATATAGATTACATCATGTTTATTTAAAAAAAAACTTTTCTAAATCAAAGCACGTTTTTTATTATAGTGTCTATAACTATTTTATAATAACAATAAGGCACTTGAGGTTGTGCATTATTGTGCATAAATCACGGAAAAGTGGAGTAATGGCACTCCACTATGCTAATAACAACACTGTCCCATGTTTTATTCACAATAATGAACGCCCTCTTGTGCCTTTTTGCTTTACTGAAAACAAAGAAGCATTGTGTGATAAAATAGCAGCATTCAGATTCTGCGCTTGATTACAAAAGCAGAAGTTTGGGAAGTTTGCTGGTCTGGAGCATTTTGGTGTGTATTAACACAATTCCAAAAAGGAAAGACATCAGCAATGGACTTAGAGAAGCTATCCATTATTGGAAGTGCTATAAATGTATAACAGAATTAATAGCTAAAACCATATATTTTTAAATTTGTGACAGTACAATAAAAAAAAAAACCTGTACATAGAATGTTTGTTTGGAAGGGTTGCAAGGAGAAAGCCTCTTATTTCTAAAAATACAGGGCAGCATGGCACACGTCTGCAAAGTCACATCTGAACAAACCATAAGACTGGAACAATGCCCTTTGGACAGATGAGACCAAAGTGGATATGTTTGACCATAATGCACTGTATAAATAAGAAGGTGTGTCTAAACCTTTGCATAAAACGGTATATTTTATAATTATAAAAGAAATAATAACATAATTCAGTGTGGAAAAAAAAACTAAAGAACTGCAGAGGTGAAATGAATGTTTTGATCTCATGCACTCTGTAAAGAAAAGTGTTGTATAAACAAATCTTCTTGGACATGCGTGATGCAGACGGTTCTAGTGCCATCAGTGAGTGAACATACTAAGTGAACATACACTGCAGAGGATTTATTTTGAAAAAATGGTTAAGGGTAGAACAAAACAAAAAAGGTAAAATAAGACCTTTGGGGCATAAAAAGTAAGGCTGGAAGTTAAAATCTGAACATAAGTGGAGGGTGCTTTAGTGGGAAAGCAGCCAAGAAGCTCAAGAGCACCAGCAGTGAAACTAGGAGCGCCCCAATCAACACACATTCCTCAAATTTTAAAGCACATAGCTATTAAACTTGCTAATATTATTTATCAAACAATTATTTATTAAGCTTAAAACAACGTATTTAAGAACATCTATTAGGACTTAACAAATAAAGTAAAATGCAAATAAACAAGATAAAGTGGATGAAACAAGTTTGTATTAAATGTGATTATACTCTGAAAATAATCGTGAGGGGCAAATATGATTATTTTTTTTGGACTGTGCTTTATTATTCACATCACAAACTTTTATACATCTACACCCTAATTGGTTTAAAAAGTGATTTTTGTGCATACATACATACTTACATATACACACACACACACACACACATTATATATATATATATATATATATATATATATATATATATATATACATACATATATACACACACACACACACACACACTTTTTTTATTTTTATTTTTTTATTTTACTTATTTACCAGATACTAAATACAAAAACCATACCGTAAACATGCAATAACTTGCCAGGGTGGAATTTCCTGTGTACATATTTATAAAACTTCTAAATAAATAATTAATATTTGAATAATAGGAAAAAGGGGTCTTGTATATCTATATATATTTAAACAGATCATGTTTAAAAGATAAAACCTATCCAGAGATACAATACAGCATTTACCCCTTATACTTAGATTAGATCAGCCACATATTCAGTTTTTTAATTTATCAGGGAGTCCTTGCATGTCCAATAATGTATCCAAAGAACGACTACCTTTGCAGTTAGAAGCACTTATGAAGAGTATGGTAATTGAGAATGTGAGGAAAAAAAGTAAAATTAATTTTTCAGGACTTTTATACAATGACCAAAAACAATTATAAACTCAATATAAAGTATTATTCTAACAAGCTAAATTTATTTCTATTTATTGTATATACTAAAAGTTTAATCGATTAAATGTAAATTGATATCCCAACACCCTAACCACTGAGCTACCGCACACAAATGTAACCGTGCATAACAAAAGACGCATAACAAAAGCATAAACGTTATATTTAAGCCACGTGTTTAATAAACAGGAATGTTTAAATGGCCGCAATTAGTTTTTTTAAGCAATTAGATTATGAAACTCGACTGCCAAGGCCAACTTACTGTCCTTTGTTGTGTTTTTTCTTTTTTATTATTATAATACATTTAAAATTTTCTCATATCATCTTCTAGAGTTTTTGTGCTGCACCCATCAAATTTTACAGGGTGGTTGTATCTACACCTATCCCAGTTGATCGCTTAAAAAAGTAGACAGTTAAACTACACCTTTTTCCTTGTAAGGTCCTAATTTAAACTCAGTGTAAAGACACTTGCTCACAGTATTAGTAAAAGTAAAAGAAGTATAAATCCATTACCAGAGTTACCACATTACACCCCACGGTCTACACCACACACTTTGACACATCCGTTGACAAAATTTACAGGTTCGTTAATTGTTAGGTTAATAGGTGTCTAAATATATTTATGCTGTTACAAATGTAAAAGCACTAGAAATAATTTTAATGGTGTTACTACGAAAATAGAAGATTCATTTATTCATTTCATTATCGCAGGGGTGTTCCCCATGCCCAAAAGGAGAAGATGTGCCTGGCTAAATAGTCCAAGTAAGAGGAATAGTGGTACTTAATTTTATATAAATATTAAATATATAACAGTGGTTTTAAATTAGAGTAATGTTGCAGGCATGGGTGTTGGGTTTAGGTGGCGCTACACACAAGTCTAGCTGTGTGCTGTGCTGCACTTATACTTGCCTTCTCGCATTACCTTGGCTCCTCTACAGACCTGTAACTCAGCATGACACAGTAACAACAAGCCAGTCAGCAGCTTCTCTGAGCATGCTGCTCTGAATTTACCACTTTAATCCAAATGAATTACCCAGGCACCATTGTAAACTGCACCGTTCTGTCTTAGGCACAGTATCTGCAAATATGTGGTACTATGAGCATATATAATCTGATCTGGCTGCTTATTACCTGTGCATCTATAATCTTCTGTTTGGCATCAATGACTGCCTGCATTTCAGCATGGTCTCTTTTCAGTTCCTCCTCCACTGTCATTAACCTGTTGAACCAAACAAAGACAGAACATGAGCCACCTAAACACAAACCAGAATAAAAGTAAAAGCATATTTAACATGCTGTATGTAACCCTGTGTTCTGACCCCAACCAAGTTGGGATACCTGTTGCTTTGGATAAAAAGGTCTGTGAAATAGCCAAATGCAAAAGTAAATATAAAGGGAAATTGATAGATTGCTGGACTGAAAAGAAAGGTCTATGTCAGCAACACCCCTGTTTGATCCCCATAAGTATAGCAATAGTGACAACTGTTAGGCTACTTGGTTTTACAAAATAAGAGTGTGTTTACAAATGTTTGTTTTAAATAAATATTTGAATACTGGTAAATATTATTATATTGTTTGTATTATTTATTTTTAAAATAGCAAGTCTTTTAAATGTATATGATACCTTGATCATATAACAGCTTCCTAATGATATATTTAAAATAATGATCTCCCCTTCTAACACCCTCAAGTGGCTAAATGGTTTACTGCTATTACTATTACACGCTTGTTACAATTTACATTTTACATAAAGGTTGCATTTATTTTAATTAAAATATTCCAATGCTTAGATCTAAGCTTCCTATTTAAATGAAGTGAGCACATGTGCCCGAAGCAGCCCTGTATACAGTGTCCAGGGAGCATTTGGGGCACTTGTTTAAGGGCACTTCAGCTATAGATTTTGGTGGTAATGAGAATCGAACCAGGCACCTTTAAATCGCAAGGTTGGTTCCTTAACCACAAGCCTATGTGTTATAGCTCGGCCTTTAACACATTCATCTCCCACATACTGATGTGCAAACTGTTGGACCTGGGTCTGCCTTACCACACCTGTCTATGGATCAAAGACTTTCTGATGGGGCACAGACAAATTGTTAGAATAGGACCTCACACCTCCACATCCATCAGCCTTAGCACGGGTGCCCCCCAGGGCTGTGAGTCCCCTGCTCTATACCCTCTACACCCATGACTGCACCACTGCTCACACCATAGTTAAATTCGCAGACGACACCACTATTCTGGGACTCATCTCTGGAAACGATGAGACAGCCTACCGGGATGAAGTGGAACGACTGTCATTATGGTGCACAGATAACAACCTAAGTCTAAATACATCAAAGACGAAGGAGCTGGTCATAGATTTCAGGAAGGTGAGGAAAGACATCAAACCAATATTTATCAATGGGGACTGTGTAGAAAGAGTCACAAACTTTCGCTTCCTGGGTATTAATATCGAGGAGGACCTAACCTGGGGTGTGAACACAAAAAAACTGGCAAAGAAGGCACAGCAGAGACTCTACTTTCTGAGGACTCTCAGGAATAATAACATCGATCAGAGACTGCTGGTGTCCTTCTACCGTTCCACCATAGAGAGCATCCTCACTCACGGACTCTGTATGTGGTTCTCCAGCTGCACTGCAGCACAGAAAAACGAACTACAGAGGAGTTCTGCGAGGTCTGCAGAAAAGATCATTGAATGCTCTCTACCTACCCTGGAGGATCTACACAGCTCTCGTTGTCTGCAGAGAGCTCGCAAAATGATTACAGACAATTCTCACCTTGGTCACCATCTCCTAGAACTGCTATCATCAGGTAGACGTAACAGACCGATAAAAACAAAAACAAACCGGCTCAGAAATAGCTTCTACCCAACCGCTGTTCGGGTACTAAATGGCGCATTGTAAATTTTTTTACATTCATAAAAATTCACTCAGTTCTGTACATTTCTGAACGTGCAATATAAAAACGTGCAATATATAAATATAAATACATTCACTCAGGTTGTACAGTTTTATACACTCTTGTAAATAAATTCTTTTTTTTTCTTTCAAAAATTTTTGTAAATTGTAAGTTATAGTCAGCGATGGATTGGCGCCCTGTCCTGGGACAATCTGCCCAGCGCCCGAGACGTTCTCCCCTGGATGGGCATGGGGAACCCCACCGCGACCCTAATAGAGGATAAGCGGGAGATAATGAATGAATGAATGTAAATTATAGTGCTATCTTTAAATCTCTTTATTTGTGTAAATTTTAGTATGTGACACCGAAAGTATGGCACCTTAATTTTGTTATACCTGGTATAATGAAAATAAAGATATTCTGATTCTATGACTGAAAAAAATTGTACCTGCAGATAATGCTCTTCATTTGGCTGTCTTTCTCTTCTTGTTGCCTACGTAGGCGCTCTTCACTCTCCTCGAGACGGGACTTGTATTCCATCAATAGCCTCTGCATCTGCTGTTCCTGTGCTGCAAGTCGCCGCTCATACTCCTCTAGTCGACGGCCCGACACGTGCAAACGCTCCTTGAGTTTTGAGATCTCTTGCTCGTACTACAAGAGTTAACATGGAAGAACATAACGTTAGAGAAATATAAAAGAACAAAAATCTATATTTCTGGATATTTGTGCTCATATTTTTAATTTGCTTTTATTCATTTTTTTAACTCATTTATTTTTTTTCTTTAACGTCTTAATTTTCATCATGCAAACTTTTTTTACAAAAAGGGCAAAATTTTATGAAGTGAAAATTCCCGGGGGGCCAATAGGTCCTTTTTTCCCCCACAAAGGGTACATGAAAACACACACTGGTATAAAACAATTTTCATTGTCACAATAATATGTTTACATAATATTTAATATAATTTTATTTATTTCAAATGGCAATGTAACTGAATATGGGCCACTCTAGCATTAACATCTTGTATAAAGATACAATATTTTTATATCTGAAGAGTCAGATAACATTGAACAAACTGTATAGAACACTTTAAATTTAAGGTATTTAAATTTACATTTAAGGTCAAGCAGCTGCCCTTTCACGTTCAGGTTAAAAATGTTTTAAAAAAATCTTTATTTGTGTCAGATGCGTCTGTTTTCATTGCAGCCTAATAAAAACCACTAACTATAGTGTGTGCTCAATAAGCACAATGATGGAACAGGACATGGCCTTCCGCAAAATGCCTCCAAAAATTTGTACAATGTAACACCTTTTATTTTTTTTTACTTCCTGTACTGCTTTTACATGAAGAAAGAGCAAAGAGCAGAGAGTCAAGTACAGATGTTTTCCAGAAAGACACACCAGGAGATGACTCGTGTTTTCAGGGCCGCCAGCTGTGTAGAGCAAGTCATAACACAAGCCATATTCTGGTATTAAACAGCATTTTCAAATTTATGTTTGTGTTCATCAACTAAATTTTCTGAATCTCCTTACTTCTATGTCGTATCTTTACACAGAAAATGCATAATGATTACCTAGTTATTTAATCTAAATATTGGGGGACAGTAAACATAAAAAAATCAAAAGCATTTTTTTTAGAACCAGGAAACCCCTTTTATACACTGATTTCAATTGTTTCGGTACCATTACCACAAATTGGAGTTTGTTGTTCACAGACCTGACCTTTATCTCACTAAATACGATTGAGATGAACTCGAAAATTTCAAAATGTTTTGTTGATTATTGCATTCAAAATATTCTTTCATATTAGTGTACTGGTACATTTTTTCCTGGCATTGCCAATGACATGGCATTCTATTAGAATGTGTTATTATCTGTGTTTAATCTGTGATAATACATAGATTATCAGTGTGACAGTAGCATGGTGGTGCTGGGGGAAAGGAGAGGTGGAGCCATTATGTTGATCAGGGACATTGATGAGTGTACCTGATGCTGCCTGATGACATGTTCAGCGTTTTAAGCTGTGACATCACATGCCGTGGAGAGAGAGCTTATGTGGACCCGACATTTAGACATTACCTCAGTGCCACCATCAGTAGTATACAGTCAGTATAGAGAATCTTAATATTAGTGATTTTATTTATTTCTTTTTTTTTTGTTTTCATGCAAATAAATGCATGTTTAAGTTGGCACTTTTTTATATTATAATACTTTATTATTTCATTATTTATTATATGAGGCTTATATACCTTCTCCACATGCTTGCTGTCCTCTTTGCTTTGGCCTTCCTCATCGTACTGGCCGTTATTCAGTACCCATGCTGCCGTCCTCTCAACCGGGGACATGGTGACTGACTCCACAGGAGACTGCACCTGCTTCAAAATTATAATCTTTCAGTGCATATAATACTGCATACACTGTAAATTGTATTAACATTTAAAAATGATTTAGAAACAATCTATTTGTGGCAAGTAATAAATTAAATAGAAATCTATTCATTTTTAAACAATGAAACCAAAAATAGCAAAAAAGACTAGGGCTGCAACTATTATTTTGATAATCGATTAATAGGCCAATTATTTTTTCGATTAATCGATGAATCGGATTAAAATATATATATAATTTCTATGCCTTTGCATATACATTTACTCATTTAAAAGACTCTTTTATCCAAAGCAACTTACAAATGAGAATATTACATGTCAGTAGTTACGAAGAAAACTACTGTACTGTAGAACTGTAGTGGACTGTAGAATTATTAAGCAGGTCAATAAATGTCAGTATGACATTTACAGTATGAGTTTAAGGCATCCAAGTAGCCCAAAAAACAATTAAACACAAATCGCACACACACACTGACAATATGTAGCATAGTGTGAAAAAATTTACTAAATTACACAAATTTGAGTCACTATAATTAATTCATTCATTATCTCCCGCTTATCCTCTATTAGGGTCGCGGTGGGGTTCCCCATGCTCATCCAGGGGAGAACGTCTCGGGCGCTGGGCAAATAGACCCAGGACAGGGCGCCAATCCATCGCTGGGCACACACTCACTCACACAGACACACTCTAAATGGGGCAATTTCGAGGATTCAATTAACTTGATCCATGTTTTTGGACTGTGGGATGAAACCGGAGAACCCAGAGGAAACCTACGCAGACACGGGGAGAACATGGAAACTCCACACAGATGGGGATTCGAACCGGGAATCCCTAGCACTGAGAGGCGAACGTGCTAACCACTAAGCCACCGTGGCACCAGTCACTATGATATGTTACCTAATTCCCCTTTAAATGCAACTAGTTCAACCTCACTCCCATAGTGTGCAGTGTCTTCACTCATATTTTATCAAATAATTAAAAGGTGAAGCTTGATCATTAATTAGCACCATTGTGTACTAGTTGTATGTATTTATAAAAGCACATTTAAACACTTATTAAGCTGTTTGGGGGTGGTTCAGTAAAATTATTCTATAGTATACTATTATAGTATTATACTATTATATTCTATAGTATACTATTATAGTTTGCTTAAGTTAACATTTCCTTTAATTAATGACAAGCAAAATAAAAGAAATAGTGTATCATCTAAACATCCCTCACTTAAAAACAAAAGTCAACTCCAAATAAGACATGATACTCAGTTGCCCTCAGTAATGAACCAAATATTGTCTGTTCTGTAGCCTATTGGGAAAAAATATTAACAAATGAACTAATTAACAAACAGCTATTGAAAAAAAGAAATTAACAAATCAGCCAATTAACAAAAAAATACCTCTTGTGTGAAATGTCAATTGGACACCAGGACATATGCCGTGCACAAGGCTTCCCGTTTGTCTTCCCGTTTGTATATTAGGGTTGCGGGGGGGTTCACCATGCCCATCCATGGGAGAAAGTTTCGGGCACTGGGCAGATACACCCAGGACAGGGCGCCAATCTATCGCTGGACACACACTCACTCACACAGACACGCACACATACACACTCTATATGGGGCAATTTGGAGAACTCACTTGACTTGATCCATGTTTTTGGACTGTGGGAGGAACCCGGAGGAAACCCATGCGGACACGGGGAGAACATCGAAACTCCACCCAGATAGGGATTGGAACCGGGAATCCCTAGTGCTGAGAGCCGAACATGCTAACCACAAAGCCGACTTTATTGTTTATGAAATATAAAAATTAAATAATCATAAAAATGCTTGTTGTGTGTTTGCTTATATTGTTATGCAAGGGCTCAAACTCCTGTAAAGTAAAATTTTAATCAGATTTACTTTACAATACATGTATTATTGTCACCAATGACAACATATCCCAAATTTGTTGTTTCAAATCCCAAGTCCACTAAAGTTAACAATGTGGGTTCAAGGCCCTTAACCATCATTGTGCTTCAGGAGGGCTGTGGCCAACCCTGTGCTCACTTTGTAAGTTGCTTTGGATAAAAGTGTCTGCTAAATTACCAAATGTAATAAAAAACATAAATGTAATTGCAGAGTGATCCAGGTAAAACATAAAACCAAAACCAGGTTCATAATGTGCATAGTCCCAATGGTCTGACATTGAATTCGCTCCTGATTTTGCTGGCATTAATCATACAATATAATATCTACAAAATATCTGGGAAACTGCAGTGTAAAACATGCTTAAAGCATGTATCGGGTATCAAGTATTTATCATTAGATTGTGCATGAGCATGATATCTAAATACTCCTGGAATATTGAACTAGATCCATCACCATCCATCATGCAAGAGATGTTTCTCATAACATATAAACAAAAGAACACAAAGCTTTAGCTTGTTTACATCAGTATCAGGTATCAGGCTGATACTCTGGTCTAATGATCTAATGGTCATTAGTAAAGTAAATAAATTGGATTAGTGCATCCCAATAGTATTGTTTCAACAGTTCCTACAGTTTCATTCTGTACAAAATCAGAAACTTCAGAGCTTTCTTAACTGAACATGCTGCTCAGCTGTTAGTTCAAGCCCTCATCCTATCCTGGCTTAATTACTGTAATGCATTGCTTACCAGCTTGCACAATCAGGCCTATACAACAGATTCAAAACTCTGCATCCCGACTTGTGTTCAACCAGCCCAAGCAAACTTATGTTACTTCAATACTCATCTCACCCCATTGGATCCCTGTAGCTGCTCACATTTAGAACAAGGCACTGGACTCTGGCCCACAGGCCGCCTCTTACCTTTAATCTATATTTCCAACATACATTGCAACTCATTCACTTCGCTCTAATGATCAATGCCAGTTGGTGATTCAACCTCACCGTTGTGCTAACTCTCACTCCATATCGTTCACCACTGCTAAATGGTGGAACAATCTTCCCAACTTTATTTGTAAAGGCATTTAGCATCTTTAAGAAACAACTCAAAACACATCTCTTCCACAAACACTTAAAGTAAATAAATGAAAAAAGTGCTGGATCGGATAATAATCAGGTTTGATAATTCAACAAAAGTAGCTGTTTTTATCCTTAACTACTGACTTGTATTATTCTCTCATTTGTCGGTTTGGATAAAACTGTTTGCTAAATTACTAAATGTAAATGTAATTTTAATGCCATTGCACAACAGATTTGTTGTGTTGTACATAGAGAAGGACCATGATTTAAACAGTTAAACAATCATTACATTTTAAAAATGTAATAAGTGAACCAACAATTACAAAATGTCAAAGTAATGTCTTTTTTGAAATTCATTCATTCATTATCTCCCGCTTATCCTCTATTAGGGCCGCGGTGGGGTTCCCCATGCCCATCCAGGGGAGAACATCTCGGGCGCTGGGCAGATAGACCCAGGACAGGGCGCCAATCCATCGCTGGGCACACACCCACTCACACAGACACACTCTAAACGGGGCAATTTTGAGAATTCAATTAACTTGATACATGTTTTTGGACTGTGGGAGGAAACCGGAGAACCCGGAGGAAACCCACGCAGACACGGGGAGAACATGGAAACTCCACCCAGATGGGGATTCGAACCGGGAATCCCTAGCGCTGAGAGGCGAACGTGCTAACCACTAAGCCACCGTGCCGCCCCTTTTTTGAAATTATTCAAACAAAAAAACAGTATATTATGTACATTTCATGAGTTAGATATCCTTTGAAACACAGTATAAAAATTAAACTTAAAAAATAAACAATTATCAAAAATTAGAGAACACTTTCATTTAACCTTCCAGATATTGTTATTAACCTGGCACTTGGTGCTAATTTCTCTTAATAATATGACAAACCCTGTTTAACTGGCAAAACAGTAGCGAGTTCCTGTTGATGCAGATGTGCTGAAGTCTTCAAAGCAATGGCCTGTACACTTCCTATTGATTGTTGACTTTTGTAACCTTTAACAAATTTTATAATAATATTTCTCTGATTGATTTTCTCTCATTTCAATCATTGTGTTCTTCACAAAATGAAGTTATTTTGTTGAAGTGTCAGTACAGCTACGGTGTAGTACTATTAAACGTGATCATTATCCAATCTGGCTTCAATGTGTAGATTTAAAATGTAGATCTAAATGACTTAGCCTTAGGGACAGTGTTGTGATCAGTGAGCAGTAGTGAACGATGTGGAATGAAAATGAGCATCACAGTGAGCTTGAATCTCCAGGTGACATTCGATACCAGGAGGCTGTGTGAGATGTTTATATATGTTAAGAAACTCACCAACAACACAACTATCTTCAGGCAAATAATCAAGTGCATGCAAGGAAAACATGAGATTTTGCTTTACGTTTGATCAAAATGTGTCTTAAGCAAAGGCTGTATGCTGAATTGTGAATATACCTTGGATTTGAAATACCTAGCTTACTTATACTGGTAATAGTTTAGTCATCCATACACACTGGGCTATGTGGAAGGAGTATGCATTTACCTGTCTGGCAATTTGATTGTTTTGTCCAGGGCTGTCGCGTGAGCAGGTAGACTGTTGTCTGGAACCTGCTCCACTGTGCTGTTGTGACTCTGTGTTGATGCTGCTGCTGCTACGCAGTGAGGTACTATGTGGCAGAGAGCGTGGCGTCCCTCCATTGGCTCTACTCTGCTGTTCCACCTTAACAATGTGTGCAGTGCCTGCACCAGCCTGTCTGGCTAAGGCCATCACCTGTGGTCCTGACTGAGTATCAGGCAAATCTGCATGCCAGCTTCGTAAGCATGTATCCTCTTCGTCAAGGCTTGCAGTGGAGGGCAGGCGTTTTCTTGGGGTGGTGCTAGGGCTGGCACTCTGCGAACTCGCTGTGCTAAGGTTGTCTGAGCTGGAATTGGGCTGTGGTGGTGCCTGAGCTGAATGCAGGGCATGAAGAGTGCTTAGCTGGTAAACGGGATTTTGAAAGCAGAGAGGTTGTAGGCTACGCTGCTGACTCAATGATGGCTGCAGGGGACGGCGGACCTGCGGTGCACTTAGGGGCACGTTTTCTCTCAAAGTAACAACTTTGGCTTGTTGTTGAAGGGGATGATGGAAATGGTGGTGAGGAGGAGTAGGGGGAGGCAGAGGACTTATGGATGCTTGTGATCCTACACGTCCTATTTGGGGTGGGGCTTCATGACTGATATGAGAATCCTGCAAATCCATTAAGGAGATGCTGCGCCCATTAGGAAGGTGACTTTCTCTTTCATCTTTGTCAGAAAGGCTTACACTATGCAGAGATGGCTGCTGACCTAGTAAGGGTGGCTTGATACGTGAGATAACTTCGGGATGTTCCTGTATAGGTGATTTAACACTCCGGACATCACTGAGGAAGAGATAATTGTGCAAAAAAGAACTATGTTAATTGTTAAAGCAGTAATGGAGTGTTCATATTACAGAGAAAAAAATTATCTTAGAAATAACATGCAGCAGACTGCCAACACTACATATCTATAAAATTGTAGTAGCGCACAATCTTGATTGTCTTATTTTTTCTATAAAATGCAGACTTAATATGGTCAGTAGTGTTAAACATTCCTACTGCCACTTAATTATCGTCTAGTAACAGCAGGTCTGTGCAGTTCCAGTTGGAGCACATGTTGCCTGCATGACTAAGCTTTATTGTAATCAATTTGTCTGCCCTTCCAGTTTATGTGCCCTTTCACTATAGTGCCCGAATATCAGCAGGCAAGCAAGTGAAACTTCAAAACAAAAGTTATTTCAGATTCTGCCATATATGTACTATGCACATATAGTAATGTAGGAGTTCATTTATGGTCATTCAATTCAAAATGATACCACAGGACAGGGGTATTTAATTAGAATTCACTAGGGTCCAGTTGGAACGCAGTAAACAATGTCTGAATGTAGACCTTGGTCTGCCTATTAGTGACCTCTACCAATGGATAAAGCAATACTATAGTTTTACAGGTCTAAAGTGGAACACCGAAATGTGCTGTGAAAAGTTGGTAAAAAGTTTCACAAACTACAGCATCTGAAACAAAAGCATGTACAATTGGAGTAAAAAGCAAAAAATAATTAAAATAACAAGAAAAAGAATATAATTTAATCACCCTCACTTTGTATGCATTTTTGTTTATTTGTTGTGTTATTTACTAGTGCAAGTAGCTCCTTTTGTGGACAACCTTGTTAATGGTAAGTCAATGGCATGACGTGTTTAACAACAAAACAATGTTGAACAGGATGAGAAAGGATAGCAATCAACAGGTCTTTCATTTAGATATGCAATGGAAGCATTTGTGCTTTTTTAAAGTCAAAGTTACCTGTCAGCTGGGTCCTCAAATATCCTCTGCAGCCCTGATGAGACACTGCCACTGATGTTGTGAGCTGAACTGTGGTCTTGGAAACGTCTCAGTTGCTGCTGGATTGGTGTGGGGCTGGACAATGCCCGAGTAATGTCACCGAGGATACGTGGCAGGGGCCCCAGTTTGGCCACCGTTGCCTGCAGGAAGGAATTATCACCCTGTTGTTGATATGTATATTTCGGTCCAAATGGTTTTGAAGAAGCAGACAGCCATGAGTGGTTTGGGCCAACCAGGATAATGCATTGGTGATGGGGCAGCCATAGAGACGATGGCCAGTTAAAAAAAATGTGGAAAACAGAGAAAGAACAGAAGACAGGAATGGGGACATGGAAAAAACAAATGAAATTTAAATTAGGAATAAATGAGGGGGGGGGGGGATTATACATGCATGTAAAAACTGATGTCATTCCGAAATTAATCAATTAAATGATAAACTGAAGATGTCAAATGCAGTGCATGCATCAAGGACAAAGGCCTACGTCTTTGTAATAATTAACTAATAATCAATAGTAAGCATATGAACACGAGAGATTAATGCAGTCAGAAATATTATTAAGTAACCGTTAGAGTTGGTTAGAAGAGTGTTGACCAGAAAAGGGCACTCTAATTGAATCCCATTACATGATAAAATGCTGTTTAAATGAAAATTTAACAACAAAACAAATACTGTGAAATCTGAAGTACTAAACAATAATTATAAAATACTTAAAAACCAGCAATATGAAATCTATGATAATATGAAATGAGAAATTGCCCAATAAAGTTTCCTACACAATGTTCTTTATAAGCGTGTAGAGTACAACACAACTATTATATATATATATATATATATATTTAATATTATAATATTTTCAAAGTTACTCATATATACTCAACAGCCCCATTGGAAATTTCATCAATTACAAAACATGAATTCTAATAAGTTTATTAACTTATTAATTTATTGACAGATTTCAAAAGAGTCACAATCAAACAGTTGAATGTTGTAAATCAGCTACTTTTTGCCAAGCTCACATTTTGACAAAAATTTACTGCCATGGTTATGATAAAAATATTAACATTTATTAACACATTAATCAATTAATAAAACACACTGCCTGGACAAAAAAAAAGGTCTCTCACATATTTTTTGGATCACCTTTAGCTTTGATTACGCAATGTCACAAGATTTATTTATGTACAGTATTGCATCCATTTTTCACCAAGATTTTGCATTGATGATGGCAGAGTCTGACTGCTGCGCAAAGTCTTCTCCAGCACATCCTAAAGATTTTCAATAGGGTTAAGATAGACTCTGTGTTGGCCAATCCATGTGTAAGCATGATGTTTCATGCTCCCTAAACCACCCTCTCACAGTTGAATATTTGCAATACCATCTTGGAATATGCCCGTGCCTTTTAGGGAAGAAGAATCTATTTATCATTGATGGAATAACCTTGTCAGTATATTCAGGTAGTCAGCTGACCTCTTTGAACACATACTGTTGCTGAACCTAGACCTGACCAATTGCAGCAACCCCAGATCGTGGAATTGCCTCCATAGGCTTGTACCAAAGGCACGCATGACGGGTGCATCACTTCACCTGCCTGCCTTCTTACCCTGATGTACTTCTGGACCAGGGTAAATCTGGACTCATCAGACCTTCTTCCATTGCTCCAGAGTCCAATCCTTATGCTCCCTAGCAAATTGAAACCTTTTTTCCCCTGATAGACTTATTGATTAGTGGTTTTTGTAAGGCTTTTTTCGATTTGATATTATTAAACATTTAAGTGATCGCCGATCACGTTCATTTAGGATTTTTATTGCGGCCACATTTCCTCCACAAAGACAATGGGTACCCACTATCCTTCCAGTTTTTGATGATGCGTTGGACAGTTTTAAACTCAATTTTAGTTGTTTCTGCAATCTCCTTAGATATTTTTTCTGCCAATGATTCAACCCTTCTCAAACAGACTAATATGTTGTTCACGACCACATGAGGTGTCTTTTTACATGGTTGTTTAAGGAATGAGAAGCAACTCATTGCACCAGTTGGGGTTAAATAACTTGTTGCCAGTTGAAAGATAATCACCCATGCAGTAATATACAATAAGAAGTTTACATCCATGAGGCGACATTTTTTTTTTTGCCAGGCAGTGTGTGTGTGTGTGTGTGTAATATATATATATATATATATATATATATATATATACACACACACACACACACACACACACAGTGCATCCGGAAAGTATTCACAGCGCTTCACTTTTTCCACATTTTGTTACGTTACAGCCTTATTTCAAATTGCATTAAATTAATCTCTTTCCTCAAAATTCTACACAAAATACCCCATTATTACCATGTGAAAAAAAGTTTTCTTGAGAGCTTTGAAAATTTTTAAAAATTAAAAAACAAAGGAATCATATTTACATAAGTATTCACAGCCTTTGCTTAATACTTTGTAGAACCACCTTTGGCAGCAACTACAGCCTCGAGTCTTTTTGAATAAGATGCCACAAGCTTAGCACACCTATCTTTAGGCAGTTTTGCCCATTCTTCTTTGCAGTACCTTTGAAGCTCCATCAGGTTGGATGGGAGACGTCTGTGCACATTTTCAGCCATTTTCAGATCTCTCCAGAGATGTTCAATCAGTCTGGGCTCTGGCTAAGCCACTCCAGAACATTCACAGAGTGGTCCTGAAGCCACTCCTTTGAGATCTTGGCTGTGTGCTTCGGGTCGTTGTCCTGCTGAAAAATGAACCATCGCCCCAGCCTGAGGTCAAGAGCGCTCTGGAGCAAGTTTTCATCGAGGATGTCTCTGAACATTGCTGCATTCATCTTTCCCTCTATCCTGACTAGTCTGCCAGTTCCTGCTGCTGAAAAACATCCACATAGCATGATGCTGCCACAACCATGCTTGACTGTAGAGATGGTATTGGCCTCGTGATGAGCAGTGCCTGGTTTCCTCCAAACATGACGCCTGGCATTCACACCAAATAGTTCAATCTTTGTCACATCAGACCAGAGAATTTTGTTTCTCATGGTCTGAGAGTCCTTCAGGTGCCTTTTGGCAAATTCCAAACGGGTTGCCTTGTGCCGTTTACTAAGAAGTGGCTTTTGCCTGGCCACTGTGCCATACAGGCCTGACTGGTGGATTGCTGCAGAGATGGTTGTCCCTCTGCAAGGTTCTCTTCTCTCCACGGAGGAACGCTGGAGCTCTGACAGAGTAATCATCGGGTTCTTGGTCACCTCCCTGACCAAGGCCCTTCTTTCCCGATCGCTCAATTTAGATGGCCGGCCAGCTCTAGGAAGAGTCCTGGTGGTTCCAAACTTTTTCCATTTACGAATGATGGAGGCCACTGTGCTCATTGGGACCTTCAAAGCAGCAGAAATTTTTCAGTATCCTTCACCAGATTTGTGCCTCGAGACAATTCCTTTGACTTCATGCTTCGTGTTTGCCCTCTGACATGCAGTCAACTGTGGGACCTTATAAAGACAGGTGTGTGCCTTTCCAAGTCATGTCCAATCAACTAGATTTACCACAGGTGGACTCCATTTAAGCTGTAGAAACATCTCAAGGATGATCAGTGGAAACAGGATGCACCTGAGCTCAATTTTGAGCTTTATGGCGAAGGCTGTGAATACTTATGTAAATGTGATTTCTTAGTTTTTTATTTTTAATAAATTTTCAAAACTCTAAAGAAAACTTTTTTCACATGGTCATAATGGTGTATTTTGTGTAGAATTTTGAGGAAAGAGATTAATGTAATACAATTTGGAATAAGGCTGTAACGTAAGAAAATGTGGAAAAAGTGAAGCGCTGTGAATACTTTCCGGATGCACTGTATACTGTGTATATATAATAAAATAATAAAAAATTATATAAAAGCCCTAATGTTTTGGCAAGTAAACTATTAATTTAAATTTGCAACTCAGTTTTTCTTGTTTAGCTTTACTAACTTAGCTGTGTTTACAAATGTCTCACTATAAATCTGATAAATTTTCTGTAAATTCCCACTGATCTGAAACAAATAAATATGAA
>JAFMOD010000239.1:1283608-1315995 GCA_019802435.1 Corydoras maculifer
GCATGGTATAGTTGTTGGTGACAAACTCAGCAAACTCTTTGTACTGTTCCATAGGGAGGATGGCTACACTCTGAAATCGGCACTTGATGCGGATGGAGGGACCTCCACCTTTTGTCTTGTTGCTGGTAGGCGTGCTGACTGAGTACCACTTCTCCACAAACTGTCGCCCGCTTACAGCCTGTACTGGAATGTTCACCAGACCCACATAGTTGCTCTTGTCCTTTTTCTTCTTCTTGTCAGCATCGCGGTACACATGGACAATGATGCTGTTGACTGCAGGCAAGCTGCCAAACTCAAAGTGCTCACCCCAGAACAAGCAGTCTGAGCGTGCCTTGCTGGTGGTGCGAGCATACAACACATCATCTAGGCACAGCTCACAGAAGTACCTTTTTTTAAGTGGCAAGTCCTTAGCCTCAATAATCCACAGGCGCAATACATTCTCTGCTCGCCGGCAATTGTCCTGTAGAAAGAACGGGAAAAACACAATTAACAAACACTGCAGTGGATACTGATTAAATGTCATATACAATATTTTTTTACTGGTTAATTAACCTTGGAATCAGTCACAAAAAAGTTTTTTTTGCAAATGTTCAAGCATTCTGGTCAAATGTAATGTTTTAGGACAGCCATGTACACATTGTGCAGTGTTCGCAATTCGTATCAGGTGTTCGCAATTTAGTGTATTGGAAAATAAAAACTAAATGCTGGAACTGGAAAAATAGACAATATGTGAAGCAAAAAGAAGACGTGTCCAAACTTGGCAGTGTATGAACTGTTTGACTTAAACACTATGGAATTGTGGTCTACAGATTCTGTAATTGTAGTCACAATTCTGAACAGCTGAACAATACACATAACATTTGGGACATCTAATGCCATACGGCACCTTTTTAATTTATTCTTTCAGCTGACAGTATTACTATACTTAACACTTTAAATTCACTCTCACTTTAATTGTACATACTGTGTGTATACAGGTGTATGTGTGTGTGTGTGTGTGTGAGAGAGATATTAGATAAGTGAGATGGGTGCATCTGTAACTTGTCATTTCTGTGCACTACGAGTTACTGCAACCAAATAAAAATTCCTGTATGTGTGAGCATATTTGGAAAATATATATATTTGATTCGCAAAAACACAAATAGATATTTTTGATCATTTTAAAAAATGTATTTTGAACATGAGACAAAACTGAAAATTAAAATGGAAGATTACTGTTTTTGCATTTATGGGGTCTTTCAATTAAGCTAAGAGTAATGTGCAGCATTAGTGGAAATTCACTGGAAATGATCCATGTTCACTTAAAGTAACTAACTGCTTTTTTTTGTGGTGTTTAAATTTGTGGTGTGTGCTCATTACCAAGCACAGCAAAAGCCCACCTATTTTCAGGCACAGGGCATATTATTGTTATGTTCTTAACAATGTTCTTAATCTTTAAAAAAAGGTATATAAGAGAAACACATAAGGGCATCAATGCAAACACTAGGCTCAGCTACACACATCATACACATATCTGAAAAATTATATTCCTTTGTGTAACCAAATAATAAAAAAATACCTTATTTGGTTGCACAGTTCTTCGGATATTCTCCATCCATTTGTCTCGCTCAGAAGCCGATGAACAACTAAAACATTTACTTCCCCCTGAGTATGTTACCTATTCAAGCAGAAAAAGTAGATAAGAAGTAAAAGAAGAGCATGCACATGTTTTACAGTGTACATTTAAGCTCTAAGGCATGGCAGGGTGTGCATTACTGAACACCTCGTTCCTGTGATTTATTCACAACAATGCTCAACCTTGAGTGCCTTTATTGTTTTCACAAAATGGTTAGAAACCATTTTTCCAGAAAAAAAACATTGTTTCATAAATGCCTTCATTGAAAGCATAATGGTTAATTAACTGGTCCTCCACGATGTAATTGGTTCTGGTTTTTACAACAGGAGTAACAGATTTCTGGTTTCTATACCAATTAAGTGCTGTTATCCAGTGGCCGAATTACAGACTGCACTTAATCACACAAAAAAGTATTGTATATCATACATCAATACGAATGTGAAGTCAGTCATCAGAGGTGTGCATTATTGTCAATAATGACACAGCTGGACAAGCAGCTCAGCCAATCAGATTTAAGGACCAGAACTACCTATTTTTGTTTTTAATTAAATGTAATAATGTCTACAGAAATGTAAACCATATGATTGTAATGTAGACATGAAATGTTTTTGCTTCATTTGCACTATGAGCTTAATTATTGCAAGTCTTTACACTGTAAGCCACAAAAATTTTATAATAAAAAGAAGGTGCACTGGTCTCATTTCAACCACGCTGCTTAAATAAAACTTTACAACCTAATGTGAAAGTAACATAAGTCAAGTTTTGAAATAAGCCAGGAGAGGGTTCACTTCACTGAGTATTTCTATAAAGCACAATAAACACTTTCATAAAACACTTTACTTTGTTAAAATTAAAACAAAGCAGCTGAACCTAAAAGTTATAAGTAATAGCATTTTTCTATCATAAGCCTTTTTGATATGTCATCCTGAGCTCAAGAATTGTAGGCTATGCCATTAAACCGATCTTCTTAGAATTTCTTCCTATATAATATCATGAATATCATTCTTAATAACACCAAAGTTAAAACATTACCATTTCTTAAAATGGATGAACATATACAGCCTTAACAATTTGACAATGCAGTACCTCGAAACAGAACTCTTGGCCAAGAACACTACTGTGTAGTGATTTGATGTACACATCCTCCTCCATGGTGAGGTCTAAAGCCTCTACTGCGCTGCCTGGACTCAGCAGGGACTCATGGGAACAGGACTCTTTCAGTTTGGGCAAGCCTCGTGACCTGCAGTGCACATAAAATAATCAGGTTTAAAAAGACATATTTACATCATTAATATTTACATATTTTAGCCACTACCATGAAGCATTTAATCAATCAGCGAAACTAAAATCCTATATGGGATGAAATCTTTTTAAAATTGAAACGTGATACCTTAAATCCACCTTAATGACAAAGGTTTTTAGTGACCAAAACTTTTTAAACACTTTCTCCTTTCCAAACTTAACACTGGAAATAAAGATCAAGCCCTTCCCATAAAGAAAAAACTTATACCTACGAAAAGCAACCAAAGATCCAATTAAGGGAGTCTCCCCAGAGCATATTACTCGCTCATGATGTCTGTGGAAATCACGATCTTCTTTGCAAAAATCACTGCATTTTAGTTGTGCTGTATGAAGCTTGGTAAACCTCAGACTACGCAGTGAAGGCGTGGCACAGGGTAACAATTTCCCTTGCTCTGCTTTAAAGCAACTAATAAACAGAGGGTACAGCTCCTGGGAGAGAGTCACTATGGCAATGATCTTAGGAGGCAGAAGAGCTTGAAGTGCGTTGTGTGCAAAAACATCTTACAAACAGCTGTCACACACCTACAAACATTGCCATTTGCTGTCACATAATAGATGTTCACACCTCACCAACTATCATTTTTTTTAAATAGCTCAAACACATTAAATAAAGAAATTATATGAATAAATTATATTTCTTAATTTTGTTTCAGTCAGTTAATTAGACCATGTGTTTAATAAACTGTAATTTAATTACAAAAACAGAAGTATAAAAAAGCTATGTGTGAACATTTGTTGCGGGATGCTAAGTTTGCTGAGGGAAAACAATTAACTTCCCATGACGGTGATTTAAAAATATTAAATACTAACATTGGAGAACACATCTGCGACTTATATACAGGTGCTTCTGTAGTGTAATTGGATGTGTGCAAATCATGCAGGGACACTGCATTCATGCAAATCCAAAGAAGCTGAACTGAAATATTCTACAAATACCGTTTTGCCAGAAGGTGGTAGCATTCATTCATTCATTCATTATCTTCCGCTTTATCCTCTATTAGGGTCGCGGGGGGTTCCCCATGCCCATCCAGGGGAGAACATCTCGGGCGCTGGGCAGATAGACCCAGGACAGGGCGCCAATCCATCGCTGGGCACACACTCACTCACACAGACACACTCTATAGGGGCAATTTTGAGAATTCAATTAACTTGTTCCATGTTTTTGGACTGTGGGAGGAAACCAGAGAACCCGGAGGAAACCCACACAGACACGGGGAGAAAATGGAAACTCCACCCAGATGGGGATTCGAACCGGGAATCCCTAGCGCTGAGAGGCGAACGTGCTAACCACTAAGCCACCGTGCCGCCCAGGTGGTAGCATAATAGCATGAATTATAGCATCGCTCATTTGAGATGGTGTAAGATCAGTATTTAGAGTAATGAACTGGTAGCAACGAAGTTCTGGACTTGAGCCATTGTATAGTCATACTGCCACAGTTGAATCCTTGAGCTCTTACAAGCTCTCGGCTCTAAATTGCTTTTACTGTAATTACATTAACTTACTCTGTATAATTAAATCTGCTAAATTATGTAAATAACAACCTGAATAGGGTTTGGTGTTAAAAATGTGTCCAATATTATAATAAAAGCTTACTAAAGCCTTATTAAACTAGTCATTTTTAGCATTATCAAATTATATGTGAACTTAATGGCTGTCCCAATTAATGACTGAATGTCACTTATTAAGGAAAAAATTTGTTTGGTTATCTGTGATCTGGCTCAGACAGTAACCTCCTAGTTAGCATTAGAATATCCTCCAATAATTCAAGTGTTCATCACATATTACATAAAATAAAACACATCCTTTTTTGCAAAGAAAAATGCTTTTTTCCCATTCTGAATCAATAAACTGACTTTTTTTTCTCTCTCATTTGCTTTATTGATCCATTGTGGTCTTTACATAATGATACAAATATAAAGCATAAAACTTTTTATTTCATTTCAAAATTTTTATTTTTACTATCTGTAATGTGAAGGCATAGCATTGATAATGGAACAACTGTCTAATTTAATAAAGCAATTTACATGTTTTAATATTTTTCTAAATGTCCATCATTTCAAAAACCTTTAAAATGTAAACAGACATCTGTGGATTACATAAGAATATATTGGAGTTGATTTAAATTCATATATACATTTAAGTTCATACACAGAAAAACAACAAACTTATGAACACAGGCTAACCGTTTACAGCAAGCTGTAAAATTCAAATAAATAATATAAAATACTAAAACAAAGATTAAGCATGACAGTGTAGTATTTTTTGTAAGTGATTTGAAAGTCTGAAAACATCCAGCTCTATTTAACCAAATTTACTAATGCCCAAAGAAATTAAACTCTGCTGGCTGCAACATGAACAGAGTGGGTTTTTATTAGGGAAACATGGATCTTGTGCAGCTCATCTGGCTCCAATGTCACAGATAAGCAGGACTGATTTATGCTCCAGTGATGGTTTAGAAGCTTTGCTTAACACTAATTCTATTATCTTGCTGACAGGGAAAATGTACTCAGTACAATCTGATGAGCACCATGAAGTTATAAGTGGAATAAACAATCAAATCAATATGAAATGTAAAAAAAGAGAATGATATAGCAAAAGTTCTATAATAAATACATTAAAAAGCTTTCAAGTAGACTAGCATTTTCCTTAATATACAGACCATGTGCCACAAAACCTATTAACAGTAAGCATATGAAAAAAAATGTTTCAAAATAAAGCTATCACCACCAGGCAGTTATGGGTCTTATAATTTATAATTATAACTTATAATTAAGTTCCTCTTTAATTATTTAATTTTACTTTAATTCCCAGCGAAAATAGCATAGGTGTTTTCCATATGGAGCTTGCATGTCTTGTGCGTCTTTGTGGGTTTCCACTGAAAGCACCACATTTAGACTTTAAATACTAGACATGCAAGTCTAAAATAGAGATATTAAATTGCTCCTAGTTAAGATTCGGTTTGTCTGCCTCATGCATGACTTGGATCATGTCAAAAATATTTTCTTGCATTTAACCTTTTGGGATAGATAACATAGTTAAGTAAATGTATTGATTGATTGCTGTAAATTATATATAACATAAAAAAAATCTATGAATAAGGCATGGTGGCTTAGTGGTTAAATCGCACAATCGCCTCTCAGTGGTGGGGGTTTAGGTTCCTTGTCCCGGGTGTATCTGCCCAGTGCCCAAAACGTTCTCCCCTGGATGGGCATGGGGAACTACTCCCTGTGACCCTAATAGAGGATTAAGTGGATTAAGTGGAAGATAATGAATTAATGAATGAATGAATAATGCTGATGCACGAATGTGTAAGCAGCATATTACTATTGGCTTTTAAATATATATATATATATATATATATATATATATATATATATATAAATATAAAACAACTCAATTATTCTAAATAGACTGTGAGCAAAAAATAAATACATAGGAGATTTCATGACATTTCATTCTATGTCCACCACACCCTTTGCAGGCACAAAAGCTTTTAATCGAAAGTTAAATGTTGACTCCGGACACGGAATTTCCATGTTCTCCCCGTGTCTGCGTGGGGTTCTTCCAGGTTTGTCCCACAGTACAAAAACATGGATTCAAGGTAAATTGGCTGCTCTAAATTGCCCCTATGTAATGTGTGCGTATGTGTTTGTGTTAGTGCAAAGCAATAAATTGGCGCCCGGTCTAAGGTGTATCTACGCAGCGATGATGGATGTATAGATGGATGTTGCCAATTAAAAGTTTATTATTGCATGAATAAATGTATAAATAAAGTGGAAAATAAAGAAAGTATATTTTTACTTTGTAATGTATTTGAGAGAAAATAAAAAGTAGCATCATATGGAAATACTTGCAATACTTAAGTACAGTCCTTCAGTAATTAATAAGGATTGGAGTCAGTTTATTTAGAAAAAATTTTATATTATATTATCAAATCATCTAGATTAGATCTTTTTTTTGGCTGCTGTTTTGACTTGCTAAAATCTCAAATTACGTCACCTAATATACAAGGCGGTGGTTAGGTATTAGCTTTGCAATTATAATCTCAGCATTAGGAACAGATAATATGCTGTAGTAAGAAGATGAATCAGCCATTTTCATGTTTTAACAAAACCAAACCCTTTTTTAGGTCCATGTCATGGAAACAAAATCACTTCAAAATCACTCAAATAAGCAAAATGGCACAATAAACAAATTCCCCCCACCTGTCGTTTTCAGTCGGCCTTAGAGATGGAAGCCTGAAGCTGGAGTTCCGGTCTAGTTTGGTCTGGCTCTTCGTCCTCTTTATTGAACCCTTAAGTCGTTTACTAAAAAAGCCCTGAGAATGAGAAAAATGGAAAGAATTTACCATAAATGGTTTGCTATCATTTTCTGGCTGAGTGGTCTACAATCTGTGTCACTGCACTGCAGACACATATATTAGTAACATTGGAATTGAAGGGTCAGTAATTTTTTACTTTTTGTTGACTTTTTAACATTGAACAGACTTACCTTCCTGATATATATACATATATATATATATATATATATATATATATATATAAAACTGAAAAATACGTATTATGTAAAAATGTGGGCCTTGCTTAAACGCATGCAGGAAAACACAAATAATTAATAAGTATCTATGATGTAAAGCAGCCAAAGTGTGAGTAATAAAATTGCCTGGACGAGTTTCTATTGCAAAGTCAGAAGCACAGGAAGTAAAGTTTGGAATCATACTGCTTTACAATGAATTACAAGAAGAAATTTGAAAAAAATCAACCTGGTATTGATTGAGCATTCATGTCTGTAACAGACTGACTGACATAAAAAGGTTATTTATAAATATGAATAAATATAAGTAAGTTTAAGTAATTTATTTATATTGCGCTTTTTACAGTCATGAAGCCATTAATTAAAAAAAACCAAAAAACAAATAATAAATTATATATATATATATATATATATATATATATATATACACACACATACATACATACACACACATATATATATATATATATATATATAAAAAAAAAAAAAAATATATATATATATATATATATATATATATATATATATATATATATATATATATATATATATATATATATATATATATATATAAACATAAACTGTTTTCACAGTTTTACACTTTTTGACCAATACACAGCAGCTCCAACTAAACAGAAATTGTTTGGACATTTAACATTATTTTGGCAGAAAAACAAAGCTTTTTAAAGGAAAAAGATCTTATTGACCAATTTAAATAAGGTTCAGCACCAATAGTTCCAATCATTCTGTTCTGTTCGGCAAAGATGAACTTCAGTTTATTTAGTTCTGGTCCTTAAATCTAATCTCAAGGTTGTGCATTTTTGAGAATAAATTATGGGATTGAGGTGTTGGGCATAGCAAAAAACAATGCATGCCCACTTATTCCTTATAGCTTTATTATACAAATTGGAGTAACAAAGAAATTTTAATAAGTGAAACTTTCCTTATAGCATTGATTCTCAATTATGTTCTGTTAAGCCAATATATTAACACTTTAACCGACAAAACAAAAATGAATACAACAATTTGTGCTGGTTTTTTTTAATCAAAATGAGTAAGTCAGAACTAATGGCTACAATGTGCCCGTTTTGCAGCACACAGCTTTTCTGAAGTAGCTTTCATAAAGCGGGATGGTTGCTGGCTATACGAATCACGTTTTCAAGCGGTTTATCAGCATGATTGGGGTGTAATGTCTTTAAGTGACACCTTCATTTATTTGGCTTCATGCTGTCCGCTGCCAACATTTTAAGACACAGAAGACACACCGGTCTTTCTTTGTCTCCGACCTCAGTTACAGTGAAGCCAAGCGCTATATACGCTTCAACATATTTCCTCGTTTTAACTATCGGTTGACTTTTGTTGGTCTCATTATCTTCGTCTCTCTCCGCCATCCCTGTTAAATATTTTTCCATGTTGTCTCTTGAGGGTTTGTTCAGTACACTTAATATCACTTGCTCTGTGATATCTTGTTATGCGATCCCACTATTTGAGAAGGACTGGCTTATAGAATTATATAGGGTATCTAGGTCTTTGTCATCTAGGGTTTATTCAACTAAATTTGGGCCTTGAAATAAAATCAAAAGTTGCATGCCTTATTAATAAAAGCCAAAGTACAATTTTTACTTGATTTTATGTTTTATCGTTGTTGTTCTTTATAAATTATGTTTTATGGTCAACACTGTACAGCACTTGTAGCCATTGTTCTGAGTTTAGCATTATATTAAGCGTTTTTAACTAAAGTCCAAAAAACTTAGATTCCAGGTGAATTGTCTGCTTTAAATTTCCTTATAGTATGTGTGTGTGTGTGTGTGTGTGTGTGTGTGTTGCCCAGCAGTCGATTGACACCCTGTATTTTGTGTATGTGCCTAGTGCCTGAAAAATTCTTCCCTGGAAAGGCATAGGGACAAACATGCAACAAACCAATAATTACAAACACATTATCAAATATATAATAATAGCATGGCTAAAGAATAAAAGTTTGCAAGAGAAAGCAACGCTGTGTAGAAAAGTATGACAAAATTCTTCCAGTAAGAGTTGGAAGACTGATAAATCAAATGGAGAATGTTCATATTGGTAAACATGATCATGCGTGCTATTGATTTATGTACCGTATTTTCCGGACCATAAGGCGCACCGTATTATAAGGTGCAGTCTGAATTACGGAGTCTATTTCTGTATTTGACACACGTATAAGGCGCACTGTACTATAAGGCGCAGTCTCAATTACAGACTTTATTTCTGTACGGTACTTATTCTGTACGGCACCGTATTATAAGGCACTTGCTAAAACATACGATCTACAAGAAAAGTAAAGGATGCAAAACAGTGATTTATAATTGAAGTTTATTCTACTACTTGACAAAACGCACATTATTTTTAATCACTCTTCTCCCACAAATCCATCAAAGTCCTCATCTTCTGTGTCTGATTTAAAAAGCTGTTTCACTATCCAGCACGCGGCTGTTCAGCAATGATGCCGGCTTTCGCGAAAGCTCGGACAACAGTTACAGCAGAAACCTTAGCCCAGGCATCCACAATCCATTCACAGATGGTGGCGTAACTCGCCCGGCGCTACCGCCGATTTTTAGTAAATGTGTGTTCGCCGTCTATCATCCATCGCTCCTACGCCGCCCGCAACTTTACTTTAATCGCCCTGTTTACGCAAATATCCAGTGGTTGGAGTTCTTTAGTTAATCCTCCCGGAATGACTGCGAGCTCCGAATTAATTTTCTTCACTCTGCTTTTCCAGCAGGGACGGTGATGTGTGGAAAACAACACCCGGGCGCACAAAAATACTTTTATAGATTTTGGAGCTCAGTACACGTATAAGGCGCTCCGGATTATAAGGCGCACGTCCGATTTCTGGGAAAATTTTAGTCTTTTAGGTGCACCTTATAGTCCGGAAAATACGGTAATGTACACGTTTGTCGAAGACAGCTTTTCAATTTTGTCTCTATTTTAGTTGTATTAACATCTACATGTATCTGATATATTTACGGTGTCAGATATTTTCAAGTCCTTTATGAACCAAAGAATTTAATAGGATTATAAAGTTTATCAAGATTTTTTCAGCATTTTACCAAAAATTGTAATTTCGTAATGTAGATGCATATTTTAATAACACTACTTTCCTAACAAAGGCACAACACATAAGCCAGATTATACAGGTAAATGCAATACACTAGAAACCTGAATATTCAAAATGACATGTAATCCAAACACACACATGCACGCACACTCAACATGCACAACTGCACGCACACAACTCTCCCAACAAGCACAACACACAAACCCGACAAGCACTACACACATTCACACACACACTCGACACATGCATACACACACACACATCACACACACTCCCGAAATGCAAAACACACACACCCGACATGCACAAGTACACAACACCCACTCCCAACACGCAACACACACACACAATCCACACAACACACATGCACGCACACACACAAACCTGACACATGCATGCACACACACACAGAAAACCCGACACACACAGGAATGTGATGATATAAGAAAGCCGTCACAGATAAAACTAAAGAAGGGTGGAGTTAGTGCAAGAATGTTCTACACAGTTCCTAAAAGGTCAGTGATGGGTCTGTTAGATAAAGCATATTGTACCTTTGTACTTCCCACACAATAATATTAAAGTCGGAATTAGTAGATAAAAAACAAAACAAAAACAAAAAAAAGAAACTACATTTATAAAAAGGAATTTTTCAAATGTCATTCTGCTTGGTCATCTGAAGTTTTGCTAAAGAAACGTTGACAGACTAGTTAACCAAGTTTGTACTATATTACATATGTTTTATGTCACTTCCTACTTCCTGTTTTTGTTTAAATGTTTATATTACTCTGTCAATCTTTTACCCACATTCAAAAACACCATTTTATGTCAGCAGGTCTCTCATACTAAGCCTCCTTATAACTAATTTTTCACTAATCAAATTGCTTAGTAAAGTAAGCTGAAAGTAAGTGCACTTTAGTAATAACTGTTTTGATTGTAATTCTGATACTACAAATTCACTAAGACTTGTCCTCTCTACTTTTAGGAGGTTGTGTTTTACCTCTTGGCCAGAATATTGAACCGACTCATCAGGATATGTGCCAGACCTTCATCATTTACTTTATTTTTCTAAAAGGATTATTGAGAATATAATAAAAAGGATTAAATTAAGCAGAGCTTATTTTCAACACTAAATGAAAACAACAAGACAACTGATTTTTATCGAATTTAGGTGTTTCTTTTATTTCCATCATCACAAAAATATTATTGCAGCTATTTATGCATTTGAAATAAGTGCATGCTTCCGACTTTGTGTGCCAAGTTTGGAGATGAGACATTTTCTTTTCCAGCACAAGTAATGTCCATTAAGATGTGGAACCAAATAGAGATTGCAATTCAGACTGAGTATCTCACAAATTCTAAAAAAAAAAAAAAAAAAATGGGTAAACATTCCAACAGACACTCCAAAATGTTGTAGATTGATTATACAGAATCATGAATCTTTTACTGCTGCCAATAAGGTATAACTTAGAATGGATTTTTTTTCTAAGTGTCCCAATATTTTAGGACTTTATAGCATAAAATGGTAGTGATCTATTTTGCCTAATCTAGATATTGCCTTGTACACAGAAATTTGGTTGCCACATTTAACCCATCCGCGCAGTGAAAGACATATACACACACATGCCCGGTGCGGTGTACACGGCCCAAGGGCACTTGGACCGGGAATTAAACCAGGGAGATTTAGGTTGCAGGGCTGGTTCCTTAAACACAAGCCTACAATGGCTAATTCTAAGGTCTGAAGGCAAGGTCTGATAATATAGTTCAATTAACAGGCCGCATCTGGCTAGCAGGCTGAAGTTTGTCCATCCTTGCAATTACTAGTTCATAATAAAATAGTATAATTTTAACATAATGTTGTTTAACAAAGCATAAAAGACAGCATGGTGAATTTGGGGCTCCAGTTTCGGTCTGGGTTCCTTTTTCTATGTTCTCCACATGTCTGTGTGGGTGTTCTCTGGGTTCTCCGATTTCCTCCCACAGTCCAAAAACAGGAATTTAAGGAAAAATAGGCTGCTCTAATTTGCTCTGTCTAGTGAGTTTGTGTCCAGTGATGAATTGGTGTTTTTTTTCCATGTGTCCATGTGGGTTTTTTCCAGGTTCTCTGGTTTTATCCCACAGTCCAAAAACATGGATTTAAAGAGAATTGGATGTAAACTGCCCTCTCTACATTGCCCCATATTGTGTGTGTGTGTGTGTGAGAGAGAGAGTGAGTGTGCTTATTGATGAATTGACACTCAACCCTGGGTGTATCTGCTTGGCACCTGTAACATGGGCAAAGCAGAGTATTAAGCAGACCCCCCTGCCGCTCTAGCAGAGGATTAAGCAAAAGGTATTGAGCTGAGAAGTTAAGTAGGCCCATCAGTCTCTGACAACATTTTAGAGGATGGCCCACTCTTCAGTATAACTTTGCTTTAGTTTATTGAAATTGTGGGCATTTGTTTATGCACAGCTCTTCTAAGAAACCATCACAGCATTTTAATTAAGTTGTGGCCTGGCCTTGGCTTCACTTTGGAGTCCAAGTCCAAGGAACATTGTCACAGAAGTAATTTGTTCTGATGTGACGTAATTCATGTTTTTTTTTTTTTTTTTTTTTTTAGAAAGATGCTTTCTCCTGACAACCCTTCCAATAAAGCTTTGCAGTTTTTTTTTTTCTTGAACATGTAACATGCTAACTTTTTTTTTTATCTGAGCACTGCATAGTATGACCTGAAGATGAATTTTCTCAAAATCATCTACTATAGAATGATTGTCAACATCTGTATTCTGACTTTATTTTTCTTATACACAGTAAACACAAGGTAATTTGTAATGTGTTGTTCATTCAAGGTTGTATTTCATTTTATAAACTTCTTAGCTCCAGTTTGAAAAAAAAAAAGGTTGTATTTTCTGTATATTCATAACTTTTTTTTTGACTTTTCAAATGCTGAAGACATTATTTTGTCAAAATGGAAAACTGATCGTTTTAAGGAATAGTAATTTTTGGGCCACAATCACCAAAAGCATGCTGTGAGGAAAAAAAATATATATGTTTGACTAGTCAAATATTGTACAGTAGAATGAAACGAGAGAACCCGGAGAATATCCACATGGACACAGGAATTTTTATTTATTTATTTATTTTTAAACCTCCGCCCATATCTGGATTCGAACCTGCATTCCGAGCACTGAAAGGCAGACGTGTTACCCACTATCCCACCGTGCTTTTTTTCCTAAGGGACTAGATTTTTTTTTTTATTATGTGATATGAAAAAAAAACACTTTATAACAAGCAAAAAAATATATATTCTGGATTATTTCATTTTTTGCAGACAGGCTAAATGTCTTATACAAAATATGTAAACAATAACTTATTAATTTTCTAAAATCAGGTAATGAGTTCCAAAGTTAGCCCTAGTCAAACTTAAATTGGTATATTTCTTTGGTACTGGGCTTATAGATTGAAGCGTTGCTTTAACACAGCCTAAATGTGCCTCAATCATGGAATCAATGATGAAGCAAATTAACAGCATACATTTTTTTTTGGTTCTCTAGCAGGACAGCAGATTTATCACTAAATGGTACAATCTGTGTCATTAAAATCAACACAGATGATTCATCACTTACAAAGCTGCCAAAATGTCTGGGATATAAATGTAACATGGCCCACTTCCTGACTGGATAAAAATATCATCCTCTGAACTAAGGCATTTCTCCCACTCAGTGTTTGTTAATGAGGGTATTCGTGCTAGATACAACTGTTTGTCCTTTATATTCTACAGTGATTAATGAAGTATCCTTAATAAAAATATGGGCCTGCTCATACATGCTTCAAACTCAAATGTATGTCATGTACCAGAAGCTCTAGCTACACACTCTGGTAAAACATCTGCAGGCTAATAAAGCATATAATATAATCACACTTAATTGGGGTGATGGGGCTAATAAAAAGGAGGCATTTATTTATATATATATATATATATATATATATATATATATATATATAAATAATGATGTCAGACCATTTTTTTTACAGCTTCTTACCTCCACTTTCATCAAGATACTGCTCTTGCTGGTAGATTTTTCAGACTAAAAACTCATTTGTAGAGTTGTATAATATAAGCTTTGTGAGTTTACTTTCTCTCTAGGTTTTGTTGCTTCATAAATTAAGTGATGAAGTGACAACGTGATCAGACATTGCTTACACACAGAGGAATATGTCTTCCATATTTAATCCATCCATGATGTGAAACACAACCATACAGTATATACACACACACTAGTGATGTGAGCATGTGTGTCCGGAGCGGTGGCCAGCCTTGTACACTGCGTCTGTGGAGTAATTAGGGTTAGGCCTTGCTTAAGATATTTTACAAATATTTAAATGGTCTCACAAGTGATTGTGCCCACACGGTGCCTCGGGTCAGCTGCTCCTGGAGGGGAGCAGGCCTCTTCACTGTCCACTTCTAAAACTTAAAAGTCTTAAAACCTATTTTTATTCTCTGGCTTTCGAGTCACCCTGATTTTACTTTGGTTTTATTTGTTTACCAACAAAGTTGTGATACTTGTGGGTAGATTAGGATAAAAGTGCAAAATGATCGAATATAAATCAAAGGCAAAGATAATGCTGCTTGTAAGATTGCACTTTATATATTATGTGATCATCAGGAACTTCAAAAAGAGAGAGATTTAATTGTCACTAATTGTCACTGTGACTAATAATTTGAAGGAAGTACAGGTTTCTGAATGCAAATGCCAAATGTAAAGGTATATTCTCTGTTTAGACTGTTTGAAGTATTTAGAAAAAAATATGGATTGAAATGTGAGTACTATCAAGTTATGCGTCATGCCGACATCAAAGCATTAAACCCCACTATTTTCAATCTTAACAAGAACTTGTTTTTAATCTTCATAATGTTAGTGGAAAAACAAAAGCATAACAATCTAAGTTATAAAACTTGTTTTTCATTCTCTGGCTTTGAATTCAACATGATTTTACTTTGGTTTTATTGATTTTTATTGTCTTATTTTTTCTGTTGTATTGTTTCTTGTGTTAAGGTTAGTTTGATTATCAACAGTGTACAGCACTTTGTTGAATCATTTGTTGTTTTTAAAGTGCTTTATAAATAAAATTGAGTAAAGCGGAGTTGATTGGTGGGACTGGGAATCAAACCGGGAACCTTCAGGTCGCAAGGCTGGTTTCTTAACTACAAGCCTACAAATCTTGCTGTTATGTTAATGCTTTTCAATTGTCAATGCTTTGCATTTTAGTGACTTTTGGTTGGCTTAAGAAAAAGCGTTAACTTGGAAAAAAAAAAAGCAGCTAATATCACTCTGCTATGATGATTAAATAGGAAGTGCAAAGTGGTTGCATTAAAATGGTGATGGTGCTTGGCATCATTGGCTTCTTCTGTTAACCACGATTATCATAAAGAAAAAATCTGCGGTCATCAATGCTATACAGCAAAAGGGTGTGGTAAAGGGTGTGTAAGCTCAGTGTTTAGAGTGTTGGGCTTTTAATCTGAAGGTTGTGGGTTCAAATCCCAGGTTCACTGAAGTTACCAATGTGAAGTCCATACGAAAGACCCTTAATCCTCACTGCTCCAGGGTGCTGCATCAACCCTGAAAATATAACAGCTTCTCTCTAATATGTGGACAATTTGATCTTAATGTAATTGATTTTTGCATTTAGCTGTTACATAAATACTTAAAAGCCAGCAATAATTATACACGACTATTATAATGTTATAAAGCTGAATATTTATGTCAATATTCTTCTGTAAAATGGGCAATTTAAATACTTAACAGGTAGTGCATTCTGGAGGAATGCTAATGTTTAAATTTTAATTTCAAAATTAATTACATGTAAATGATATAAACAGTAAGTAATTATAAATTGAATTAACCAATAGTTTGTGGTTCAAATATCAACATGTGTTGGTCTTTGTGTTTGTGTAATTTTTGCATACACGCACGTTATATTTGCATACATCCACGCTATGTAGCACCTTGGTCCTGAGGAACATTGTTTCCTTTTGCTGTGTACTGTACACAAACGTGGTACATTTGACATATGGAATATGGTCAAAATATGAATGAAAAAAAAACACTTTTGAATCAAAAATACAATATTTGAATCATGCTAGGTCCATCCATCCATCATCTTCCGCTTTATTCTATATTCGGGTCGCAAGGGGGTTCCCGATGCCCATCCAGGGGAGAACGTTTCGGGCGCAGGGCAGATACACCCAGGACAGGGTGCCAATCTATCGCTGTCATGCTAGGTCAAATACCAAAATAACCTAACTAAGAAGCTCACTGAGAAAATAAATATTTGTGACCACACTTGGACTATTTAATGTAACTTAAAAAACATGCATAAATAATCACTGCATTCATAGTTCCTGAAATATGGTGTAAACATTATTTTTAAAATGACAATCTGTTTAAACTATAATCCTTTGTGCATTGCAAACATAAGTCTAGCATTGTGTGAAGTAATTGTAGATTTCATCTTGACAAATGTGAAATTTGAAACTGGTTCTCACCGGCACTTTAAAAGGTGACGAGTTGGGCCCATCCACTGAAATGTTTTTCTCCGAGCCACTGAGACCGGAGATGCTCCTCCGCCTGGGGGAGCGATCTGCAGATGCTTCTGTAGAGAGAACAAAAAACTAAAGCAATTAGACTAAAGGAGAGACATAAAGATATGCAATTCTTTAAATATTTCAACAGTTAATTAAATATGGCATTTGATAGGTTAGAGTTAAGATGGTGTTACAGGGCTGTCAACATTTTTCAGTTGTATTGTGAAAGCTTAACAATGTAATGAATGCTAACAATACATAACAACAGACCTGTTAAGTTTCATCTAAGCTAATCCAAGCTAATAATAAATATTTTTATTTCTCCAAAATTTGCACTAGAAACAGTGACGACATGAACAGCCTCAAAAAAAAATTTTTTAATTCTTTTATATGGAATCTTAGTTAGACCTTTAATGATTGCTTAGCCAAAATCAGCAGTGCAATTGTTTTAGATCAGGCTGCAAGGTGGATCAGGGTATAGCATGGGGCTTGTATGTTCAATTGTCTGTGTGAATTGTCTTCTGGATCTTTAGTGTCTCAGTGGACTGTAGGCAAAAACCAGAGTCATGACGGGAATCGGTTTTAAATGTGTTTGTGAATAAATAAACTATATTCACTACTAAAATTTGAGTACATGTTTTATTTTAAACAGATATGCACTTGGATTAATTTGAGTTTTGAATTTACCTAATATCAAGCAATATATGGGACATGATGATAAAACAGGATTTGCAATTTAGACTACAATTATTGCTTTGTTATTTGTTCTTTGGTTTGTGGGGATTAAGCATTTAAATTGCATAGACACAAATGAACATCACTGGGTTGCTGCTAAGGCTGAATTTGGTCTGCTTTATGGCTGGTTTCATGAAGTCTAAAATGCTGCCGATCATGTTACAAATGGCAAATCAGAGCTTAGAGTTAAATGAGGCCAGTGTGCTTTTTTGCTCAGGACAAAAATATGACTTCCCCAAGGTGACAGCTATCTGATCAGGCATTAATGTTTCAACAATCATAAACTTAAATAACTCGGAAATGGCACCACATGTTAGTAGACTAAAAAAATAGGTTCCCAAAGTACACCAAAACAAAGCAAACTTAGAATTGCTGACAAATCTAGCTATTTAGTATGTCTATTGTTGCCTCTGTGAGTTTGGTAGCATATTTACCAGTTCAAATTTGGCCATCACAGCACAGCGCTGAGCTGATCGACATAACATCACTCGAAAAAAATAATTGTTAACGACCGCTATTATACTTTAGATCTAAAATGTTGCAACATGGGATTATGCTTCCTTTCGATACAATGTAGTTCTCCATACCATAGTGCAAAACTCTTGACAAATTATTACTCATGGTAAGAAAAAGCCTCCTTATTGCGTGGTTATGAAAAAAATCTCATCTGCAACTCTGTGGCACAAGTATACATTTAAGATACTCCTTCACGAATATTTAATGAAGTAACAATCTTTATTTTTTTTCTGAACCTTTTTCCCTTTGTATTGAAAAAAAATCAAATATTAAATCCAACAAGTCATTTTTTATTACGATTGGCAAAATGCTGTATATTCACATACTGCATCATATATAGAAACTAATAGGTTCCTAAAGTTAACTTAAACAAAGCAAATTTAATACAGCTGACAAATCCAGCTATTTAGTATACACAATGTCTGTTGCTGCCTCTGTGAGCATTTAGTCTTTAACACTCATCTCATCTTTATCAGTTTAAACTTTGCTATCAAATCAGCGCTGAACTGATAGTTAGACATAAATAGTAGTTCACGGCCTCTCACTCAAACACATAATTGTTAACCACTGTTATTACATTGTAAGTCTGCAAAGATTATGTTGTAAAATGTAGTTTGCCATACCATAGTGCAAACCTCCCGACATTAGTTCTCATGGTTAGAAAAAGCATCCTTATCAAATGGTTACAATGGTTATATCTACAACTATATGTTCTACAAATATATATTCAAGATGAACATTTCATGAACATTTAATGCAGTAACAAGGGGTAATAATCTTGACATTTTATATTATGAACCTTTTTCCATTCATATAAAAAAATCAAATATAAAAAATAAAGGTCATTTTAAGTTTGGCAAAATACTGTATATTTGCATGCTGCATCATACATAGAAATTGATCTAATAAAGTGAGGTGCAGTTTAAAATGTCATACAGCAAACATTGTAAGAATTATGGATGTGCTATTGGAAACATTCCCATTAGGAATGTGTTGTCTGTGTTAGAGAAAGAGTATGCATTTTTGACTGTGTATACATTAAGTGTAATTCTCGAGTGCAAACTATGATAAAAAAAAAAAAAAGGGGACATACAGTATGTGTATATTTTTTTTTGTTGTGCACTGCATTTAACTGCCTGCTAATAAAAACCTGATTGCAAAATCACAACAATTACATGCCAATTATAGCTTGAGTACATGACATTTAGAATACTCTTAAAAGGCTATTAGCAGAAATATATTTTCTTGGAAGCCGAAATCACCAGTAAGTGTGTCAAGGATGCAGAGGGACATAACCTACATCTTTTCTGTTTTCCCTGCAGCGCACTGGAGCACTACATACAGTACAGCTAAAAACTCATCTGGCAGTCAGCGTGTATGGCAGACCAGATTTTAGCTTCATGATGGTCAAGTAATTTCCACTTTGCATGTACTAGTTTGTCTATGTAAATTTACTACCAATTCTTTTTCACAGCTGCATGAGAGAATGCAGTTGACAGCAAGTAGCCGCAGAGGACTGCATGTGCTCAGAATTCTAAGGAGAAGCAGCTGGTTCTGGCCTGATGCCTCCAGCCAAGAGGATGGTTAGAGATTTGGCCTTTATGACCAAGTGGTCTCAAAAAAATTATACCTCAGGCAGCATAGTGTAGCTCAGCCAAGAAGTTCATCATCTATACACAGCTCACAGATTTTTTTTTTTTACACCACTCATATACACAGATGTAAAGCATGTCTGGACAACTCGACCTGGACACAGCTCGTATGTCTTGCAAATCCCAGCTAAGTGGAGGAGTCGGTCTCTATCCAGCATCTGACTGCTAGCCCCAAGATTAATTAGCAGTTAGAAGTTAAAAAACAGTACACACTGTCACGATTGGTAAAGGAATTAACTTTTCAACCTAAAAGCACAGTTTATTTATTTTATATTTAGTAAATAGCAGGCCAATGTACAGAATTTTTAATACAAGAATGCTTCTGTCATGGTTCCAACAACCTGCTGTCTCTCTCTTAGGGGAAGCACCTGGCTTCCATTTAAATTCAGATTGATGAGGAAAGAGACAGGGGTATGCAGCAGTAAGCACTATTGTGCCAAAAATACAGAGCAAAATGCACAGTTTGTCGTTCTCGCTTTGGTGTGTGCGTGGTTGTATAATTTACTGTTCCTTATTATAAGCAGATGGAGAGAATGCCCACGCTGTAGAGACAGTGTTTGCATATATGTGCCCTATGAGCATTACCTGACATTAAAGCAGAAATGCACTAAAAGTAGTCTAGCCAAACCAGGAAAGATTTGTTAACGATAAAATGATGTCATGGGTGATGTTCAAATTCATAGAACAACTTCTGCAGCACATAAAAAAACTTGGCAATGATTGTGATCTCCTGAACTGAGAGAGAGAGAGAGAGAGAGAGAGATGGGAAGCACAAGTACCTCTATCGCAGCTGTTGCCCATCACCTGCTCAATCCCTGGGCCGAGTCATCTTCATCCAAACATCAACCTCAACTGAAGGGATGAAGTGCCTAATTGTCCATTATTCCACTAGCGTTCCAAGAAGCCCTTATAAGCAGCTTCATGTCACAGCTTTTGCCTTTTTCCCTGTTCACTTTGGCATGCCCGAACTCCCTCTTTCTCTATTTTGAGCTGTGTCACTCACCTTCAAAACAGTCACTATTGAACAGACCCACCGCCTCTGTCCTGAGTGCTATCCAACCCTTGGGTCCATTGGGCTTGCTCGTTTTTTTTTTTCCCCTTGGCTTGCCGGCAAAGGAGAATTTACCGCAGTTTTCCAATCAATTGCTGTAACCTCACTCCTCTGTTCTTCTCAGCAGAACTGTGAGCACTTCCTTTTGCTCTCCCCCACAACTGGTCTTCCTCACTTATTTTCTGTCCCACCCTCTCTCTCTCGATTTCTTTCTCTCTCTCCTACCACTGATGCATCAGGCTCTCATTGCAGCAGCCACACACACAAGAATAGACACACACACATTAGCATCAGCTCAATATTAAAGAAATACTTGGCCAAAGGCTTAACAGAAAAACAATAGGTGTCCCTTGTAGGACAGAACTCTATGTAGCAAATTTGCACAAGTGTAAATGGTATACACAATAATAGATTTTAAAGCACTGGATAAGTAAATGCCAGGTTTTTGAAATATGAACCATAACCTCAACAATGAGTTACTTGATGGAACCTGGATTTATATTGGACTGGCAGTCCTGCAGGATGGCCTCAATAGACTAGTTTTTCTAACTGTTAAAGTTTTTTCCAATTGTTAAATACAGACACCTGATCACTACAAAATCTGTACATGGGAGACCTACACTGTAAATGCTACCCAACTGCACAAGGAGGATGAGTCCCTCCACCAAACTTTGGCCCTCCCAAGGTTTCTTCCTAAAAGAAATTACATTTAAAAAAAAATTTCTTGCCACTGTCACTTCAGCTTGCTCTTTGGGGGTTTCAGGCTTATAACCGTAAAGCTGTAAAGACAATGTACTATATACTTGTAAAATGTGCTATATAAATAAACTACTTAAATTTAACCATTTGTGCATACCTTTGGTTGTGAGCTTTGGAATAATCTCCTGCTGTAGCACCAATTGTCTGAGGGCCTCCTCCAACATATTTTACAGTAGATCATATAGTTTGATTTATAGAACATTTTTAACACATTCCAAATTTAATGGGTTTTACCAAATTTTCTCTTTCCATGACGTAATGAAAAGTTCTTTGCTGTTTCATGAGCAACCAACTTGATAACTTCTTGATTACCCTAGTCATTGGGTCTTGTATCTATTTGGACACTTGCATTTGGTGCAAATTCAAGTCTGCATTTCAGGTCTGTTCAGCCAAATCACTTATTTTTTCCCCCATTTTCAAAAAGGGTAAACAACTGTCCATACTGTACGTCCCCATAACCATCATAAAATCTTTGCCCTGCAAAAACAGTATGAAACATTATTTTCTGAACACAGTAATTTGATATGTGCTTTGAAAATTGCCTGCAGCAGAGACATTATTTAACCTATGTCCTGATTGGCTGGTGATTTGGTGTTTTTTATATTATTATTTAAAAAGTAACAAGTAATCTTCTAATGAAAATAAAAGTTGGTTCTTCAAAGCCAAACTTTAATTTTGATGTAAATATCTTTTCCAGAAAGAAACATATGAGGAAAGTTAATAAAAGTTGTTCTTGTTACTGTAGGTAATGATTTAATCATTATATAACAATACAAATGAGTCAAATCGAGAAAACTGTCAATCACAGCAAAATTTCAACGTCACCCCTGCATTCTATTGCCATATTATAGCAAAAAAATAAATAAATAAAAATAAGTTCCACCGTGTGTATTAACATCTCTGTTGCAGGCAATTTTCAAACCACATTACCCTGTTGTGTTTTTAAAATATTCTTTTAATACTACTTTGCTTACTATTTTTATCCTTGCCGGGTTTATATTTAGATGTTATGTTGATAAAATGTTCAGTCATGTCACTTCACATTTGATGAAAATAGTCAAGTTAAATTAAACTGATCAGCATTTTCTTCCCTGATTTTTGCATATTTTATTTCACTATGTGTATATACAAAAAAAATGTGATGTATTTGGTCTGAAAGCACACAATATCCTTGATACTTTTAGGAAACTAATGAAATCTTTCCAGACAAAAAAAGTACTTTATTGGTTAGTCAATTCTTCTCAAAAGCTTTCTTTTCTGACTTTAACTTTTAACTTAACTTTTCTCATGTGAACCACATCTAACAAGTCAGGTTAGGTCTCTAGTCCAAATTACGGTTGCAAATGCAAATAACTTATTATAATAAACCCTAAATAAAAGTAGGAAATCCATTCTACTTTCTCTGAAATTATGGAGGGTAAAATGTTTTACATCAATATAATGTGGTACAGTAAAATTGTCATACTGCAGACATTGTTATGTTATAAGACACAAGGAGTAGACATATTACACTGGATTATGCAGATATTTCACCATGAAGGTCATAGACGCCTTTCTTTGTTTATAAAGACAGGCAAGAAAATGAATCATTGAACTGTCTTCAAGAATATGCTGAACAAACTGTGACTACAGAAAGTATGAAATCATAGATTTCAAATAGACTAAATGTATTTATTAAGCAGCTTAAAACAATCTAAAATGCTAATGCACAACCTTTACTCTGATATCAAATGTACAATGACTTTGTGAAAGAGAAAAGTGGCATAATTTCATGTTCATTTATTTTTTAATTAGAAACTAAAGCTGAAAATAATGGGAAAATGCATCAATATTGTAATAAAATGTCAGTGGTAGGGTTGGGTCAGTGACATACATCATGATTATATAATATATACAAACATACACGCACACACACACACACACACCTAACCAAGTGCAAGTGTAAATACAGGCAATTACTCATTATTAATTACATTTAGCCTGGCACTGTGTTTGAAGTATTAAAGAATACTGTTGTCATTATAGGATATTTATTCATTCAGCATTACATTTATAGTTGTGATACAATATTATGAAATCTTCATAAAATGAAAAGCATCAAAGTATTACATCTTTGCTATACAACCCATCTCTGTTGGCCAAGTAAATTGTGTAGGCACAATTTACAGAAACCTTCATAACTTCATAGAAATTAGATAGATGAAGTAATGTAGTGGCTCAATGGCTATGGTAAGGCCTTACATTTTAAAGTGTGTATTCCTTAATTATGCCAGACAGGTTTTACTTACTGCTTTATGTTATTACTCATATTGAATGAATTTGTAACATTATATTTTTTTAAATAGATTACATTATAAAATGGGTACTTCCGGCCCTTAAATCTGATTGGCTGAGCTGTGTTTCCAGCCCCAACATTATAGACAATGATACACAACTCTGACTGCTTCACATTCATATCAACGTGTGAAACATGTGAATGTGGTGAAACATTATTTTAAATCACATCATTAATGAAAATATAAATTAACATAAAGTAAGCAAATTCCTAATAAGCACTGGAACCTATTATTTAGCAATTCATGTTTACTTTAAAATTCGGACTAGATTACACCCAGTTTATTTATAATTTTGTTTAAAATAAACTTGTATGAATTAAACCTTGTTTTTTATTATAGTGAGTTTTATTTTTTAAATGTTTTAATAAAAGCAATATGGAACTCGAGGTTGTGAATTATTGTGAATAAACCACGGGAAAGTGGTGTAACTGTACTCCTCTACATGTCGTGCCTAATAACAGCTCCTCAACAGCTTTCCCATAATTTATTTACAATAATGCACACCTTATTGATTTATTTTAAAAGAGGTAGTTCAGGTCCTTAAATCTGATTGGCTGAGCCATTTATCTAGCCGTGACATCACATAAATTAACGCATACATCTGACCTCTTAACATTCATATCAATGTGTGATATACAATACAATATTTTAAATCATAATTATTTTAATTTATAATTAATGTTTCAAATCAAAAATATTAACACTAAGCCAATTCCTGGTGGGGCTGTTTTTTTTTAACTGTGTTCTCTAATTGGGCCACTGAAGAGCAGTTTCTGATTGAGTCCTGCTACTTTGTGATCAGTGTTCACTTTAAAAAACAGACAATTGACGATTTTGCTTACAATTAACACATTTATCAATCAAACCTTGTTTATTTTTCATTATTGTGTTTGTAACCATTTTATAAAAGCGAAAAGGCACTTGTGGGGAATTCACCTGTGAAAAGTGGACAGAACTGAAAACCTGAAAACAGTGATTAAGTTGTGTGCCATAATACTTTAGTTTATAGAGTATAATGTTTTAGTATTTTTTTTAACAACCCGTAAAAATCAGGCTTTTTACAGGTCCTTAGTTTGTATAATTACTCTCCTACCCTGTATTAGTGGACCTCTCTGTGATGAGCTGTGAGTAGTGCATCATGTCAAGGTCAATGTATCTGTCTTTCAGGCAGGCCAAGTGTTGAGTTTCACTCTCCTTAAATACTGCCTCTACCCCCGACAATCCACTTACAGCATTGATCTAACCCTGTCTTACTTGGATCAATAAAGAACTCTAGATGGCAGAGGGGTCCCAGTGCCCACTGCCACATGGGCTGAAAGTCTGGCCAAGCCTGTAAACAAACATATCAGCAGAGCAAGAGAGCAATGGAAAAGTAAGAGGGAAGAGGAGATGGGAATGATCCCAGAATATCTGCATCTTCACCATAATGGTTTGTATTAAGCTTAAAATGAGCCTCCAACCTGGCACTCAGGGCCATTTGGACGGATTTAAAAATCAATCAATACTAACTCCCTTAAATAAAATGTGGTAGTTTTCGCTGCTTTTAGGGATTGCCCCTCAAACAAAAACATTAACCAATATGTCTCCCTTGAAATTCTTCTTGGAGAAAAATATGAATAATTAAATTAATGGGCACTGCACAAAACTGGGGAACTGGGAATTCATCCAAACCAATTCAATCACTTGCTTTAGATATGGGGAAAAGCGTGGCATTAAGCTCTTCATTATATCATCGGGGTTGTATGACGTCTGGCCTATGGAACCTGTCTTTGGAGACGTGAGGTCATTATGAAAAGATGGCAGTCATTTTAATTGTACCACATCAGGCATTAACTATTAATATTCAACAAGACATGAAGCAGTGCAATACTGAACCTCCACCCATATTGTGGTTTCTGTCCAGCTTGGCATCAATTTCACTTTATGAAAATAGCTGCAATAAGGCTAACTTACGAGAAAGCCCCATATCACAACCCTCACTTCACTTAATATTCAATTAATAATTCAGATATTGGCATCTTATTGTTCATCAAAGTCATTAAACTGTAAATAGAGTCTGTAGCTTGGCTGTAAATGCTTTTAGTACATCCACTTGCAGTAAAACCCCAACTCCAAACTCATCCAAACCCAATTTTATTTATTTTATTTGTAGCACTTATAAACAGAGGTAGATGTATTGATACTTTGGTACTGTATTCAAATTGTTTTTATATATCTCTACAACACTTCAATCGAAGAGCTTCACTACTTTTACTATTTTTTTTTTATTTTGCTTCCAGCCTCATAGTACATTATAACAATTAAAAAAAGTACTGTTCCTAAGTGCCTATAAATCAGAAGTTGGTCAAGATTGTTGTAACTGTCTCCAAACAGAACCGCATACTGTTACATTATCACATCTTGAGATGAAATATCATCAGTAATTCAAAAAAGAATTCAGCTGAATCTTTACACATACACATATATATATATATATATATATATATATATATATATATATATATATATATATATATATATATATATAAAACTTGTCGCTGCCACTTTATTATTTTGTGTTTTGTATTTTAATGCACTTATTATTACTAAATTATGTACTTTGTCCTTTACTATTTTTTTTGTATTCTGTACATCACACTATAAATAGGGCATCTGTGATAATTGCAATTTGCCCCTCAAGGATTAAGGATTCTGAATTTGATTTTGTAACCGGCTTCATTTATTTATATAAAAATGTATATAAATTAATAAAATAAATGAATGACATGTATGATGAAAGTTCTTGGAGAAAATGTAATTTTTTTACATTATGTTTATTATACATTCAAACCACAGACGTAGGTGGAGGTTAATTTTGCATATGAAGAAAAAAAAAAAAAAAAAAAAAAAAAAAAACATTTCAAAAAAGTAACCAACTTTAAACATTTGCACTTGTTTGCTCAAATCAACAGATTTTGCTGTTTTTGTTTAAAAAATGTACTTGGAACAATATCCCCAGGAATAGTTCAGTTTATCTAGTTGGCTGGTTAAGCACATGTGTCAATCAATACCACTATTGGTCAATTTAAAAATTATAGACTGGTACCCCCTAAATCCACATCAGTAGGTGCATATTTGAATGTACAGTTATGTACATTTTAATCTGCAGTAATTTAAAGAACTACACAGCACTAAGATTACAATTTGCAAAGATTAATATTTCTGCTAGATAAAACTTAATTACAGTATATATGACTCAATGTTTTAGTTTTCGCTGACATGTTAGTCTTAATAAATTCTTCCACCCCAGAAATAGTGCAGACTATAGAGATTCAAGACTGCACAATGCCAAGGAAAGCATATTTATCTACTTATGACAAGAGCACTACATTACTGTGCTGGTTTCAGCAATAATATAATCAAAATTCAGCTCACTTAAGATTGAGCCTTCTAGAAAATTAAGCATGGCAAAAAGATGCTAACACATCACTACTTATGTGATGCTGGCTTTCTAGCCACCACTCATTTCCAACAGATATGCAATAATCTTTTTTTCGGGGAAAATAAAAAAACTTTAAACAAAATATAAAATTCTGATTTAATGTAAAGTTTTCACAAAGCGGGGAGTTGCTCTGATTTAGAACATAAGTTAAGGTAGCTGGACTGAAGATCGCAAGTCACACAGACCATTTTTCACACAGACCCATAATGTATTTACAATAACGCACAACCTTAAATTTCTTATTGCTCAAAATATCTATTAAAACACCATTTATTTTGAATTCACATTTATGTTTATTTAAAACAAAATTATAAATAAACTGGACCTCTGTCATGTAATATATTCATGTTTTTAAAGTGAATATTGATTGCTAATCAAAGAAATACCAGCTTAGTGCTCATCAGGAAATGACAGGAGTGTTTATATTAATCTGCATTACCATTAATAGTGCATGGTTTAAAAATGTTCCAAATGTGAAGTGGTTAGAGGTTTAATGGCTTGACGATCAGTTTAGCCAATCAGATTTAAGAAACGAATCTACCCATTTAATTTCATGTGTTAATAGATTTTAGCTGTAATCAAAATCTAATGTAATCAGTTTTAAAGCTGCGAGTGTGAATGACACAAAGGCTACATGTTTGACAACTGCATTGGAATATTTTTTTTTTTCTTTCTAAAATTCCAAATAATTCTTAAAATTCTTAAAAATAGACATGAAACATTTATCCATTGTCATTGTTAAAGTACAGAGATAACACAAAATCAGCACATGGTGCAGCATCACAAAAATATTAAAATGCAGTATTGCACATCTTTAAATCCTAATATTACTAACAATAACAACATTTATAATAATTTTAATAATTGTCAATGGAAGACTACCCACTAACTACTGGAAACAGTTTAAAACCTAAATCTAAAAGGTGTCTAAGATTCTCTTTCTGTCTCCTAACTTTCTCTCTTAGCTGGTGGAGAAGGATTCCAATTTAAAGAGATTATCAGGTATGTGATTAAAAGAAGGAAAAAAAATTGGATGCATAGCCTGATAATCTGCTATCAAAGTTACATTGCTGCTGATTAGAATTTTCTTTCTATAATTCACATTCACAAATTGGTACCAATAAAGGCGTATCTTATCTAATAATTAATTAATTTTGTAATATTACCATTGTAAACCTATACTGTGCGTAGGATCTTAATTAAAAGGACTGTATTTTGAATGAAAGCTGTTGTGAGCATAATCTGTGTAAAAGTTTAACTGAGCATGAACGACGCTCACGGGAGCAGACAGTTGGAATAATCGACGGGATTGACGCGCAAGCGAACGTTAAAAGCAAGATGACAGCTACGCATTGTGTGTGTATATTCTACGTTTAAATCAAGTTAATATAGCATGTAATATCTTGCCATACAATGTCACTAGTGAACACAGCAAATGAACCGATCGTTATTGTGTAGTTAGTTAATTGTAATGGCGCGGTGTCTGTTCCCACCTGTTACTTCTCCCTGGCATACGCCAAAAACTGATCTCTATCTAATTCATACAATAGTTTTACAATGTTTTAGATTACTCGCCATACGTCTAATTGTTGAGCGTACATTTATTTGCAGCAACCAAAGGCATGTCGCTAACGATCTTTTAAACAAACAAACAAACAAAACAAAACAAAACTTACCCATAAAATCCTGTTTATATTCCATAACACGGCACGGAGTCCGTCATTTCCCAACACAACCGGCTTTCACCCCTCTGGAATGCAGAAAAGCCGGCATGTCCTATCGAACCTACCGGGTTTCTCTTTTTTATCACGCTGCTGAAACGGCTTTAACAAAAGCAGCGGTGGAACACGGACACGCCGCACATTGTTCTCCTCTCCGCACAGTTCAGTTATTTAGAAACCCTGAAGGAACTGGCGACGGACTTCAATCCAAATAAATCGAGACCATTCCAGAAGTGCCCTAGCTCTCCGCCCACTACTAACCGCACACAGGGCGCCAAAGTAGTGAGCAAGGAGCTTTTTCGGACTTAGCAACATAAAACTTTGTAGTTCATGTTAACCTGTCGTAAATTTTCTTGTATTACACATTTTCTCACCTTCACTTGTCGCCTGAACTCATTATCCGTTCATAAACAACACTCATACTTCAATTCAAACCAGAAACTCAGCAATCTAACTGTTAATCATTAACGTCACCTTAACATTGTTCTATGTAAATATATGTGGTAGTATTTTGGATAGACCAAAATAACACCGTGTTGTGTTTATGAGCACATAAAGATGTGCTGTGTTGATTTTGTTGTCCAGACAGCACTCCTGCAGTAACCATAAATAAAACCTTCAAACGTTTCTCTTTAAATCACTTAAGTGTATGTTGTTCTGTTCACGTTAACAGAAGGATTCTCAATGTATATACTACATTATATACATACTATATACATACTAATGCATATACTACAGTTTTAGATTTGTCCATAATATTTGCACATAGAGCTTAATTCATTCTTATCATTTAAAATCATATCAAAGATAAAGTTCAAGCCATGTAAGGATCACTCTGATAATAAATTTAACTCTATAATACTGATGTACTTGTTTACTCCACTGTGTCGAACATAGGTGAAAATTTTAATACCACCTTAAATGATTTTTTTTTGTCCATGGTGTAAGTGTTAATATGTTAAAATACTTTTTCAGGGAATAAGATTATTTTTTCTATGTTAAAATAAAAATTCCTTTACCCACTGTTACATATATGATACCAATAAAAAAAAAATTCTACTGCTCTCTCGCGCTTTCTCTCTCACTCAGATATATATATATATATTCATTCATTATCACCTGCTTTATCCTCTATTAGGGTCGAGGTGGGGTTTCCCATGCTCATCCAGGGGAGAACGTCTCGGGCGCTGGGCAGATAGACCCATGACAGGGCGCCAATCCATCGCTGGGCACACACTCACTCACTCAAGCACACTATATGGGGCAATTTGGAGAACTCAATTAACTTGATCCATGTTTTTGGACTGTGGGAGGAAACCGGAGAACCCGGAGGAAACCCACGCGGACACGGGGAGAACATGGAAACTCCACCCAGATGGGGATTCGAACCGGGAATCCCTAGTGCTGAGAGGCGAACATGCTAAGCCACCGTGCTGCCTTTTATATATATATATATATATATATATATATATATATATATATATATATATATATATATATATATATATTTTATTTGTTGACAAAATAAATGATAAATTAAATGGTGTGGAAACAAACAATTTTAGAAGTGAAAGACCTAGGTTTACTGCCAAGGTAGTGCAACATTATAGGAATATAAACAAATAAATTTACATATTGTCTGCTTTTTCAGGGAAATCGTGTTTTAAAAACAAGTTTCCCTTCCCCTTTAAAAACTCTTGTGACATTGGTGATGTAAATGCCAAAAGAACTCCCCTTTCCAGCAAGTCATTGTTGAGGAATACATGCATTAATATGTAAATAACCCTCTCCCCTAAGTTCTGACCTAAAAGGTCAGGGAGTATGAATGGCCATCACTTGCAGGAGTTTGGGGTGTATTCTTTTTGTTTTTCAGCCGTTGGTCTACACAATGCTTAGTGCCCTGCCCTGCACCCACTGGGTATTCACCAACACATGCCTATTCGATAGTGTACTAAGATAGAGTCAGAGAATAAAATGGGGTAAAGCAAACGACAGAGGGCTGCATATTACCCCACACAGACAGAAATTCTTCAAAAATTTGCATTCTCCACCTCCTCTTTCCACCTCCTCTTTCAGGAATCTGGCCCAAATGTTTATTTGTGAGAATAAATAAGCTTTGTTTACCCACTTAGACATTCCAGAAAGCCAAAAACTATAATGCCTGTTTATGTAGTTGTTTTATTCTCATATCCAGTGCACCTTTCTTGTAGTAAATGTCAAAAAAGAAGCATATTTTAATAACTTAAAACAAATACTGTCAGTCTGCAGGGTCCCTGTGGTAAAATTCTTACCCAGTACTGATACACCCTCTGCTGGATACTCTGGAAACTGTCCTTCAGAAGGCACACTGACCGTCCTCCTCAGACTGCGGCTCTTAGACAACGAAGCCTTGGGGCTTTCACGAACGTCTGCAGGCATCTGGAAAGGATCAGGGATCATGAAAAGAGGTCATATGACTGGGAGCAATCATAGCAACGGACAGATCAGCTAGTAATGAAGAAGCAACCCAAACAAAATTAATCTCAGATAGAGGGTGGATATATCTGTTGTTATTAACTTAACTTTTCTGTTGTTTATTTGGACTGATTTGGATTAAATGGTTAAACAAAGAAGGCGGCACGGTGACTTAGCACATTCGCCTCTCAGCGCTAGGGATTCTTGGTTCGCATCCCAATCTGGATAGAGGTTCTATGTTCTCCCGGTGTTAGCGTGGGTTTTCTCCGGGTTCTCTGGTTTTCTCCCACAGTCCAAAAACATGGATCACGGTAAACTGAATTCTCCAAATTGGCCCATATAGAGTGCGTTTGTATGTGTGTTTGTGTGTGAATGTGTGCCCAGAAATGGATTGGCGCACTGTCCAGGGTGATCTTCCCAGCGCCCGAAACTTTCTTCTCTGGATGGGCATGGGAAACACTCCCCGCGACCCTAGTACAGGATAAAGCAGAAGATAATGGATGGATGGTTCAAAAAGGTGAACATGCATTCATTAAAAAAAAAAAAAAAAAAAAAAAAAAAAAAAAAAAAAAAAAAAAAA
>JAFMOD010000239.1:1320587-1384811 GCA_019802435.1 Corydoras maculifer
ATATATATATATATATATAAAGATTTTAAAAAATGATTTTCTTTAAAGTTCAAAAGTTTCTAACTTTTTTTACTTTATCGAACTATTGTATTATATCGGGAGTTTAGCAAAGGGTACCTACCCATAATGTGTTGTGCACTATGTCTTTTAAATCCAAAGCTGTTTTAATGGAGGTGCTGTATTTTGTTTTTTATGACATTACACTGTAGTATCTTTGTGTTTGAAGAGAAAATGCGGCTGATGTAGAGATGGAAACCTAGCAGGCTCTGTAGTGACAAAGCTCTACTGAGTTTTTAATGACCTGGGTGGTTGTACTGGACCCTGCTCCATGCTGCTGTATTTGTTTATATACCCTTGCTGCCTGAAAACAATTACAATAGGGTGAGTGTGCTAGCTAAATATAGGAGCCACTAGCATGTGACCCAAGAGAGGCTTAGAACCCACAAATAACTTGCATAAGGGAGAGCAGTGACGTGGTGGTCAGAAATGCAGAGCTCAAAGTGAGGGGGATTTTTTGCGTGTGATCGAGTGGTGAAGGTACTGAATAATACAATAGTGTTTTGCACCTAAAGTTAGATAACGGTGTACTGTTAAGAGTGTGCTTAGAACCGATGAACTAATACATAATGGCCACCCTCTAAGGCTGAACAACAGCAAACCATACTTAAGCGATTAGGAGTGGGTTTAAGCAATTAAACTTTACAAATATTGACCATTTCTTATGAGGAAAATATAATAACCAGGGATATAAGACCCCACATGCAGCATAAAAATGACAGGATAACTAATAAAGATGTGCAAATGCAGTGTATATTTTTTCTATACACTGTAAGGTTATCAAATTTATATGATCTGTTATTGATTTATTGTCTATACTGGATTGGAATCTTTAAATTCCACTCAGGAATATTTATACACATCCCAGCCTACAAAGATCATATATACTGTTTATTAGGGATGTAACGGTATGCTGTATTCTTCACGAACAGTTGGGAACGTTCTATTAAACGCAGAACACAACGGTACAGAATAAGCGGAGAACAAAAAACAAGGCAGAATCATGATTAAGAGGCAAGCTCTACCTTCTAGCTGAGTTGCGAGTTTCATCTTAGCTGTAAACACCTCGAAACATGTCATGCTAAGTCCAGCTCAGTTTAGAGGTGACGCATAGGCCACGAGTGTCATTCAAATCAACTGTGTGAAGGGATTTTGGGTCCCTATGATTTACAGTAGCACTGGGAAAAACTAATTGGCTGTACCAAATTCATACCAAAAATTAAGTTCCATACCACGGTGTGAACCGAACTGTGACTTGTACTGTTACACTGCTACTGATTATATAAAAGCATGATCTTAACACCAGCAATGAATTACATCACTGACAATCTTTATCAAGCTTACACACGTACTTTGTAGTTACTAAAAGGATATCAGTATTAAACATTAACATTAACAAACAGGGGTGTATGAAATTTTGTAAAACCCTATAGGGTTTTCAAGGTTTCTACATTAGACCTAAAACATCAGAAGTCTAAAAAGTAGAAAACCAAACAAATGAGAGCAAAAAATATCAGCCTTGAACCTCAGTAAATGTAAAAGGAACCTTTAGCTTTAGCAGATAATGTGAAGGTGAATTTGGGGTGACAATCAGACCTTAGTGGGTGTCCTGTTTTATTTAAAGAACAGGAAACAAATGGTGTGCATGGCAGGGTTGTAAGGGAAAAGCTGCTGCTCTCTATTTTGCTAAAGATCCCAAAAGTAAACCAGAAAGCTATTTTTGTTTGTGATTTTTTTTTACTTTCATTTAAAGCATTAAAAAAAGATCTGGTTGAAGAATGTAAAACAGTGCAATCCAGCATTAAAGCCTTGTCTCATTTGAAAAATATTCTGGTGAGGGTATCATGGTTCAAGCCCGTTTTGCCACATCTGCGTTATGACCACTCATCATCATTGACAGAACATGAATTCTGCAAAATACAAACCATTTCTAAAGTATAAATGTTAAGGCATATGTCCATGAGCTCTATATCAAAAGAATGTGGGCCATGGAACAAGACAAGCACACAAGTTATTATTTTATTTTATTTTATTAAGTTGGTGTTTTGACATGACCAACTCAAAGTCCTGACCATAATCCAATAAAAATGTTGTGGAAGGACCTGAACCAAACAATTCATGGGAGAGAACCCACTAACATAAGTTTCGGCTGTTTTATACACACACACACACACACACACACACACACACATCAAAAAAAATTCTCCAAGACACTGTGCAGGCCTTATCAATAATTTGTGACACAACCAAGTGTTTTATTTTCCTTTTTTCTGATGTGCTTGATCTTTGCCCAATAAACCACTGGGGTATTGAAGCTGGATCTAGGACTAATGCAGTCCAAATACTTTACTAGCTTAGTATTTTGTTGGGCTGACATTAACTTTGCTATAACACTATTGTTTGGGAGGAATTGAACAGCACCTTGAGCATAACATTGTGCTAAATATGCCACTGCATTGCATGACTCTGCCTGCGCAGTTTGTTATGCATTCCTTTTCAAATGCACGGTCAGCATCAAGATCTGTCTCAACCCTCTGAGGTATGGAACAGGCGTGAGGTGTAGAGCTAGTGTGCTATGGATCTGCTCAAAAGAAGGACAAAATGATCGAAATGATCAATGCAAGACATCAAGGAGAAAAATAACTTGTCAATCAGATCATTACCTTGCTAAACGACTCGGACAACAACAATAAAATGAAAAAGAAACACACTTTACTAGCACTCCTTTTTTACTTAACATAAGGAACATGCAATTTTTGTCATTTTGTCAGTCATTTTGGAACACATCATAGACATCATGGAATGAATCACCTGATTATTCAAATTCATAGCTATTTCATTAAAACATAATGTTGCTGAATTTTTACCTGACTAATTACAAAGCCTCCAGACCATAACACATCCTTGAAAGTTTTTTATTTGTATTTTTACCAGACCTTGGCCTTTAAAAATTGGATGTGTTTTAAATTTTGGTAACACTGTACCTGTATTTGACCACGAGATATGAGATACATGTGACATGATTTTCTACACTGATACAGAGAGGGAACATCATATTCAACTGATGTATACAAGCATTTATGTTTGGAAATGTGTCTGGGTGTCCTGTCTGGAATGTCTGTTACTTGGGGAGAGGCTGTGCCAGCTGTCCAGGATGGAGTTTCACCAACAGAACTCTTCGACTGTATTAATCCCTACCAGCACTATTCCACGTTTCCACTGACAGCTACACATCTGAATAAGCAAGCTTTTACTCAAACTTTTTAACTCCTACCAGATGAAAAATTAACCATGTTCAATTAGCACAATCGAAAAAAGGTTGTGCTGTGCTTTAGCCTGACATAGTGAACTGTACTTTGAAATACAAAGCTTTTTGCTGATCAAAAATAAAAAGAGATGATTGGTTTTAGCTACACATCAAAACATTTATTAGCGTTAACATCAGTCTTATGTGTAAACTGCTAAAAGCAGAAGCAGCAACATTTAAGCAATAGAAAAGTAGCAGCTGTTGGGTAGCTTAAAATATAAATCTTGTCGCTGGTCAAATGATATGTTATTTATTGTGTAATCGATTATTTTCTCTTCTAACTTGAAAGGAAAATATAGGCGTTGTATAGGCTATTTTTCTAAAAGTGGCTTTATAATTTTATAATTGATATGAACTATTTAAAGAAATTTAAGGCTGGAAAATTAATACAGGACTTAATCTCTCACAAAAACTTGGTCTATAATTGGTCTTTTTATTTGACCCACAGAGTCCCCCAGTAGCTTCTTGTATTCAAAATCTGACCATGCCAAATTCCCACAGCATGTGCCAGGTGGGTGTGTGCATATGCATATGCATTGCAAACACTCACAGAGCTGCACAGAGGAACAGAAGATGCTTTGTGCCATATGCAGTAGCCTGGTCTCTATGGCAACCCATAAACAAAACCAGGGCTACCAATCACTATGCCCTTACATCACCACTAGCTTATCAGGTACAGAGAACTGGAAAACAGTAAGTAAACAATAGAGTGTGTGAATGGTGTGTGTGTGTATTCTTTATATAAAATGTTTACAGTCTAGTGGGAATTCTGAGACCTAAAAAGATTAAATAAACGAATGGCAAGGAACCCTAAAACCAGGTTTACATGTGGCATAGATTCAATTATATATATAGAATTAATTTGACTTAATTTGTACGTTACTGAAATATACAGAACCTTAGAAATAGAACTGGGAGATTGAGTGTTCTCTATAAGGTGTGGTACTGATACCTCCCTAAAGCTAGTCATCTGCATGCTAGTCTCATGAGATCTAAAGTAAGTTCATTTTACACAAACATACATTGTAACTACACTAAGTCAGATCACTAAACCAGCTCATTAATGGCTATAGACACAAGGCTATGTCTGGCAAAATGAATGACCACTTAAGACACCTTCCTTTTTACAATTTCACATATGTAAAAAGACGTGTGACTAGTTTGCACACAAACTTATTTTTTTATTGATTCCACATTACAGTGGAAAAAACAAGTAATCAACTGTCAATATTGCTGGATATTTATTTTTAAGTGTCAAGAGTGTAGCGAGAATGGTGTGTCAAAAAGAAGAAATAAAAATCCTCTGGTTCTTTAAGCTAACAACTGGGTTTGTATATTTCATTGGAAAAACATGTCCAAAAGAGTGATAAATGTAAAACTGAAAATTAATGTCTTAGTCTCAATAGTGCATGGGGCATATGTGGGTTGTGAGATGGAAGAGGATTGCAAACACAAATGAAGAACACATAGATATGTGTAACACATAGATACAAAACAGTGGAAGGAGTACAGAGGTGGATCATATCCTATGAGGAAGACAAAATCTGAAAGAGAATGGAGACTGTAAATTGGTGGATTGTGTAGTTAGACAACATAAGATATTGTTTTGCGATGTCTTATAAAGAGAAAGAGAATCTGATTAGAGAGATTAAAAGAAGAAGACGGAGATAAAATACATTAGAAGAGATGATAGATACTGGATGGTTTTAAAGGGAAATGAACAACAACAAAAGTGTTTAAGTTGTGACATCTGGTTGAGGTCAGCTAAAGAGGTTTTGGTTGTGACATTGGTAGAGGAAGAAAGAGAAAAAAAAGACTTGCATAGAAAAATAATAATAAATTAATTAATTAATAAAAAAAAGATGTTTTTAAGGATATTGGTGAAAAGAAATGGAATCACAGAAGGGATAAATAGATTAGACAGAAGGAGAAAGGGATATGAGCAGAAAGAGACGAAGGGTAAGGAAAAAGCTTGTGAATGGTGGTACAGTTGGACACTGAACCTGAAAGAAGGTGAGCAGAATTTTATTAACCATTAAATAAAGACAAAAAAATAAAATGAAACTGACATCTACAGTTAAACATTTTAATCTAGGAAATGTGTATGTTTGTTAGTATTAAAATATTCATTCATTCATTATCTTCCACTTTATCTTATATTAGGGTCGCGGTGGGGTTCCCTATGCCCATCCAGGGGAGAACGTTTCGGGCGCTGGGCAGATACACCCAGGACAGAGCGCCAATCTATTGCTGGGCACACACTTACACACACAAACACCCTTTACATGGGGCAATTTAAAGAACTCAATTGACTTCATCCGTGTTTTTGTACTGTGGGAGGAAACCGGAGAACCCGGAGGAAACCCAAGCGAACACGGGGAGAACATGGAAACTCCACCCAGATGGGGATTCGAACTGGGAATCCCTAGCGCTGAGAGGCGAACGTGCATATGAGGGTGGTGCAGGATATAAATAAGGACAGCGTGAAAGCAGTGAAATGTGTAATCGGGATGACAAACAGGTTTAAAGCAGAAGTGGGACTGCATCAAGGGTTAATTCTGATAAATTGGGAACAACCAAAAAAAAAGGAAGAAGTAAGAGATGTAAAAAATTGTAAAAGATGCTATTATTGATAGGGGTCAAAAGAGACGATCAATATTTCTGACAAATTGCAGCTGAATACAAGCAGTTGCTTCAACTAATTTTTTTTGCCATTGATGGGCTATAAAAGCAGCCATTCAGTTTAAATGCCAGGTGTGTCTACGGTAAAAAAGATAGAACTTCAGTAAGCAAAAAAGTATCAATTTTGAGCACTGAGCAGTAGTAAAGCTTACAGGTATTTTATATTAATAATATAAAAATATTTTTAATTTATAATTATTACAAGCGTATTAATACAACTTAAATGTGTAGATCATTTGTGTTAATTATAAAATAATATAATTTTAAAAAGTTGGTCTTTACAGATAAGAGTCACCCTATCATGTGATTATCTATTTTACCACAAGATTTTGAAGAAACAATGTGTAAATCAAGTGGAAGGCCAAAATGAATACATTCAATTAGTAGCAGCACAAAGTTTAGCTGTAGTCCCATTACCACACACAGGCAAAATTTTGGGTCCTCAATTCATTCATTTATCTTTATCCTGTATTAGGGTCGCGGGGGGGTTCCCTATGCCCATTCAGAGGAGAACGTCTTGGGAGCTGGGCAGATATACCCAGGACAGGGCGCCAATCTATCACTGGGCACACACTCACACACACAAACACTCTATATGGGGCAATTTGGAGAACTCAATAGACTTGATTCATGTTTTTGGACTGTGGGAGGAAACCGGAGAACCCAGAGGAAACCCACGCAGACACGGGGAGAACATGGAAACTCCACCCAGATGAGGATTAGAACCGGGAATCCCTAGTGCTGAGAGGCGAACGTGCTAACCACTAAGCCACCGTGCCGCCATGTTGGGTCCTCATGTTGATTGTAAATAAAAAACTAACAGCAATGCTTTACAAGTCTCATGAACCCATATTTTATTCCTAAAAACAACCAGGGCAACAAAAGGCTGAAAAAGTAATCAAAACAAAACAAACAAATAAAAACAACTGGAGGAGCATTACAACTACTTTTAATTGATATGACTGGGCATTAAAGGAGTAAAATTGCAAATAGGAGTACAAGGTATGTATGCAGAATGTGATAGATGGCAAATGTTGTTTAGCGTTGTATTGGAGAAATGTTGCTCTAAAACCTCAATGTACTTTTCAGTGATTAAACCTTTTCATAATAATTATTTGATAAAAGTTTTTTTTATGGACATGGCCATCTGATATAACTTATTACTTATATAGTTATCTATTACTACAAGTATACATCAACACATTCTACAGAAAGTTCATCATTACATATTTATTAGATTTCATTTCAACACAACAGCTAACACCTGCACATAGATGCATTGCATGAAGTAGTATCAAAGCAGTGAATTATTTTGTTTGCATTCATTATAATGCTTCACTGAGTGCAATGAACTACAGATTAAACCGATGAAAAATAAGAAAATCTGATAAAGAATTTAAACTTGAAAAACAGGTTCAGTTAAAAAAAAATAAGTTAATTTAAATGCCCACATTCATTGTAAGATAAGGTGGCATCAGATAGTAAACTAGATCTCAGAGACGTCATGTCTGATTTACGGATTTAAAGAAAACAATAACAGGCATATTTAAATACAATAAACGTAACATTTAAAATGTACCCATTAATGCTACTTAACTGCAATGAACACAAGTAAATAACTTTCCATAATTCAAAAAGTTAAACTTCAATAAATTACAGATTCATGGCCAACAATTTAAACAATTTCAAGTATTTTTTGTTTATTTTTAAACAATTTTATATGTTTTATACAGTGTGTGACACTTATCATAAACTACATAGTAGAACAGCAGAAACAGAATCCAAACTGCTTGAGGTCTAATTTGAAATATCCAGAGTCAGTCATGATTTGGTGTGCAATGTCCAGTGCAGGTTTTGGTAAACTCTGCTTTCCTAACTCTAAGGTCCTCGCAATAGTCTAACAGAATCTGTATAGAGATGTACATTTCTTATGCCCATGCTGCCAGAAGCACCAAAACCAGGTTTGATGTCCATGCCATCACAGTGCTTGACTGGCTAGCCAACTTGCCAGACATATTCTCAAGAGGAAAATGAGGAGCCCCAGATCCAACAAAGAACAGCTGAAAGCAAGCATCAATGAAATCTGGCCTGATTGTCTTAATGCCATGCAACAACAAGACAGTGATTAAAGCAAAGGGCTTCCCAAACAAGTATTGAAGACTGACATATCGTTTTGAGAGAACCATATTTCAATTGATTTGATTCAAAAACTAAGAAGTAGTTGAGGCTGATTCAAATTTGATTGTATTCAAATTTTTTGTATTCCTGTTTAAGTGGGTTTTATGAGCTGGAAGCCAAAATAATGTAAAAATAAACAAATAAATACTTGAAATAATTTAAATTGTGGGTACTGAATGTATAATTTTAAGTATAATAAAGTTTAACTTTTTGAATAAAATTATGGAAATTAATAAAATTTTCCATGAAATTAAATTTTTTGGAAAAGGTTTGTATATGGAATAACACTGAAGATATGATACAATGCAAAATTAGTTAGTGTGCAGCTTGTATAACAGTGTAAAGTAATTGCGAGTGAACACTAATTGCTGAGTAACAGGTTTCTGTTTTCTTCAACAATCAAACAGACATCTAGTAGCCAAATTACAGAAGTGCAGTTCATTAAAAATATAGTGAAAACAATGTATTATATATCAAACATTGATGCAAATGTGAAGTGATATCATGGCTGGACAAACGGCTCAACCAATCTGATTTGAGGACCGGAACAACCCGTTTTATAATGAAGCTTTACAGGTTGCCACTGGAATCCTCTGGATATGACGCTCAGCACGTGCACTTCTTTGTTTGACCACAGCAAGGCTTGTTCTGAGTGAAACCTGTCATGTTGAAATGCAGTAACCAGACTGAAGCTTAGTTTCCAGGTGTTGGATCTTCTTATAGCCTATGACATCTTTATGTAGTTTAACAGTTTATTTTTTAAAATCCTAGACATATTTAATGTGAGAACTGTCAGCCATTTCAAATATTTTTTCAGTTCATAATTGCAAATACTACATTTACATTACAATACATGCAAACGCTTTTATTCAAAGCGACTTAAAAATGAGAACATTACAAGCCAGAAGTTATGCAGAAAACTAACTACACTGTAAAACCATCAAACCTGATTGTTATTTGTAGCTGCGCCCCCCACTTTTTTTGTGAAAGACTAGTCCTTTCAATATTAAAATTTCATTATACAATGTAAAGATTCAGTGAAAGAATCAGGAAAAATTCCAAAGCATAAAGGACGTGTAAAATTGTGCTTTTTAAAAAATTGCTGCTGCTTAAATTTTGTTTGACCACAGCATTCACAGCATCAAACAGCATTGTTTTAAAAAAAAACATCATTTTACCATGATGGACAAAGACACATGGCCTTGTGAGGAATTTGGAAAATGACTGCCACTTAGCATAGTCTGACGCTTCATCAAGCAATGCAACCTGAAACAGTATATAAGAAAGCCATAGACAAATTGTGTGTAAAAATCAATTATCAGTCAATTATTTTGATGATCAACCCTAAAATATCTGAGATGAACCAAAACACAGACGGCACATGCTCGATAGTTAAGCTAACCCATGTGCAGCTCATTTTTGGGGTAAAATAGACCAAGGTTTTAAAAGAACAACCAGATCATAACCAGTAAAAAAGTGCAAAAAACAGCATATGCAAGGCATAGGAGTGTATTATTTCTCAAATAAGTAAAATGCAGAAGTTTATATTGGTATTTTGGAGAAAGAACAAGCTACTATTAAAATATTTTTTTATGGGGCAAATCCATGCCTCATACCAAATAAGTTACAACAGAACTTTGTAAACAATATGCATAAAACTTCAGACTAGATCACTCTCCCTTCAAAATTGCATGAGAACTAGACAACAGCCACCATGGACAGTTAAGCATCTTTTAATCTCATTTTAGGCATCAATCTCTAAATTTAATTTAACAAAAACATAATAATAATCACTGAAAGCATTAAAGGAGTTACTGGCAAACAGGTCCACGTAATTAAAGATGCATTTCAAGTTGTTAGACACAAGATAGTATTATTATGAGCCTGTTTAAATGGCAAGATCAACAGCCTTATGTTAAAAAAGGATAGATGTTAGATAATCGTATGTATAGCCGTTAGTAATAGCGGATTTAAGCATTCTAACTAAATAAACAAATTAATAGTTATTGAATTTGCCTTTATTCTTTTTTTTTATTCAAAAAGTATTTTATTTAACTTTTTAATTTCCATTAAATTAAGATGTTAGTTTGTTGCTATGACAAAATAGCAAATCTCATTAGCATATGCTATGCTCCTTTATTCACAGTCTATCATTGCAATTTATCAGCGGTGTAAATTAGCAGACATAATTGCTATCTGGGGAGGTGAAGTAATGCTGCAGTCTATACAGACTGGAAAAAACAGCAATTAACAAATTGTGTAATCAGTACTGCTATCTGCAAAAGCCTGCATGTTGCCCCAGGACAGAGAAGCAAACACCATGACACGCTGGTCTCTTGACTCCACTTCATGAGCAGGATTAAATGGGCAGATGGGTTAATTATTATTAAGTTAATGGAGGAAGGGGATCTTTATGGTAAAAAGCAATGAGGCTATACTACCAAGTAGAGAGCAGGGAAAAAATGTACTCCAATTTAATCAGAATATTTAATAGCTCTGATTATGATTAATATTATTGGTAGTAGTAGTATTAAGTAGTAATAAGGGGTGTAAATCTAAGCTTTTATGAGAAATCTATAAAATAACATTTTTCAAGCCAATGATAGGATTTTCACTACTTAGGAATTCCCCACGATACAATAATAATTATTATTAATATTATTATAAATAATTATTATTTTTAACATTACATCTATTAGGCTGCAAATAAATCAACATTATAATCATTTGCTTTTTATTGAGAATACAGAAACAGTATTCTATTCACACAGCATACTATCGTAAGTTGTGATCAACACACTGTAAATAGAGCATTCACTCCGTAAAAAGAGTTAAAGTGCAATAAGATTAGATTGTAATATAATAAAGATTGAACATAATAAAGTTAGTCTAATGCTTACTGTGCAGGACTAGTCTAGTCACTATTAAATAAAGAAAACAAAACAAAAACTGACATCCAACATTTTGATTCTAGGGAATGTGTGTGTGGGTATGTATATATATATATATATATATATATATATATATATATATATATATATATATATATATATACACACAAAACAAACATTTAATTCAAATAAAGTTGGAAGACAATAACGTAGTGCCACCTGCAGCTCTGGAGTAGGCAGTATGCCTCTTTAATAGTAGTAGTAGTATTTTTGCCGAATGCATGTTGCATTTAAAAGCTCAAATTTAATGATTAGAAAGAAAATAATAAAAAAGTTACTTGTATAAGGTTTAATGCTAGATTGTGAAATGGGCCAGTAAGTCCACCACAATAGTGTGGTTAAGATACAGAACTGCAATCGCTCACTCAGCATTTAGCAAAGTTTGTTAATCTTTTTTTTTTTTGCTTAAGGTCTATTGCTTCAGTATGAAACTGACAAATAAATGAGCAGTATTGCATTTTCCTACTTCATTTTTTACCTCATTTTAACCACAAGGTGCAGAAGAAAGACAAAGTTTTTGCACATGGCAGGGGAGTCTTTTTGTCCCTTTTTTGGAGTTGTACTCCTGTACTGCATGCAGGCACAATGCAAAAATTATGCTGTGGAAATCATCCATCCATACATTATCTTCCGCTTTATTCTTTACTAGGGTCATGGGGGGGGGGGGGTCCCCATGCCCATCCAGGGGAGAACATTCGGGTGCTGGGCAGATATCTGTGCTATCACAGCGCTATCTGTGCTATCTTCGGTCATGGACAACCTAGTCATCTGCCCTTCCATGCATATTTGAAAATCCACCTTTTTATCAAAAGTTGCTAGTTGTCAACATCTTTACAGCTCAACAATTTTTTGGATACTTCCTACAAACCCTTCATGCTTTTTGTTTTCCTGGTTGTTTGTTCTTTTATCAGTGGCATGATAGAAATTATAACAATACACCTGTTGACAATTCTTCTTTACACCCAATACTGTATTAAAATATTTTAAACTACAGTAACAGTTTATATTACATATGTAGCCACTTAATTGAGAAAAAAAAAAAAAAAAAAATCAGATTTCACCTTAAGCTCTTCACTCACTATGAACTGCACAGGGGTTGAGCGATAAAGAGGCCTTGATTCCTAAATGCCATGCAAACAATTGTAGTGCTAAGCAAACTGGTGACTAAGGGCTGTAGTTAATTAATTGAGAGTAATGGATTCAAATGCAAAAATAAATTCAAATGCTCAAATTTGCTTATATATATATATATATATATATATATATATATATATATATATATATATATAGCATATATATATATACAGTGGGTTGCAAAAGTATTCATACCCCTTGAACTTTTCCATATTTTGTCACATTACAACCACAAACATAAATATATTTCACTGGAATTTAATGTGAAAGACCAACACAAAGTGGTATACAATTGTGAAGTGGAATGAAAGTTATACATGAATCAACAATTTTTTTACAAATAAAAAACTGAAAAGTGCGATGTGCAAAATTATTCAGCCCCCCTGAGTCAATANCCCACTGTATATATATATATATATATATATATATATATATATATATATATATATATATATATGCGGCACGTTCGCCTCTCAGCGCTAGGGATTCCTGGTTCGAATCCCCATCTGGGTGGAGTTTCCATGTTCTCCCCTTGTCTGCGTGGGTTTCCTCCGGGTTCTCCAGTTTCCTCCCATAATCCAAAAACATGGATCAAGTTAATTGAATTCTCAAAATTGCCCCGTTTAGAGTGTGTCTGTGTGAGTGAGTGTGTGCCCAGCGATGGATTGGCACCCTGTCCTGGGTCTATCTGCCCAGCGCCCGAGACGTTCTTCCCTGGATGGGCATAGGGAACCCCACCGCGACCCTAATAGAGGATAAGCGGGAGATAATGAATGAATGAATATATATGTATCGGTATATATATATATATATATATATATATATATATATATATATATATATATATACACACACATACACACACACACACACACAGCGCCTTGCGAAAGTATTCACCCCCCATTACATTTTTCACATTTTGTTACCTCACAACCTGGAATTCAAAGGTAATATTTGAGGGTCTGCATCATTTAATTTACAGACCATGTCTGCAACTTTTAACATTTAACATTTTTTTTTATTGTGAAGCAAACGACAAATAGGACAAAATAACTGAAAACATCAGTGTACATAACTATTCACCCCTGTAAATTAGTACTTTGTAGAGCCACCTTATGCAGAAATTACAGCTGCAAGTCGCTTTGGATAAGTCTCTATGAGCTTGCCACAGTTGCCACTGGAATTTTTGCCCATTCCTCATGGCAAAACTGCTCCAGCTCCTTCAAGTTAGATGGTTTCCATTGGTGAACAGCAATCTTCAAGTCTGACCACAGATTAAATTGGATTAAGGTCTGGGCTTTGACTAGGCCATTCCAATATGTTTACACATTTCCTCTTAATCCACTCAAGTGTTGCTTTAGCAGTATGCTTTGGGTCATTGTCCTGTTGGAAGGTAAATCTCCGCCCTAGTCTCAGATCACTGACAGACGTAAACAGGTTTTGCTCAAGAATATCTCTGTATTTAGCACCATCCATCCATCTTCCCCTCGACTCGACCAGTTTTCCAGTCCCTGCTGCTGAGAAACATCCCCACAGCATGATGCTTCCACCACCATGTTTCACTGTGGGGATGGTGTTCTTGGGGTAATGAGATGTGTTGGGTGTGCGCCAGACATAGCGTTTTCCTTGGTGGCCAAAAAGTTAAATTTTGGTCTCATTTTACCACAGTACCTCACTCTATACAGTTTGGGAGTCTCCCACATGCCTTCTTGCAAACTCAAAATGAGCCTTCCTATTTTTGCCTGTAAGTAAAGGTTTTTTTTTTCTGGCCACTCTTCCTTAAAGCCCAGCTCTATGGAGTGTACGGCTTATTGTGGTCATATGGACAGATACTCCAGTCTCTGCTTGGGAACTCTGCAGCTCCTTCAGGGTTACCTTTGGTCTCTGTGCTGCCTCTCTGATTAATGCCCTCCTTGACCGGGCTGAGAGTTTTGGTGGGCGGCCCTCTCTTGGCATGTTCTTTCCATTTGATGATGATGGATTTGATGGTGCTCCGGGGGATCATCAGAGATTTGGATATTTTTTAACCCAACCCTGACTTATACTTCTCTACAACTTTATCCCTGACTTGCTTGGAGAGCTCCTTGGTCTTCATAGTGTTGTTTGGTTAGCTTAATGGTGTTGCAGCCTCTGGGGCCTTTCGGAAAAGGTGTGTATATACTGACAGATCATGTGACACTTAGATTGCACACAGGTGGCCTTCATTTCACTAAGCATGTGACTTCTGAAGGTAATTGGTTGCACCAGAACTTTATGGGGCTTCATAACAAAGGGGGTGAATACATATGCACATGCCAATTTTCAGTTTTTTATTTTCATATTCTTTATATACATATATTTTTCTCATTTCACTTCTAAAACGTAGACTATTTTGTGCAGATGCATCACATTCAATTCAGATTAAAATAAATACATACAGGTTGTAATGTAGTAAAATAGGGAAAAAAGCCAAGGGGGTGAATACTTTTGCAAGGCACTGTATATATATTTAATTTGGTCTGTGGGTTTTAGGCACAATAGGACAAGATCATGGAGATAGAACCATAGCATAACAATGACTTTCTAGTCTATTAAAAAAAGCTCAGCTGTGCAAACAAGCAATTGTTGGCACAGTAGTGGGTAGTTGCTCAAATACCAACAATTCATTCATACCGCTGGTTTGGTTACTCTGGTGCCGTGACACAGTTTTGCTATGACTGTCCTGAGTACTGAGACCACATGACAGGAAACATGCCTCAGATATACAATGAAAATTATCCATCATGCATTTCTTTAAATGCTTCTGCAAACATGAATGCAATGCCACCTACAATATTGACACATCGGGACATCTAAAAAAAAATATATATATTAAAAAGTTGTCTTTGGCGCTCAAGCACAAGCTGTTTACCTACTAGATTAAAATGATTAGCAGTCACATAATTAGACTGGCTTAAGCATAATCACAAGCATTATACATGCTAAATACTTTACTGCTCCTATCGGTATGTTTAAATGACTTCTTGATACTGTTGATACTTCTTGAGACTGTTACACAATGTTTTTGCTGTCCTAGACATTCTAGTGGTATTAATGTGTTAACATATGGTCAGTTAAGGCAATAATGGTGTTAAAAAAAAACAAATGCACTTTTTATCTAATGGGTTTATCACGCTGTACTCACATTAATGCTTTACAACCATGTTCAGTTTTTACAATGCTATGCCCCTAAGGGATAGACTGTGAGGAAATGTTTAATTCCGTTTAATACTTCTGGAACAAGATGAATTGCACGGAACGGCACTACCCGTTTTTATAACGAAGCAAAAAGGCACGAGAGGGCATTTGTGAATAAATCATGGGAAAGAGGTTCATGATGCGTAGCAGAGTACAGTTACACTCCTTTCCCATGATTTATTCACAATAATGTACGCCCCGTTACACTTTATTGTTTTTTGTCAAATGTTTACAAACACTGTAATTAAAAATAATGTTTGATAAAAATAAATAAACTTCTGTGACATAATCTAGTCCCGTTTTTTAAAGTGAATGCTGATCACTGTGTAACAGGTTTCCGGTTTCTCTAACTTCATCAAGTTGCCAAACTACAGAAGGCAGTTTACAAAAAAAAAAAATTTTAATAAAATTGAAAAAACATTGAGAAAATAATATATTGTAACTGATTGTAAAGCAGGCGGCACGGTGGCTTAGTGGTTAGCACGTTCGCCTCTCAGCGCTAGGGATTCCCGGTTCGAATCCCCATCTGGGTGGAGTTTCCATGTTCTCCCCGTGTCTGCGTGGGTTTCCTCCGGGTTCTCCGGTTTCCTCCCACAGTCCAAAAACATGGATCAAGTTAATTGAATTCTCAAAAATTAACCTGTTTAGAGTGTGTCTGTGTGAGTGTGTGCCCAGCGATGGATTGGCGCCCTGTCCTGGGTCTATCTGCCCAGCGCCCGAGACGTTCTCCCCTGGATGGGCATGGGGAACCCTCACCGCGACCCTAATAGAGAATAAGCGGGAGATAATGAATGAATGAATGAATGATTGTAAAGCGGTCAGAGATGTGCATCATTGTCAATAATGTCACCACTTAAGAAACGGCTCAACCAATGAGATTTAAGGATGGGGACTAAACATTTTATAATAATAATAATTAAAGAATTTACCCACAAGTGTTTTAAAATGCTTTGATTCTTTAATATTACTGTAGCTATTAGTTTGCTCATATTCACACATTAAAATAAAGAAACGATATGCTCATTTATTATGCAAATGTTGCATATTTATGCCATTTATGCTGCTGATTTCTTTAAAATAAATAACCATTTATCTTTGAAACAAATAACCTGTAAAACTACAGAGTAAAAAGCACAGCTGACAATAATTTTTAATATGTTACATGGCCAGCAGGTTCCTCAACTCTACTCTTACTGCAACATTGTGGGATTCATGAAAAAGTATTCGCCGGTTTCTCAGACATCAACGTCAGTTTTTTCAACACTTGTAAAACCCAGTGCTGCCATAATTAACACTCAGGTTCAGCTTTGGTCTGGATGTAATTATGACTGAAGCAGGCCTGTAAACCTGTTGCTGTCTGGCAGGTCATAAGTGCTGGAGAAATGCATGGAGACCAAGTAGAAGGTTAGGAAAACCAAGTGATGTTTTCGTTTATGTTTTTTCCTGTTTGCAAGTGTATGATTGGAAGATTTTCTGACATTGCTATAGGATAATATCAAAGATTTCTTCTGGGCTCAGCAGAATATCCCAATTCCACCTGCACACATAGCAATCAGTATTAGTATAATTTATCTTATTTAAAAGAGCAAACCTGTTTAATAGCAATGGTTGGGTAGCATCTTTTCAGCCATTATGATCTTCAGGGCCTATGAACATGGCAACAATGAAAAATTTCCTGAGTTTTTATTGGATCAACACTGGTATATAAAACCTCTGAGAGCATCTCAACAGTTCTCTAATTTAATCCTTCAATGATCACTGATTTCATAAAGAACAGTGTATTCACATGCTAATTCTGCTGTTTACATGTTCATGATCAAGCCAGCTGAATGCCCAGGTCATTTACATGTATAAATCTGCAAGTGAAGGAAAATGCCTTTTAGTAAAAATCATACTACATAATCATACTATAATACTACAGTCATATATATATATATATATATATATATATATATATATATATATATATATATATATATTAACCTCATCATAGACACCATCACAAACTAAATAGGTTTTCAAGGATTAATTTACTTAGATTACTATATTTCGTGTTTTGTTCGACTTTTTCTAAAATAAACTTATATAACACAAACAATAAGAAAATCAAGACTGGTTGTATTTAATATTATGGTTGTATTATTAAGGGTAAAGATATTACCAATAGATTTATACTATGACATAATTCAAGCACATGTCAAGGGCAAGTTCATTCAATGTTTTTGAACGTGCAACAAAATTAGCTCATTTTGGAGGGAGGCACATTCTACAATTAAGGAAATATTTGCTATTCAGTTTAAACAGTGTCGTTGACTGTACTTATTAAATGGTCAACTCAACAATGTTTTAGTTATCAGTTAAAACAAGCTTTTTTTAGTTCAGTAAATATTTTTAGTTTTCATAGCAAAGAAATGTATCCATCTTTCAACTTGCGCAAGCAATCTTATAATTTTTAACAAGTGTGATCTCCTGTGTGGGCATATTTCATGATCAGTTTATGTCTCTTCTTTCTTTTTACTTTATATTTATTTCTTTCCATAATTGTATATTTGCGACTGCCATATATGCACGCTATGTCTAAGTGCAACATAAAATAAAAAAATAATAATAAAAAAAGAAAAGTTAAGATTGTTTATTCACAGTAAACATTGTGATTATAGCTTTATATAGCACTTTGCATTGTGCCTAGTAACACTTCTTTCTCGTGAGTCATTTACAATACTGCACAATCTTGGAATGACTTATTGCTTTATGAAACGGTTAAAAACACACAATAATGAAGAGACTAGGTTGAATTCATAAATGCAAAATATAGAATTCATAAAAGCAAAATGGTTAATAAACTGGTCTTTCGCAACATTATATGGTCCAGTTTTGAAAAGTTTACACTGATCATTGAGTAACAGAATTTGGGTTTATCCAGTTTATATATATAAAAAAATAATCAAATAAAAAAAATTAAAAACAGCCAAAACGGTCTTAGTGCTTATCAGGAATCGGCCTGCTGTTTAGATTAATCTGTACTTTATGATTTAAAACAATTTATATTATGCATTATTACAAATGTGAAGCGGTCACAGGTATGTATTATTGTTAATAATGCCATGGCTGGACAAATGGCTCAGCCAATCATATTCAAGGATCGGAGCTACACATTTTATAATAATGCATTAAGGATATCTTAGGTGCAATTGGAAGCACTTCAAAGAAGGAACAAGCTTTTAGCCAGTAAGCATTTATGATGATTCTGGGAAAATATTTTAAAAAGGGAAAATCCACTCCTGTAGGGGAAATTGACGCTGAATAAAAAAGAATGCTTCTTTACAGAGAAGTGAAACATGCATGTATTAAAGAACATCAAGCTACCAATAAAACATTTAACGTAGAACAAGGAACTCAGCCAAATCAAAAACAAACTGTTGCTAATTGTGATTAGACTGAGTGACGCCAAGTCAAAACCTTTTTTTGTTTGTTGGTAAGTCCCAAAACATCCAAATGTTAAGCCACTTCCTGCCAAAATACAATCATCAACCACAATCAGCAAGACTAATGACAACACAGCACATCTTATTCTAATAAAAGAACATTGTTTCGACATTACATTTAATTAAGATTATCCTAGATAATGCCTTTTGATATTGAATTGATGATCAGTGCCCAAACTATTATTTAAAAAAAATAAGTAAAAAAAAAAAAAAAAAAACGAGCTTTTAACCAAAACAAATTTGGACAATTATACCACTTTATGATATAGAGTCAACCTTAATGTAGACAGTTGTCGCTAAAAAAAAAAAAAATAATAATTAAATGCAAGTGATAACAGAAATTTTAAAATATATATAAATATTAAAATATATAGTTAAATCTTAGCAAGCGTGACCTACCGTCTCCACCTGTCTCCGTTTCATCTATCTTGTCTCTGCTTGTAAAAATTCTGCTTATGTGCCTTGACATGGACATGAGAATTCCAGAAAATGGAAGGTTACTCTGCTTTTGTTGCACATGTTGGGTTGTTGTCATAGTGCTGGTACCCGGTTCAGAGGCAGCACGCAAGAGTGGTGGTTTGGTCCCGGCTGAGCAGGTCCAGCTTGGTTGGATATGTTCCAGTAAAACACCAGAGCTTGAGACCCTGCTGACATCAGGGAGGTTAGCAGGATGGATGAAGTTGCTCGTGCTGATGTACGATGGACTCCTTGTACTTAAAAGACAGCTGTTCTTAATTTCACTTTCAAGAATGTCCAAAGGCTCGATGGGAGCAGAATTGGACCGGTACTTTAACCAAGGTCTGCGGAGGACACTTTGGCGATGGGGCCTTTCTTTGGCAGACAAGGAGCGAGATGAGCTTTTTCTTAAACTCAGCCACTCACCAAAAGTAGTACGCCTATGTGAACTCATCTTGAGAAGAGGTCGAACAATTGGTCGCAAGGACTACACTTTTATTTCCAATAAAGTATTTCCAATAAAGAACCCACTCCTGTACGTTGTTACAAACGTTCCAAAGTAGTGTAAAGAGAGCAAAATCTTTAAAAAATGGTAAAGGTGTAAATGATCCAGAAAAGCCTAAGAACACGTCTACTGTTTGTGAGTAGAGTTATCACTTCCTGCTTCGTGCTCGTGTTGCACTTCCTGAAAGGAAGCATGCTGCGAGATGCTCGCACTAACATCCAATCATAGAGTAATGCCTATTCAGGGCGCCCAGTTGAGGTTACATAGGATTTCCATACAAAATATATTTGGAGACTGAACACCCAAGCTGATCGCAAAAGTTTGTTTCCATGATTTGTAATTAGAGCAAACCTCTACAAATATGTTTCATATAAAGGATGTGGCAACATCTTGACATTTATAATTCACTTACATGTGAAATCAATTTTATCTTACCCTATTCAGTGTTGCAATCTCGCAAGTTTACTGGTTTTCAATACTGTGAGAACACTTTCTACAAGACTTGCGTGTCTGTGGAAATGTGTGTGTGTGTGCACCATAAGTGCATTAACATGTGCAATTTATTTCCTTTTATTTATTTAAGATAAGATAAGATTTTATTGGTCCCACAATCGAGAAATTTGCATTCTCAGCAGCAAAGAGACAGTAATTTGGAAGGTATATGTAATACTGCGTATCTATTAAGAGAAGAAATTTTTTTTTTTTTAAATAATAAAAAAAAAAAAAAAACTTTGTTCAAACAATGCAACACTTATTAAACAAATTTCAGTCATATTTGAAAGCATGAGGTATTAGCCGAAAGCAAACATTTATTGCATTCTGATTCTCAACGTACTATATTATTGCACTATATTATTGCAGCTCTAAAATTATAGATTATAGTCCATTTGTAGTCCACACCATGTCCACTCACTGTGCACCCCACTAGACACAAGCTTTTTGTAGCAAAGTTTGTGTTACTTATTGTCTAATGTTTCATCAGTGCTCATAGGATTCACTGATGTGTTACTGAGGTATTTAAAGAGTAGCAGAGCTGCTGGATCATATCCATTTATACTAGGATCAAATCATCCACAACATGATCAGCTATGTGTGTATTGAGATTTATTTACCACTCAAAAGGTACCTGCTGAACTTTAAAGTACAGAGGGGAAATAAATGTCAAATGTACAGTAACTGATAATTTAGACAATGAGTATTTGATAAGCATTTGAATCGATGCACCAGTTATACAGTGGGAGATACGATGAATTGATAGCTCCACAAGAGTACAGATATATGTGTTTATATTGCGGCCTTTTGTTTGCCTATTTGGAAAATCTGCTCCGACGTACGCATACCATGTACTCCAAAGTTAAGGGTGGCGCTACCTCATTATTGTCTTCCAAATTCCTTTGTACATCCCAAGAGGAAAAAGGCAAAAAAAGGTGCAATTTTACACGCTCAAAATAGAGAATCATCTTTTATTTAATATTTATATGTCATGCCCTATATCAAACTAATATTAGACATGATTTCCATAAAAAGATTTCTGCTTTTCCAAACAGCAGCGCACAAAACTCGCCCATTTTAAAAATGTGCGCTACGCTAACTCAAACGTGTCGGTGAGCATTTCGGTGGTGCACAGTGGAGTAATCAGACAGCATGCATCAGGACAACACTGCAGACGCTTAGAACAGAAAACATCTTCTCCTGAGACTGATACTGTATGGAGTATTATGTTATGATAGATTTAATTTTTGGTTGTGCTTTAAAAAAAAAATATATATATATATATATATATATATATATATATATATATATATATATATATATATATATATATATATGCACAGTAAGCATTACTTATGTGATTACATTATATTCTTATTACAATTTATGGTATTGCACTTTATTTTACTCTTTTTGTGTAATAACTGACCTATTTACAGTAGTTGATCACAACTGCTATTGTGTGATATACGTAGATTGTGTAAATAGAATACTGTTTCTCTCTCAATAAAAGGCAAAAAGGTAAATATTTTTTTGTCGATTTATTTAAAATTTAATAGATTAGATGTAATATATATATATATATAGAGAGAGAGAGAGAGAGAGAGAGAGAGAGAGAGAGAGAGAGAGAGAGAGAGAGAGAGAGAGAGAGAGAGAGAGAGAGAGAGACTTTTAGATCATATTTAATAGTATAGAATGTATAGCATGGGGAATTTGTAAGTATCAAAAGGAATCGAATCCTTGGCTTCAAGAGCAGATATTAAATCGACACTAAGGCTTTGATTTACACCCCTACAGTACAGTACCCCTACTAGATTTCATCTAGTTGAAATCATAGTACCATTTTTAAAATTGTATATGCGCGCATGTACACATATTGCTTTGCATATTGCAAAGAAAAATGTTGTATTTATAGTTACCTGACAATATGTTCACAAAGTTAATTATGACTTTGCTAACAATTATCAAAATATTGTTTTTTTTCCCCACAAACTATCCTATTGTATTAAACATAAAAACAGATATGTGGAGGGGAAGTAAAATGTTCAAGTACCTGCCCCCTATTATGTAATGTAAAAAATATGAAAACAACTAAACAATTAAGCAATGGGAACAAACATTTATATTTCTTATCTCAGCTATTTAAGTACACAATGTTCAAAAGTGAATAACAGTAAAACACAGTTCCCCAAACTATTTATGATTATTAATGTTTAAGCAGTTTCTACTGCAGTGTTTCTACATGTACACTGGTAGGGAGAAAACAAATTGATTTAAATTTGCAGTGTTTAGACTGATCCTTATTACATCTTAATTTGATATGTTTTTTTAAGGCTCCTTAACGAACATACCCAACTACTAAAATACTAAACAAGCAGTTCTTGTATAGTCAAGTCATCTCACTGAGATCACAAATTGACCACCAGATCTTCCTGCTGTTCTTTTCAAACAAGCCTGGCAGACTGCCAAGCCAAAAGCTCATGAAACACACCCATGGGGCTCTTTTTTAGACGCTACAGATAATCATCATAAAGGACTCATTAGTTCTAAAGTCAAAAGAAACAGCAACTGCTCCTTAATTAAGGCAGTCATGTCTTTTTAAACACAATGCCCACAGATGGTCTTATGTTTGTTCACTGCTGTCCACCATAATGACTACACATGGCCGACGTTATGACTGTGAACAGCATCAACAATCAGCAGCCATATTATCAGAAAGAACAGATATGCAATTCATCTGATCTGAATGAAGCCTCCTTCCCAGCAAACGCTTTAGAACGACCAGTCCGCACAGTTTGTGTAGCTGATCGGAAAAAACAGGATACAACCCTTACGTGCTTGGATTGTGTGATGTAATGCCTTCTGCAAGTTGTTGTAGATAAAATCTAATGTTTTCCACACACCTAAAACCCCTTGCGGTAGTTGCCAACTAAATGGGATAAAAAATGTTTTGGAAATGCAACTGCTATTTTGTATGGACACTTATTTATTATGATCCCAAATAAAAAAAAACGTATTATAATAATAATTATAATACTAATATATCCAAAATGTTTTTCTAACATGTCTCTCTTGATATAGTGTAGCATTAAAGTTGTTCTCATAACAAACTGGAAGTGAAATGTGACTGTCAAAATGGAAGCAGCTGTCATGTACAAATATATGTGGTTATCCACAAGACAGGGACACTGGGTTATTTCCTCACTTCTGTTTACATGCACTTTACACCCCTAAAGCCTATGCTTACTAACACAGGATTAAATAGTTCTTAAATATTAGTGTTACTAATAACTTTAACAACCGAAAGTTTAATTTGAGAGTGATAAATAATAACTTACTGGTACTGAGCTGAAACTCGTAAGCTTTGAACTATTCCAAACAATATTTGACTTTTTGATTTTTGACTAAAAGCTATGACCAGCCCCATTTTTAGCATTTTACCAAATTTAGCATGCAGTTAAAATAAAGAAATAAAGTTGCAAGCATTTTTTTTTGTTATAAATAAAACTAAATAAAGATTAACACCTGATATTATGTACACATAGTTAGATCTACACCATTACCAACCACAGAAAAAGAAAAGCCATCATGGGCTTTTCACTGAGATGTTTGAAACCATGGTGCCCGGCCGGGCCCAGCCCTAAGGAGTTACATGGTTTCCCGCTCAAATGGGCTCACCACGTGTGGGGAAGGTAGTAATAGGGGTTCGGTGCAGTGTGGATCAGGCAGTGGCCGGAGGCGTGGGCCTGGGCGTCGCGATCCTCGGTTGCTGAAATTGGCTTTCGGAACTTGGAACGTCACTTCACTGGCAGGGAAGGAGCCTGAGCTTGTGCGGGAAGTTGAGAGATACCGGCTAGATATAGTCGGGCTCACCTCAACGCACAGCTCGGGTTCTGGGTCCAATCTCCTCGAGAGGGGCTGGACTCTGTTCTTTTCCGGAGTTGCCCATGGCGAGAGGCGTCGGGCAGGTGTGGGCTTTCTCGTGGCTTGAAGCGTGCATGTTGGGGTTTTCTCCGGTGGACGAGAGGGTAGCGTCCCTACGCCTTCGGGTTGGGGAATGGGTACTGACTGTTGTCTGCGCTTATGCGCCGAATAGCAGTTCAGAGTACCCAGCCTTCTTGGAGTCTGTGGGCTCACGTGGGCAATGACAATGAGACCTGGAGAGGTGTGATTGGGAGGAACGGCCCCTCTGATCTGAACCTGAGTGGTGTTCAGTTGTTGGACTTCTGTGCAAATCACGGTTTGTCCATCACGAACACCATGTTTGAGCACAAGGGTGTCCATAAGTGCACATGGCGCCAGGATACCCTAGGCCGCAGTTCAATGATCGACTTAGTTGTGTCATTGGACTTGCGGCCATGTGTCTTGGACACTCGGGTGGAGAGGAGCTGAGCTGTCAACTGATCTCCACCTGGTAGTGAGTTGGATCAGATGGCGGGGGAAGATGCCGGTCAGACCAGGCAGACCTAAACGTATAGTGAGGGTTTGCTGGGAACGTCTGGCAGAAGAACCCGTTAGAGATGTTCAACTCTCACCTCCGTACAAGCTTCAACCTCATTCCGGGGGAGGTGGGGGACATTGAGCCTGAATGGGCCATGTTCCGTTCCTCCGTTGTTGAGGTGGCAGAGAGGAGCTGTGGTCGAAAGGTAGTTGGTGCCTGTCGTGGCAGTAACCCTCAAACATGGTGGTGGTCACCTCGTGTAAGGGATGCCGTCAAGCTGAAGGAGTCCTATCAGGCATGGTTGGCTTGTGGGACCTCCAGAAGCAGCTGACTGGTATCGACAGGCCAAACGATTTGCGGCTTCGTGCGTCGCGGAGGCAAAAACCCGGGTGTGGGAGGAGTTCGGTGAGACCTTGGAAAGTAACTTTCGGTCGGCTCCTAGAAGATTCTGGCAAACTGTCAGGCAACTCAGGAGGGGAAAGCAGTGTGCAACCAACACAGTATATAGTGGAGGGGGTGCACTGTTGACTTCGACTGGGGACGTCATTAGGCGGTGGAAGGAATACTTCAAGGACCTTCTCAATCCCACCAATATGCCCTCCGGAATGGAGGCAGAGTCAGAGGACCCGGGAGGAGGCTTGTCCATCACTGTGGCTGAAGTCACTAAGGTAGTCAGAGGGCTTCTTGGTGGCAGGGCTTCGGGGTGGATGAGATCCGCCCGGAGTTCCTCAAAGCTCTGAGTGTTGTGGGGCAGTCTTGGCTGACGCGCCTTTTCAACATTGCATGGTCATCGGGGGCAGCGCCTCTGGACTGGCAGACGGGGGTGGTGGTGCCTCTTTTTAAAAAGGGGGACCGGAGGGTGTGTTCCAATTACAGGGGAATTACACTCCTCAGCCTCCCCGGCAAAGTCTATGCAGGGGTACTGGAGAAGAGAGTCCGACTGATAGTTGAACCTCGGATACAGGAGGAGCAGTGTGGTTTTCGTCCTGGTCGTGGAACACTGGACCAGCTCTTTACTCTCTCCAGGATCCTCGAGGGTTCATGGGAGTTTGCCCAACCAGTCTACATGTGCTTTGTGGATCTGGAGAAGGCTTTCGACTGTGTCCCTCGGGGTATTTTTTGGGAGGTGCTTCGTGAGTATGGGGTACATGGCTCCTTACTACGGGCCATTCAGTCCCTGTATTTGCGAAGCAGGAGCTTGGTTCGCATGGCCGGCAGTGATCTGACCTCTTTCCAGTAAGGGTTGTACTCCGTCAGGGCTGTCCTTTGTCACCGGTTCTGTTCATAATTTATACGGACAGAATTTCTAGGCGCAGCCAGGGGATGGAGGGTGTCCGGTTTGTTGATCTGAGGATCACGTCGCTGCTGTTTGCAGACGATGTGGTCCTGTTAGCATCGTCAGACTGCGAACTTCAGCTCTTACTGGATCGGTTTGCAGCCAAATGTGAAGCGACCGGGATAAAAATCAGCACCTCCAAATCTCTGCGAAAATGAACTGAGATGCACGAAGCGCCATGGTGATGATACACCACCTGAAACTAGACACTGATGAGGATGAAGCTGAACAGCAGATAAATCACTACAACATCCCGAGATTCTTTAGTTTTGCAGTAAATCAACGGAACGGTAAAACGTAACACTGAGACCGGCAGAGCAGTTTTATGCTGTTTTTTAGTTGTTAACTGGATAATAACAGTGATGGAGAACGCGTGTTAACGTCTGTTATTTGAATACGTCCGTATTTTCTGGGACATGTCTGTATTTCACGTCCTATCCCAGGCGTCCCGTTTTTTTTTTTTTTAAAGTGAGGAAATGTCCTGGTTTTTAAATGACCTTCATTGGATCATTAATTGTCCCGGCACTGGGGCACTGCGCACGGCGCTGCGTGTCAGTCGGCAAGCAACGTGTCGATGTGCAAGTGCCTGACGATTTAAAAAAGAGTTTCCCCCTCGCTTTCAGACTGATTCGAGACAAACGGGAAGCCTTGTGCACGGTGTGCAAAGCAGCCACATATGTCCCGGTGTCCAACCGAAATTTGACACAAGAGGTATTTTTTTGATAATTGGCTAATTTAAATTTTTTTTAATAGCTGTTTGTTAATTAGTTCATTTGTTAATTTTTTTTTTTCAATATGCTACAGAACAGACAATATTTGGTTCAATACTGAGGGCAACTGAGCATCATGTGTTATTTGGACTTGACTTTTGTTGGTAAAGTGAGGGATGTTTAGATGATACATTATTTCTTTAATTGTGCTTTTCATTCATTACAGGAAATGTTAAACATTTTACGAATTTTTTTTTTTTTTTACGGAATCCCCCCTTAAACAGATTAATAAGTGTTTAAATGTGCTTTTATAAATACATACAACTTGTACATAATGGTGCTAATTAATGATCAGGCTTTACGTTTTAAAATATGAGTGAAGACACTGCACACTATGGGAGTGAGGTTGAATTATTTGCATTAAGAGGGGAATTAGGTAACATTATAGTGACTCTTTCATTCATTATCTCCCGCTTTATCCTCTATTAGGGTCGCGATGGGATTCCCCATGCCCATCCAGGGGAGAACGTCTCGGACGCTGGGCAGATATACCCAGGACAGGGCGCCAATCCATCGCTGTATAGTGATCCAATTTTGTGTAATTTAGTATTTTTTCAAACTATGCTAAATATTGTGTCAGTGTGTGTGTTTGAGATTTGTGTTTACTTGCTCTTTGGGCTACTTGGATGCCTTAAACTCATACTGTAAATAAAACCAGACATTTATTGACCTGTTTAATAATTCTACAGTGTAGCTGGTTTTCTTCATAACTACTGACTTGTGATGTTCTCATTTGTAAGTCGCTTTGGATAAAAGCGTCTGTTAAATGATTAAATGTATATCAAAATAATTGTTAGTTGCAGCCCTAGTGCTAGCAGATGAAGTTGAGATGGTAAATGCCACTGGTGTAATTGTGAGCAGAAAATGGTCAAATGTTTGCCTAGCAAGCACTGGGATAGTCCTAAGCATCCCATTAGACCTAATCAGCATAGGGGGAAAAAATATATAAACACTTCAACCAACTGAAGAAAATTTAAATTTGACTGATTTAAGTGCAAGTTGATTAACTTTAAACTGACAATAAACTACAGTTAAAAAACTATTTTACTACCAGAAGGTTGATGAAACTGTGACAATTATGGAGTCATATAACATGTTGATGAAAAAAAAATTATCATGCTGATGGTTTCCGGTGCTGCGAGAACCCTCTAAAGGAGTTCAGTCTGGACTGTAGCAATTAACACCTTGTTACAGCTGCTGCACGACTCAGGTACCTAGAGGCTGAGTGTGAAAGCAATCATTAAACACCCCACAACCCCTTACAGACCTTATATAGCCCCAGCTGCTGTGCTCAGGGACATGAAAAACACCACATACCCACAGGATCTGAATAAAAACCTAAGGGAATTCTTCTGAGGAGTTTCAGAATGACCAAAGCTTGATAAAATCAGACAATTACTCTACTTCTCCTTACTGCACCAGAGCCTGTCATTTCTTTATGGAAGTGTGGAAGGTACACAGCTGTTGGGGCAAATACCAGTGTACCAAACAGTAATGTGGGGGTTTAGGGCAAATTCTATATATTTCAACTTAATGTTTTTATAAAAATATCACAAATTTAAAGACATTTAAAGCTTGCTGTTATCAAAAAATATTATAAATATGTAGTATGTATATTTATTTTATTATTTGGACAGATCCAAACAAACAAGATCAGCTGTGCACTCACACCTAGGGGTAATTTGGAATCATTGCACCTGAATTTTGGTAGTCCACTTAAGCTCCCCAAGGAAATGTGTTAAGAGAAAACAAACTCCAAGCAAAAATGACCTAGTCCAGCTGCCCAGGAAGTGTTGTGTGTGTTTGCTTCAAGGTTACAATGCTACCCAGTATTAAACCATGCCAAATATGACTCCACTATTCATTATCAGAAATTTGTTTTTTATCTCTTTATTGTGCTGCAGTCTCCACAGCACTGTATCACATCAGTATCTCTAGTCACTGATGGCCTTTGACGCAAGAGGGAACATGGCCTCCAGTTTGTAGGAAGTGTAGGAAAAATTAAACAGTGCCTTTCTCCACATGAAGGGCCCTTTGTCAGCATCTGTTTTCAGTACCCTGGTGTTCTATACAGGAAGAAGGTATGAGGAGCAAGGGCAGACAAAAATAGCTTGTTACTATAAACAGGTCCAGTCAGGCTTTTAAAGGCAAGAGAATGAAAAAAATGCTTAAGACAACTAAAAGCTAACGATCCTCGTTCAAAAGAGAAGGCAGATGCCAAAGGCATGAGTTTTTCTTAAGAGACCAAACTCTTGTAGCTAAGGTCAAGCAGACATGCTGTAAATAGAATCCTGCTATAAATTGCACCTGGCTATGGGGACTGCAAGCTAAAAGCTTTATTAGATGTACAAAAGCACTGCAAAGAAATAACTATTCCGTTAAAACCAAAGTAACATATTAACCCTTAATCTGAAACATTGCAAAAATAAATTTAAACATATTTAAAATAAATAAATGAATGAAAATTCAACAAATAAATTTGCAGGTAAAATTGGCTTTATCAATAAATCATAATTAAGCACTTCGAGAAACATTAATCTAGTTACAATTCTGGGTTCACATAATGGGGATATTTCTTTTTGAGTATTCTAGTAAACTGATTATATTTTTTGACATGGAACGGAGGAATTTTAGTCTTGCTGTTTTAACATCCTTCATACAGGACAGGCTCAATTTTTATGTTTGTGTGTTTCCTGCTACATATGGGCTGTGAAAAAAAACAAACAAAAAATAAAAAAATAAAAAATAAATAAATAAAAAAAATCGGCCTTCACTTTGTAACCCTGCCATGCACACCATTGTTGTTTGGTGTTCCCCTAAATGTGGATGTATGAACATAATTTGAGAAAGGCAATAAATTCCTTAGAATTTACACTGGTTTTCTTTCTCTTCACAGTCCACTACCTTGCTCTTGGCATGATTGAGCATTCAGAGCAGTGGGCAGCCCTGTACACGGCGCCCAGGGAGCAATTAGGTTTAGGTGCTTTGCTCAGGCGCACTTCAGCCATGGTACTTGGTGGGACCAGAATCAAACTAGGGACCTTGTGGTCACAAGGCTGGTTATTTAACCACAAGCTGACGATTGTCTCCATAAAATAGGTCCAAAATTGTGAGAGATGATTTTGTGAACTTTCCCAGTATGATAAAAATCATATACTTTTCTTCTAAGGTTTTCAAAAATCAGCTTTGTTTGTGTCTGAATAGCAGTAAAGTAGCCAGTCCTTAATAGATCCCAGTTAAATAAATGATAAATAAACTGAGCACCTATGTACACTGAATGTCATTTTATTTAACAGCGAACTTTAATCTCACCTTCAAATCATCTACTAATCTGACAGGCTCACATACTTTTGTCAGTTAGAGGTACTTAATATTATATTATTTTCCTTAATAAACAATTGACCATGGCTAATATTTCTCATTTGTCTCATTTGTAAGAATTGTTTCTGTTTAATTATTTTGGAATTGTGTACCGTTCTGGTTTGATTAAATTGTTACTATATTATTATATATTTTTTTATTTGAGACAATGACAGTAAAGCAGGATAATAGATACTGGCTGCCATAAATCTCATAAGAAAGAAAAGTTGAGGTTTTCTGAAAGTGGCACAAAGTTGCAAATCCAAAAAAAGCAATCTATTTAATAATTAAAATTTACAAAGACTTATACAACTAAGATAACGTTAAGACTAATGTTAATAAATTGTGTGTGTTTCAAAACAGTATAGATGGTATTTTTAACCCACACTGTGGTAAGGGTATCATTTCAGAGCTCAAGCAAGGGAAATCCTGCCACCCCCACCAGGACTGTGCAGGGGAGAAGGGAGTGACAAAATTATCTTTCCACTTTTTGGATCCACCAAAAGCAAGGTTTTATAATCCAAAACTGCATTTAAAATCATGGGGTTCGTAGAGTTCAACAACAGTTCAAAAAACAGTTTAAGGAAGAGCATGAAGGAAGGGATTGTGTATCTTTCCTGAAGATGGCTGATGAGCCATTGTGTGAGTGCCGTTTCTCCGGTGCTGGCGTCAGAATGGGATGGGAAAGGATGTGCAAAACAAGAGCCTGTAACCCGTCTGCATACTTTGTATGTGTCTCCTGCAGGGCTCCATTCTAAATTTGTTCACTGAAAACCACCAATAACACAGACGAGAGGGCATCACAAGATACGTGACCTTCAAATCATCAGGAGCCATAAATGCTCTCTAAACACAAGTAATGGTTACAGGAATTGGGAAAACAATCAGTAATTGTTCTATTAAGGTTATTATTTAATAAAACAAACAGTCATCAGTGCTCACAACAGGCGGCTACAGGCACTCCCGCTAGACAGCTTGTCGTTGCCTTCTTTCCTAGTGCCTGTCTGTGTACACAAAGGTGCCTTGTCTATGAGATATAGTCAGGCCGATGGTCTGTTTAAAAACAGATCATTCAAATACTGTGTGCATGTGCAAACAGCATGTAAAAGACGGCAGCTTCCTGCAATCCTGACCACCAATCAGAATGCGAGAGGTAAAACGCAGCTTGTTGCCAGAGACCATTCAGCACTGTTCAATCAAGAAATCAAACGGTGCCTGCCAAACGGCCAAATAGAAAGGGCTTCACAAAGCTGCCAACAGCCCTAAAGCATTAGACATGCAGCGGCAAGCCATGAACACAAACCGACTGACCCTTAAGTAGGGTTTTCTAAAGTTTTTCATTTCAGTAGGTATTGCCAACTCATTGTTGTGCTATTCTGTTTTCTGCAATTACTTTTTTTCATATTACTGTCACATGACCATAGACTGATAATTTATTCACAAATAGCTGCCTTTGTTAATTTATACTTGTTTAGATGTTAGGTTTAATAATTTGGAAGAATTTTAAAAAAGTAGGAGGATCTAGTAAAGACAAGTAATAACAATGTATTGCTTTATTCAGGTACACATTTGTAGAAAAAAAAAAAAAAATGTAAAAAATGTTCTGCAATTTGGCCACCAAATGGAAGTATTTAAAATGTTAGCGAAACCAAAAACCTGTTACTTAGCGATTAGCCTTCACTTCAAAATCTGGATTACGTTGCAACTTTATTAACTTACAAATGTTAAACACAAAATTTGAATTTACCCATTTTCACACTCTCAATTTGTATAATTTTGAAACTAGCGATGGTAAAGCCGCTTAATCCTATATTAGGGTCGGGGGTTCCCTATGCCGATCTAGGGGAGATCCTTTTGGGCACTGGGCAGATGCACCCAGGACAGGGCGTCGATCTATAGCTGGGCACACTCGCACAGACTCACACACTATATGGGGCAATTTAGAGCATTTAATTGAACTTGAATTCATGTTTTTGAACTGTGGGAGAAAACAGGAGAACTCAAAGCAAACTTGGAAACTCCACCCAGATTGGGATTCAAACCTGGATCCCCAGCACTGTGAGGTGAACAAGCTTACCTCTAATCCACTGTGCCTTCCCATATGACTAACAATGGAATTGGCAGGGTTTGTGTTCAGGTAGCCTTTTACCAGTCTGGTAACGGTCATAAAGGCCACCTACAATGCACTATTTAACAAGCCAAATTATTTTAATAGAAGCTGCTGCAACTTCCAAAAAGACATAGTTTTATATGCTTCACTGGGGCAAATGGTCATGAAATGTCCTGTTATTATATATCTCAGACACAGGAAGCTATTTTACACACCAACACTCAATCATTAAAAAATATATAATAACAAAATAAATAAAATATTAAAAATATGAGAACTATGTTTAAGCAAGAACATTGTCAAACTAGCCAGTGATCTTAAATCTCTCTCCAACACACACACACACACACACACGGACAGACCATAATCCACATTTCTATCTATGAGCAGTCACTACAAAAATTAACCCATGTCTAAAGAACATTTAATTAAAGATGAACCCCATTCAGAGGCTACAAGCTAACCTTGGACAGCTTTCAATAAATTACAAGCTAATGATTATAGTGAATGCTGCAGGGGCTATGGGCTGACAAAAAACATAATGGGATTGGTGTCTTGACAGTCACCAGCCCAGGGATTTCAGATTGAAATCTTCTGCACAGCTACACTTTACAACATGAGTAACAAGGCACTGTCATTTAACTTGAGGGGTCTTATTATTCTTCAACCAATTAAAAAGCTCATTTGAGGGCTATTTAATGTCTGAGTGTGAGTCGGTCAAGGCTTGAGGGCTAATGCTGCTGGTCAGGTTGTTAAAAAGCAGGCAGGAGGAACATCATGTGCTAGTTGCAGCTGACACAGAGATCAATTGTGCATAGAACAGGCTTTAATCACAAGATCTGTGCCATTAGCAATCATTAGAAGTAATTAACCAGTGTCCATGGGGAAAGAAGGAAAGCATTGATGGCATAGGATGGGCATTGTGACCTGGTTATTTGAAGTTAGATTTGATGCAGGGGGAGTAACATACACATTACTCAAGATTTGTTTTTTTTAGTTCTATAAAAAAAGTTTGACAGGCATTACAATGTGCAAACAACTATCAGTCTGTAGTTGACAGTGTTCTTTTTTACACCGTGGTGTGCTGGGGGAGAAGCATATCCAAGAAGGACACATCCAGGTTGGACAAACTGATCAGACAGGCAGGTTCTGTTGTTGACATGAAACTGGACTCTCTGGTGACAGTGGCAGAGAAGAGGACCATGGACAAACTACTGAACATCATGGATGATGTCAGTCACCCTCTGCACACCGTCATCAACAACCAGAGGAGCAAATTCAGTGACAGACTGCTCCTTCCCAAGTGCAGGACCAACAGACTGAAAAACTCTTTTGTCCCTAATGCCATCAGACTGTATAACTCCTCTTTGGGGGGAAGGAGGGGTAACAGGGAGACAAAGGAGAGGATGTAATTGGTCAATACCATGACAACGAATGACTCAATACAATAACCAATAATGTGCAATGACAAACCATTTGGTCAATAAGAAATATAATTGGATACAACTGGAAACTTAATTTCTCTGAAGGAAATACCCAAAGTGATCAATAAATTTTATCTTACCTTATCTCATCTTATCTTACAAGCATACTTACTGTATGCTTAACCATAATGTGAACTTTGTTTTTTTAAAGCTAAACAAACATTTACTATTTACTCTTTATTTTTTATCTTCAACTTTACCGTAAGCAACCATTTATCAATGTACTGCATCCCAAATATATTTACTATTCAGACCATTAATGTCAGAACACCCCAACTGAATTGGTTCAGAACACCACGCATGCATCAATCAGGGAGATTGAGACCTGATGCTGATCCGCCTGATAATGTGTGTAGCCTTATAAGCTGGGACATCACATGCCTCAGAAAGAGATAAATCAATGGACCCGACAGGCGAAAAGTATCAGCTCACATTTGTGTTTTAAATAAAATTTAAATACAGCGTGATTAAAGCTGTGAGAGATCTTGTCTCCGGTCCTCATCTCTCACCCCTCGCTACATTTGGTGCCAAAATCCATGACGAATAAGGACGCATGCGGTCCAAGAATGTCACTTGCGGGCTTTGCAGGTATGCGCTCTATTGTGGGTGCACGTACTGGCCCAAGAGCTTGTCTTTTTTTGGAGAGTGACGCTGAGGAGGTGGGGCAAGTGGAGGTTCCAACCGTAAATGGAGCAGAAAACGCTGTGGTGCATCGCTTATCGTGCAGCAAATCTGAAAGGTAATAAAGGCACCAGCCGCCAAACTGTTGGAGATCTGCCGCTATTGTGTGACCATCGGCATGGAAGGACGCTGACAGGGATGGTTTCCAAACGGTCCCACACTGGAGAGGCGACATCAGGAGTTAGTGGGCAGAGGGAATTGGAGCTGCATGTACAGAGGCAGGAGGACATCAGACTCTCTCCTCACAGCAGATCGCGCACACGGACACCAACCCTCCCCCCACAATTTCTGGATATGGGAATCCAGAGGCATCGATAATGGACTTTGATTGTTGTTGATTAATGCACCAGTAACGCGGCTGTATAGATAAATGTACTGTAAAACACTGTAAATGCTTACTATCGGCAATATAGCCACTCGTTTGGTGGGAAATCCTGTCACCAGTGCTCATCAATCCTCCACCACAGCTACAATTACATATTTAATTAACCATCAAATAGCTCACAGTGGAGCCATAAGACATGTGTTGAAGTGCTTATGCAAAAGAGAAAAAAGCGAACATGTGAATCATCTGAGAATCTATGAGCAACGGATTGATGCTTGAATCTGATCCACCACAAAGCCTCTACAGAACATCAACTGTGCAGGTCACAAAAAAACAATGCATTAGGCACATGCTGGGCAAGTGAAACCTACATGCAGCTGGCAGAAGTCAGAGGTAGAATAGCACAAATGATAAACCCTTTCTCACTGGCATTTAATAGGCTTACACAAAGTTAAATATAATGCACTTTTCAATAGCACGGATTAAGAAAGTATAAGCTCTTTAGCAACCCTAATACTAATCCTTATGCTACCTAATAGCCTAGAATTAAGTGATGGCAAATGAAAAAATACAATTTAGAATTGACTTTCTTCACAGCAAACATAAAATTCAAGCCCTGTACTGCAATTACACTGACTGGACAAAATCTGGACCTGATTCTCCAGAGCTGCCCATAATAAACAAGTAGCACACAACAGGAGCTGAACGAGTGTCAACTATGTTTTCATATCTATTGAAATATTTGATTCCTGCAAGGAGCGGCATCTGAATAGAGTATAAAAGTGGCAAAACATAATGGAAAACGTATGTGGTAAAAGTCATAGAAGTTTATTGAAGGTCCCATTTTCACTGATGTAACCTCAATTGACTAAGACATAACTTAATACAAGGAAGCTAGCAGGGTAATGTCAGGAAAATGCCTAGTCCATTTGATTCAGGATTTGCTTTCTCACAAAATGCTGTTTAATAATGTTTAAAGTAGGGCTGCAACAACGAATCGATAAAATCGATTATCCAAATTATCGATGAGTTTTCATTATCGATTCATTGGGTCGTGCGATTTCTGTTTTATTCACAATGTCGTAACCCCTTACGTCACCTGCAGCACTTCAATAACGCTGAAAAAAAATAGCGGGTTCAACAGAACGAGGTGGAGTTTCCAAAACAAGTTGATAAATCATGAATGAAACACAGCCAACGCAGAAAAAGCTTCCGTTTAAATCCAAACTGTGGGAGCTTCACCTTCACACAAATAAAGAACGTGGAACATGCAGCTCTGCGGACATGAACTGACCCGCACACAGCACCACGGTGATGATACACCACCTAAAACTAAACACTGATGAGGATGAAGCTGAACAGCAGATAAATCACTGCAACATCCCGAGATTCTTTAGTTCTAAAGTAAATCAACGTCAAACTATGAGAGCGGCAGAGCAGCTTCATGCTGTATTTGGCAGTTAACTGGATAATAACAGCGATAGAGAAAGTGTCTTAACGTCCGTTATACGAATATGTCCGTATTTCACGTCCTGTCCTGGGCGTCCCGGTTTATTTTTGAAAGTGAGGAAATGTCCTGGTTTTTAGCGGATCAACAGCAGCACACCGCAGGGGAGCGCAGGATTCACGTGCACGGCGTAAAAGTACGCAAGCACATGTTTACAAAAGAGTCCCCCTCCCGACCCCTGCTTTCAGACCGCGTCGAGACAAACGGGAAGCCTTGTGCACGGTGTGCAAAGCAGCCACATATGTCCCGGTGTCCAATTCACATTTCACACGAGGTATTTTTTTGTTAACTGGCTAATTTGATTTTTTTTTTTTCAATAGCTGATTGTTAATTAGTTCATTTGTTAATTAATTTTTTCAGATAGGCTACAGAACAGACAATATTTGGTTCATTACTGAGGGCAATTGAGTATCATGTGTTATTTGGAATTGACTTTTGTTGTTAAGTGAGGGATGTTTAGATGATACATTATTTCTTTCATTGTACTTTTTATTAATTACAGGAAATGTTAACTTAAACATTTTGAATAAAATTACTATATATAATACATTTACATTACATACATTTAGTCATTTAGCAGACGCTTTTATCCAAAGCGACTTACAAATGAGAACACCACAAGTCAGAAGCTATGAAGAAAACCAACAATACTGTAAATTCATCAAAGCTGAATGTTATTCGATGCCGCGGCACACGCCCCCCACTCCCCCCCCCCTTTTTTTATTATTTTATTTTATTTTTATTTTTTTTATTATTACAACAGGTATTTGATAAAGAGATGTGTCTTCAGTATTTTTTTAAAACTGTTTAGTGATTCTGCCTTACGGACACAGTTGGAAAGAACATTCCACCATTTTGCAGTGGTGAACGCCACGGAGTGCGAATTAGCTCCTCGGTGAGGTGGAATCGTCAGGCGGCAATCATCGCTGGAGCGAAGAGAACGGGTCGGAGTGTACTTAGGAAAGATGGGGTGAAGGTAGGAGGGGGAAAATCCAGAAATGGTTCTGTATGCTAGTCAGTGACTTGTACTATACTATAGATAATACTATATTATAGAATAATTTTACTGAAAAACATCCATCTTTTGATAAAAGCGTCTGCTAAATGATTAAATGTAAAGACATGGAAATTCTTTTTTTAATTTATCCGATTCATCGATTAATCGAAAAAATAATCGACCGATTAATCGATTATCAAAATAATGGTTAGTTGCAGCCCTAGTTTAAAGCGCTTCAGGGTTGCAGTGTGTGTGTGCAGTCATGTAAATCCACTCCACATAATATCAAATAAGCTCATGCAGATGTGATGGTTGAAATTTGAAAACTGAAACAGCCTTATAAATGAAGGACTTACCCAAAATATCCAATTATGTACTTTCATTTTGCATATTCCAATCATACCCTTATCCACTTGTTTAGCTCAATTCTGAAAGAACTTCTTGGTTTATTCATTTAGAAGTTTAACATCTGGACAACATCAACCATACACACATTTTTACACGCCATACATACAGTCAAATTGGTATCAGCATTTGATCAGCAAATCAGTATTTTCAACGTACCCATCTTCATGACTTTGAAAAGTAGTATAACATAAGTCTCCAGAAAAAACCTACAGTGATACAGAGGATATTCATACTCCACACATAACAGACCTCTGTGCCAGAGCACAGGATGGAACCTGGATTTGTAGTCGACTGGTGGTGTGTCAGTCTAGCAAGATGGTCTCATTGGTCTGATATATTTTTTGAATATAATGCTAAATATGTTAAATATAGACACCTGAGCACTACACAATCTGTATATAGCTGTCCTAACGCTGCTTAAGGAGCATGGCTTTTTGGCCACTTAAGGAGTCGTCGCCCCCACTGAACCTTGGTCCTCCCAACGTTTATTCATAATTCATTCATTCATTATCTCCCGCTTATCCTCTATTAGGGTCGCGGTGGGGTTCCCCATGCCCATCCAGGGGAGAACGTCTCGAGCGCTGGGCAGATAGACCCAGGACAGGGCGCCAATCCATCCAATCGCTGGGCACACACTCACACATACACACTCTATATGGGGCAATTTTGAGAATTCAATTAACTTGATCCATGTTTTTGGACTGTGGGAGGAAACCGGAGAACCCGGAGGAAACCCACGCAGACACGAGGAGAACATGGAAACTCCACCCAGATGGGGATTCGAACCGGGAATCCCTAGCACTGAGAGGCGAACGTGCTAACCACTAAGCCACCGTGCCGCTTCTTTTATTCATAATTCATATATCAATAAATAAATAAATAAAAAAACACAACATAATGACTATTGCATCGGCTTGCTCTTTGGGGGTTCAGGCTCATAACACTGTAAAGGTGATTTGACAATGTACCATTGTAAAAAGCACTATATAAATAAATTACTTCAACTTAACCTCATCCAACCTACACAGTAATTGGACCTATGATCTTCTTGCTATGATGTGGAAACAGTAACCACTGCACCACCAGGCCATCCTTCTGACCAAGTGCCATAATGATTTTTTATACTGTGGAGTATATTTTGTCTTATTCTGAGCCCCATATTTTCAGCATCAGCGTAATTGTACACGTGTATTGTATTTTCGAGAGCAGGTTAAAAATTAGAATTGTCAGCAAATATGAGAAACAGTGACATAAGCTATAATGCAGGTGTAGGGGAGAACCATGCGATTTATACAGTTCCACCTTTTCACCTGGTTACTGCTTCAGGTAAAAATTTACTGCTCTTTATGCTGCCAGTAAACATAACTAATATTAACTGTAAGAGTTGCATAGGTGTGGTCAAAATAAAGTATGCAGTGAATTACAATGTAAAGCACATTTACGCAAAAAGTTTAATTACAAACGGCTTATGTTTTCATATCGCATTCAGATCAATTTGAATGTCCGTGCTTGTATGTAGTCAAAAAAAATACATAGTCAACATGTATAGTCCATAAAATGTCATGTCATATGTGCCATATGTGCCAAGTACAGTCAGGGAAGTTTTTTTTTTTTTCTACCAAGAACCTACTCGTTACCTGGTTATTTTTTATAGATTCTATTTGAGGGAGAAAAAAAAAGATACATTTTACATCTGGTATTTTTGATAAGACATTTTAATGATGGTAAGATTCATTTAAAAATATTCCACCATTATTCTATATATTTCAACATTAAAGGTTTTTTTTTATTATTTTTGAGAATTTAAACACAGAGTAATAGTTTTTTAGATTAATTGACAAATCGAAAAAGATTAATGTTATATCAATCGATAGAAAATGAATCATTATGTGCAGCCCTATTTTTTACATTCAAATTAGGAGCCATAACTAAATAGTTTGCATATTCTTGTGTACCCATGTAGATTTTTACAGGATAAATATAAAAATTTTCTTCCATTTCTTTTGCCTCCCGACATTCAAGTTGCCACTGTTTACATCGGATACATTTTCCGATGCAAACTCCATGTACACCCCAACAGCTAGCACAATTTAGTATCTAGTATTTACTTAAGAAATTGTTTGTAACACAGGAGGACAATGTTCATCTGAGAGGAAAGCAAAAATGGAGGACAAAGTTTCCACACGGAAAGAAACTGTTATATGCAGTGTGTGTAAAGGTGGCAAGCAGTCAGAGCTTTCTCTGAAGGCCTAAAAATATCAAAGACTGATGTTAATTATATTTTGTCATAGTTTCACCCCAGTTGCACCGCCTTCATACAGTACATGTATTTTGTTTATTAGAACATTTAGCCAATTACATTTCAGCATCATTGATTGCCAGGTTTTTTTCTGCCTACGCCTTAAGAATGAATTTTGCTGGCATGAAATAAGCGTTGATCAACCTTTTGCTTCAATCAAATCAGATTTTGAGTTCTCCATGTCTGCGTGTTCTAGAAGGCCTATGCTATGAAGGGCATTCACGCGTTCTGATTGTAGAGACTTTTTCAGCTAATGAAAACTTATTACAGAAATACTCGCCTTTCAGCATTAGCTTCGATGGCAATAGAAAAGATATTATGTGCAAATAAACAGGATTTTTGGTAAGTGTTTTATTGCAATTTTATGAGGTTAGTGAGTCAGTTGGTCATTTTTATGTGTACGAATGAGTACCAGAGACAAAATTTCACAAGTGACACTACAGTCACAATGACTATCTATATATCTATCTGTGATGCGGCCGCTCTTTATACTGCAGTTCTGCATAGTAAAAGTTTTTATAGCAAGAAAGTTAGACAGGTGGAATTATTTAGATTGTTGAAGGCCCAGGTGTGAAATGAACTGTCTACCACTGGTGTTCACCCAGCTAAGGAATCGAACCAGAAACTTACTGTATGGTGAAAGCACTAACCACTGTGCCACCCATTACAATTTATTTTTATATATAATAATAAACACAATTGCAGAGTATTTTGCTGTGACACAGGTTTCAGTGTTTATATTTTTTCAGTGACCAATATTTTTTGTTTGTGTTTAATGCCATTTCAGCACATTTAGGCTATTTAATAGCAGTACATGTGTTGTGTCATGAACATCTTTTTAACCAGGTTATTTACCGTATTTTCCGGACAATAAGGTGCACATAAAAGCCTAAAACTTTCCCAGAAATCGGACGTGCGCCTCAATCCGATGCGCCTTATACGTGTACGGAGTTCCAAAATATATAAAAGTATTGTTGTGCGACCGGGTGGTTTTTTTCCACACATCACCGTCACTGCTGAAAAAAAACAAGTGAAGAAAATTAATTCGGCGCTTGCCGTCATTCCGGGAGGATTAACTAAAGAACTCCGACTGCTGGATATTGGCGTAAACAGGCCTTTAAAGTAAAGTTGCAAGAGGCGTGGGAGCGACGGATGATAGACGGCGAACACACATTTACTAAAACTCGGGAGGCAGCGGCAGGCGAGTTGCGCCACCGTCTGTGAATGGATTGTGGATGCCTGGGCTAATGTTTCTGCTGTAACTGTTGTCCGAGCTTTCGCGAAAGCAGGCATCATTGCTGAACGGCCGCCTGGTGACGAGACGGACTCAGACATTGATGAGAGGGAACACCGGAGTGCTCAATAGTGAAACAGCTTTTTAATTCAGACACAGAAGATGAGGACTTTGATGGATTTGTGGGAGAAGAGTGATTAAAAATAATGTGCGTTTTGTCAAGTAGTAGAATAAACTTCAATTATAAATCATTGTATTACATCCTTTACTTTTCTTGTAGATCGTATGTTTTAGCAAGTGCCTTATAATACGGTGCCTTACAGAATAACTACCGTACAGAAATAGAGACCATAATTGAGAGTGCGCCTTATAGTATGGTGCGCATTATACGTGTGTCAAATACAGAAATAGACCCCGTAATTCAGACTGCGCCTTATAATACGGTGCGCCTTTTGGTCCAGAAAATACGGTAATGTTTCACTTCATTGAATGTAAAAATTAAATAGTTTCTCCAGTGATGTTTCAAACAGGCTTTGCTCTTGGGTTCTTCCGAGAATATTTTGTCTTTAATTGTTCAATATTGGGCATTCTATTAGGATGTGTTTAACTGAAAGTGTGGTTCGACATGATTGGCAGGTTGGGGCATTTTTCCCTGTAAGAGGGTGCATCTGTGTAAGCCTAAAATGTCCAATTTAGTGATGACCGTTTGTTTTTTCTGACAGTTCCTTCTTATATAGATTTTTATGACTTTGGTTTGATTTCATTGAGTTTATTGTGTAGTTCGTTGAAAAAACAATATGAATATACAGCAACTGACTGTGAACATTACATTATCTAAAGCAAAACTGGAATGTCCAATTACACTAATTCCAGTAAACACTAGCACTTCCTCTTAGAAGGCAAACTGAGAAGTATGGTCCCTCAAAAACACTGATTATGTTGCTACAGCTTTGAATGCAGAGACAGGTCAGGTGATCTGTCAGTCACAGAATAGCCAGCTTACAGCATAGCCCTGAATCTAGGATTATGACACTGGCCGAGAGCAAAAGGGCTTATGAGGTTTGGATGGCGTTAGGATCGATGGAAAGCAAGGGGTAACAGTCGGGATATAAATCCTAAGTGATGACCGTGTACTTCCACACAGTCTTACTATTCACTACAGGACCAAGTTTTTCTTCCCCCTCAGACTAACAAATCTGAGGAATGACACTGTAAACATGGTGCTGGACTCCTGGAGAAAGAGAGGCATTCACCTTCCTGCAGCGACCACTGCACTCAAATTTCCAGTTTACTGAAAACTGGGAATGAGCCAAGAGGAACCAACGGACAGTTTTTAAATCAGACAACAGAATCTAACAGACAAACCGTCTGAGGTCACGCTTTTGAGTAGAGGTTCTTCTGTTTCTATGCTTGTCTTTAACAAAATGTGCCGTGCTGCTGCTTTGGAAGACTGGCTGCTGCTTTGTGAATGGCAGTGTGGGAGGGAACATTTGAACATAGTTTTTCATTTGCAATCAGCTGCCCACAAGAGACAATACTCGAGCCACCGGGGTCAATGCCATGTCCAAAACCAGAACAAGAATAAGTTTACTTATGAACTAAATAGATCGAACCATCACATTTTCAAAATAAATATGCTAGTCGATCAGTGTGGTCAAATTTACCATGGATAAATAAAAACACAACTCTAACTAAAATAGAAAAATGACAGAACATTAAGTTCCCCAAAGAACAACTACTGTAGATGGTTTTCAAGGATTTACAGGGAATGACTCCTTTGTGGCTGTTTATTAGTTTGAGTAGTGTCCCTAGCAACTAAAATCAGACCCAACCAGACAGAGACAAGAGTAATGCACCTATAATCCCTGGTATATATGGCTATGACTCCTGTTTTTGTGTCGTGCCAGGTTCAATCTGCAAAAGGCAGAGATAAGACCATTGTAATATGCAGCACAATGAACCTAACAAGACTGAGGCAAAGGTGACGTACCCTGCGAGGGCGTGGGTGTTATCATGTGACCAAATGAAGGCAAAATATTTGCCATTACTCAAGCAGGACTAAAAATATACTTTCAGGATGATTGTCCATGATAATGACTTGTCTGCTTTCCGGCAAATGTGGGGGAAAAAGTTAAACTTGATGCCATTCGAGCAATTAAAGAAAATACATGTGACTAAAAGAGTCAACAAATGGTGGTTGGAACTTACTGGTCTCTTAACTCATTGCCACTGATTTATTTTTAAATAACAGCGGGCTTACTAGGCTGCCATGACAACAAAGGCTTCAAATTCCTCACACACACACACACACACACACACAAATTTTAAGCTACACCACTGTATACTGGGGCAGGGGAATTTATTGTGAAAGCAATACATTGTTACAAAAATATTAAATTATGGTAAAATAAAAAAAAATTCATAAAACAACAAAAACGTAGTTTTTTTATATTGACATAGAATTACATCTATGCATAAAATAAATTAAAATGACATCAGAATTGCTTTGACATTCCTTCCTTAAATTTGAAATACTGGGAAAACAAAGCATGAACTTCAATCGCATCTGTACAGTTAAAATTAAAAATTAAAATTAAATTTAAAAAAATTTAAATTTTAAAGTTCTGATCTTAATCCATACAAAACTGTGAGAAGGGCTGAAAAGACATGTGTGAGCAAGCAAACCTACAGTTACATCCACTTTGTCAGGTGGAATGGACCAGTATTCCAACTGTCTATTGTGAGATGCTTGTGGAAGGATACACAAAATGTTTCACCCAAGTCTCACAGTTTAAAGGCAATACTGCTAAATGCCAAGGCAATGTATGTAAACCCGTGATGTAAAAAAATAAAAAATCTCTTTTAAATTTGTAGAAATCTCAAGTGCCTTAAAATAAAAAATATACAAGTTAGCATGTGGAGACCCCCGATTGCAGGGTTTTAGTCAAGCTCTGTGATTTACATGTAACATGGCCAAATAACAAAAGTTGTTCTAAACCACATCCAGCAGGCAGCTTTGGCCATTTCTTTGAGATGTTTTAATGTTCTTTTGATGTCTGAATGGATTTCATCTGAAAGAGTCTGTTTTTGTCCCAGAATTTTAAGCAGATGGAATTAAGTGACTGTAACAGAGAGTTTGAACCCCTGGCCAGGATTTCCCTAACTTTTGTCAAATAAGAGCTGAGGTAGAGGTTAGCACCCTTTGCAATACTAATTAGACGAAAGGGGCTTAAAATAAATGTACGGTTTTAGCTTTGTAGTAAGACTTCAAATAATGTACTTCCCTGTTTTAGAACGCTTTGGGAAATTGGGAACGCTTTTGGGGTATAAAGAAACTATGAAGCTTTGACTTCAACCACACATTAAAAAACTGGAGCTGTCCATTGGGACCTGAAGGTTCTTGTCCATGAAATAAAAAATAAATTAAATATAAAAAAATTTAAAAGTCAATTGATGTCCCTAACCAAACTAGCCATTCATTCATTATCTTCCACTTTATCCTACATTAGGGTCAAAGGGGGGGGTTCTCCATGGCCATTCAGGGAGAACATTTCGGGCACTGTGCAGACACCCAGGACAGGGCACCAATCTACCACTGGAAGGACACACACACACACACACACACACACACACACACACACACACACACACACACACACACACCCCCCCCCCCCCCCCCCCCCCCCCCCCCCCCCCCCCCCCCCCCCCCCCCCCCCCCCCCCCCCCCCCCCCCCCCCCCCCCCCCCCCCCCCCCCCCCCCCCAGAACGTGCTAACCACTAGGCCACCGTGCCAACAAACAAACAATCTTCTAAATATCACAAGTTGACTGGAATATCACTGATAACTGTAAAGTTATACCTCGCAGATAAAGAGAGTAACAATGCACTGCAGTGACAATGCTGAAGAGAATATTAACATACACGTGCGTTTATATTCACATACTCTAGTAGATAACGTAGTTTTAAAAACTGAAGATTCAACTTTGTACCTTTACTCTGTACAATGATAGTGTCAATGAAATAGGGTTAGCATCCAACCTAAAGTGCAGAAAAATAGTGTACTATTATTATATACAGATTATAAAGTGCATTGATGAACATGGAAGAGAATAATAGGACTGCAAAAATGAATCGATAAAATCAATAAAAATCAATCATGAAAAGTGTCGACAACAAAATTCATTATTGATTCATTGTGTTGCAAGATTTATGGGTTACTTGCAATGGCATTACCGCTTACGTCACCAGTAGCGCTGATAAAAAATTATAAGAGCAGGTTGAACGAAACGAGGCAGAACGGAGTTGGAATCTGCGAAACAAGTTTGACAAAGTTTATTAAAACATGGCCGACACAGAAAAAAAGCTTCGGATTAAATCATCAAAAGTGTGGGAGCAATTCACGCTTCACACAACTAAAGAACGTGTAACATGCAAACTTTGCGAAAATGATTTGACCTGCACGGAGCACCTCGGTGATGATATACCACCTGAAACGGAAACATGTTGAACACCGATGAGGATGAAGGAGCTGAACAGCAGAGTAAATCACTACAGTATCCCGAGTTTCTTTATTTTTGAAGTGAACCAACATAACGGTGCATTCACACTATGTGAACCGCCAGAGCACGCTTCATGCTGTTTTTGGTTAAATGGATAATGACAGTGATGGAGAACGTGTGTTACTTTTTATTTTCATTTAATTAGCTTAAGCAGTGTTTAAATGTACTTAATATGCTTGAACACAATGGTGGAAATTAATAATCAAGCTTGAATTTTCTGACAAAGTATGAGTGAAGATATGGGAGTGAGGTAGGATGAATTGCATTTATGGGGATTAGGTAACATATTAGAGCTACTCAAATTTGGGTAATTTGATTTTTTTTTTTTTTTTTTTTTTTACACAAAATGCTACATATTCAGTGTGCGTCAGTGTGTGTATGTGTGTGTGTGAGATTTGTGTAATTGCTCTTTGGGCTACTTAAATGCCTTAAACTCATACTGTAAATAAAAACAGACATTTATTGACCTATTTAGTAAAGACATTTGTTGAATTTTTTTTTTTTTATCCGATTCACCAGTTAATTGAAAAAATAACCGACCGATTAATCGATTATCAAAATTATTGTTAGTTGCAACCCTAATAATTACAGAGAGAGAGAGATGTTTAGTGTTGGATACACACTATGTACATAATGAATGAGTAAATGATATAGCTGTATTATGGCAGATAAACAGTACTTACATTGAGCCAAGTAATAATAGTACTAAACATGGAGAAGCAGTGTTAAGTCACTATGCCGCTCTCAAATGGAAGCAGCTGAGTGAGAATATTAGCAGAGACCCGACTTTAGATATTCTTAAATCCAGACTGATAACATTCTTTTATTGATTATTTTATCTTTTATATTATTAATTTTAGGGCGATACAGTGGCTTAGTGGTTAGCACATTCGACTCTCAACGCTGGGGATTCCAGGTTCAAATCACAATCAGGGTGGAGTTTCCATGTTCTACCTGTGGCTGTGTGGGTTTTCTTCTGGTTTCCTCCCACAGTCCAAAGACATGATTCAATGTGAATTGAATGCTCTATAGTGTAGGTTTGTGTGTCTGTGTGCCCTGTGGTAGATTGGCGTATTTGGGTGTATTTGACCAGCACCCGAAACATTCTCCCCTGGATGGGCATGATGGGGAACCCCCTCTCCTCCGGATGGGCATGGGGAGCCCCCCTCCCACCCATGACCCGATTAGAGGATTAAGCGGACCATAATTCAGATTATTCAATTCATCTTATTGTACTCTTTTTATAGATTTTTTTGTATAGCTCTATTACTAATATTTTTCTCTCTTTTAATGCAATAAATAGGCGGCACGGTGGCTTAGTGGTTAACACGTTCGCCTCTCAGCACTAGGTATTCCCAAATCCCCATCTGGGTGGAGTTTCCATGTTCTTCCCGTGTCTGTGTGGGTTTCCTTCGAGTTCTTCGAGTTCGTCTCACAGTCCAAAAACATGGATCAAGTCAATTGAGTTCTTCAAATTGCCCCATATAGTGTGTGTGTGTGTCTGTGTGAGTGAGTGTGTGCCCAGTGATAGACTGGCGCCCTGTCCTGGGTGTATCTGCCCTGCGCCCGAAACCTTCTCCCCTGGATGGGCATGGGGAACCCCACCGCAACCCTAATATAGGATAAAGCGGAAGATAATGAATGAATGAAAAAAAAAGGATTAATGCACTAATTTAATTGTTTTAAATGGCTTTCGTTATTTTTATTACTCTGTAAGGTACTTTAAATTGCTTCTGTATTAAGGTGATCTATAAATTAACTTGCCTTGCCTTTTAGTGTGTTCAATAAACGTTTATCCTGTTGGCCCGCGACCTAAATTTTGCTGTGAGTTTTGGCTCCCGGTGCAATTGAGTTTGACACCCCTGGTTTAGGAACATTGACCGAAGTGCCCCGTGAGTTTGTTGAAGTTTTTAAGAACTCACCATATACGCGCATCCATCCTTGTTGTTGGCAGAACGAGTCCATGACAATTCCGTCGAGAAGCGGCTCTAATGAAGCTGCGACTCCCTGAATAGAGTCCACGTCTCCGGGCAGCGAGTCTGTGTCCATGCCGGACACAACGCCCCGGTACAGTGCAGACAGAGACGCCATGCAGAGAGGATACGTTCGGTTTCCTGCCTGCTTCCTTCAACAGGGCGCCGAATCGGCTTCAGTCGGGATGAGGCGCATTCAGTAGGAAACAACTCCACTAGCTAAACAAGGGGACCATAAACACGGTAACGTGAGAACGAGATAACACTGGCCACGCAAACCAGTCCTCACCGAGTGCCACACCTTACCTAAAATAAAGTAAAGCGATTTCAACGTTGTCGAATTCCATACGTGACGTTCACGTATTCCAACCGGCCTAAACAAAAAAAAGCCAAAAGTTTGGAGCGTTTTGAGATGAAGTTTCCCGAGTGGAGTGAACAAGACGCTATTTTGTGTCGCGGCGGTTCCTCAATTAGCCCCTGTTTACCAACAGACAATCCAAATATATATGTTTATACATTGTATTCGGTCGGTTGACGCTTAGGGACTATTTTGAATAAAGCGAACTTTGTAAATTGATTAAGAAAGCGAAAAGGAACGCGGTTGTTGTCGCTGCGTGTCGGCGCCGATCCGCTTCGTTTCTCCGCTCCGGTTTAAAAGCCAGTCCGCTGTTCCAGCGAGATCACATGGCGCTGTGCGGGATTCAGGGACGACCAGAGGATGTCCGAGTAAATCGATTACCACCACCATGGGGATGTGAGCAATAGGCAAAACATGCCTGTACACTGCACCAAAACGTTTTCTTAAATTCATTCATTGTCCATCCATTATATTCCGCTTTATCCTTTTACTAGGGTCTCGGGGGGGGGGGGCATGCCCAGCCAGGGAAGAACGTTTCGGACGCTGGGCAAATACAGCCAGAACAGGGCACCAATCTATCACTTGGCACACACTTACTCACACAAACACATTATGGGGGGAAAAAATTGGAGAATACAATTGACCTTGATCCATTCGTTTTTGGACTGTGGGAGGAATCCGGAGAACCCGGAGAAAACCCACACAGAAACTCCACCCAGGTTGGGATTCGAATCGGGAATCCCTAGCGCTGGGAGGTGAACGTGCTAAGCCGCCATGCCGCCCCTATTCATTTATTATCTACCGCTTAATTCTCTAATAGGGTCGCGGAAGGGGGAGGTGCGCCATACCCATTCAGGGGAGAAGGTTTTGGGCACTGGGCAGATAAACCCAGGACACCAACAGGCCACCAATCTCTCGCTGGGCACCCTCACTCACACAGACACACACAAACACACTCTATATGGGGCAATTTGGAGCATTTCAATTGTGGGAGGGAATTGGAGAACCCGGAGGAAACCCATGTAAACATGGAACCCGAATCCCCAGTGATGAGAGGTAAACATGCTAACCTCTAAGCCACCATGCCATGTTTAAATCACATTGCCTCAGAAAAAAATAGCCAAAAGCAGGTGGCTTTGACATTTTAAGGAAGCACTTAGATTAAAATTATAGATATATTAATTAGATTTTTAATTAATGAATTTACCTTGAATTCATGTTTTTGGACTGTGGAAGTAAACCAAATAACCTGGAATAAACACACAGACACTGGAAGACGAAAACTCCACCCAGATTGGGATTTAAACCTCCCCAGCTGAGAAGCAAATATGCTAGCCACTGTGCCACCCAGCAAAAATGTTAAGATATATTAAAAATTACGAAAGAAGAAATAACAAAATATTAAAGATTAGGCACATTTAAAAAATATATTGTAAAATAGGTAATAAATGTTATTATTGCACACATGTATATACACTGATAGTTAAATACGTAGAGAAATAAAAAAATTATCTGTGCATTTAAATAGAAAATTAAATATAACCGTTATGAATGTGTGTTTGTGGGGGAGTCTAACGAAGGTCACAGCTCTAAGAAAAAAGGGTTATCTTAGTCTGGTTGTGCAAAAACTGATTGCCCTGTATGTTTATCCTGATGGAAGGGGGATAACAGTCTGTGGCCTGGGTGGGATGAGTCTTTGGCAATGTTTCTAGCCCTTTATTACAAGTGGCTAATATACATTGTTACTTATACTAATATAATATATATATATATATATATATATATATATATATATATATATATATATATATATATATATATAAATAAATATATATATATATATATATATATATATATATATATCTCCATCCATTATTTTCCGTTTTATCCCATATTAGGGTCGCAAGGGGTTCCCCATTCTCATCCAGGGGAGAACGTTTCGGGCGCTGGGCAGATACACCCAGGACAGGGCGCCAATCTATCGCTGGGCACACACTCACTCACACATACACACTCTATATGGGGCAATTTGGAGAACTCAGTTGACTTGATCCATGTTTTTGGACTGTGGGTGGAAACCGGAGAACCCAGAGGTTTATATATATATAAACAATGTACAAACTACTACATGTTCAATTTTGGGATCTTGGTACCCACACAACACAATTACTACTACGCCTGCTGCCAATAAACACATAAATACTGTCATAATGAAATGCTTATAATCTTTACCACCTGATCCAGAATGTGCTTATATTATGTAACATGTGGCAAAATTCATATCTTTAATTACACATACATACAATTACACAAAAGCGCAGTGACATCTATGCCATCTATGTTTTGGAGCGTTGTCGCCATCTGGCGTCCAATTCATTTTAAAAGCCAAACTTGTCAATAACTGCATCTGCAAATATTAACTATTCACTATTGAAACACACAAATAAGCAGTTGCAAGCAGATAGAGAGAATACTGAAAAATACGATAAAAATGTAAAACAGGTATCTGTAATTTGATAATTCATTCGAACCATTATGTAAAACATAAGCAAGGAAAAATAGTACAATTAGGTAATCTCTAAATTATATGGACACATAGTATTCACTGTCATTTTACTCACTTATAATTATTTAATATCATTTAAGTACAAGGCAAAGATTCTGGCCTACTGGACAACCTCTGCCCATCTTACCTTCAATCTATATTTCAAAATACACTCCAACTCGTTCACTGCACTCTAGTGATGAATGTCACCTGATGCTTCAACCGTACCATGGTGTTCTACACTGTTGATGCGGCCTGGCCGCTCAAGGAGATTGAATTCTTTACTGAGCCCAAGTATTCTTCCAAAAACATAACATAACAGGGAGTTCTTTGTTGCCACTGTTGCTTTGGCTTCCTCTAGCTCACCACTGCTAAATAGTGCAACGAGCTTTCCAACTCTGTTCGTAAGGTCATTTAACATCCTTAAGAAATATCTCAAAACACAACTCCTTCACAAGCCCTTTCTATGAAATACTACTACTACTACTACTACTACTACTACTACTACTACTACTACTACTACTACTACTACTAATAATAATCTAAAACCTAGACCCAATAATGAATAGGTTTTATTATATCTGGTTTTCCTTAACTACTAACTTGTGATGTTCTCTCATTTGTGAATCGCTTAGGATAGAAGTGTCATTTAAATGACTAAATGTAAATTTCTTGTTATATATATTTTTTTAAATTCCAGTGTCTGCAAGACATGGTCATTTCTGCAGTTTACAAAGATGATTCAAATGATCTCAGTTTTAGTGGTGTAAAGTTCCACCACAAAATTTTTCCAATTGTTAAATACAGACTGGCTTAGTGGTTAGCACGACTCTCAGCACTAGGGATTCCCAGTTCGAATCCCAATCTGGGTGGAGTGTCCATGTTCTCCCTGTGTCTGCGTCGGATTCCTCCGGGTTCTCCGGTTTTCTCCCACAGTCCAAAAACATGGATCAAGTCAATTGAATTCTCCAAATTACTCCGTATAGAGTGTGTTTGTGTGTGTGTCTGTGTGAGTGTGTGCCCAGCGATTGATTGGCGCCCTGTCCTGGGTGTATCTGCTCTCCCCTGGATGGGCATGGGAAATCCCCTCGCAACCCTAATAGAGGATAAAGTGGAAGATAATGGATGGATGGATGGGTTTAATACAGACACCTGAACATCCCACAATCCGTACATTAGTGCCCTACACTGTTGATGCTGCCCGGTCGCTCAAGGAAGAGTCCTCTGGTCCTCCCAAGGTTTCTTCAATAAGATAATAAAATAATAGGAAGATTTTTTTTGCCACTGTCGCTTCGGCTTGCTCTTTGGGGGTTCAAAGGCTTATAACACTGTAAAGCTGCTTTGTGACAATGTACTGTAAAAAGCGCTGCATAAATAAATTACTTGAACTTGAAATTACTTTCATTCATTTATTATCTCCCGCTTATCCTCTATTAGGGTCGCGGTGGGGTTCCCCATGCCCATCCAGGAAGAACGTCTGGGGCGCTGGGCAGACAGACCCAGGACAGGGCGCCAATCCATCGCTGGGCACACACTCACTCACACAGACACACTCTAAATGGGGCAATCTTGAGAATTCAATTAACTTGATCCATGTTTTTGGACTGTGGAGGAAACCGGAGAACCCGGAGGAAACCCACGCAGACACGGGGAGAACATGGAAACTCCACCCAGATGGGGATTCGAACCGGGAATCCCTAGCGCTGAGAGGCGAATGTGCTAACCACTAAGCCACCATGCCGCCTAATTTTCTCACTACATAATTATATAAAATTCAATAAATATTTGGCCTATTTGGTGTCAGTTGTGTACTATAGTAAATATCTTTTACCTTTAAAATAAAAGCATAATGAGATGAAATGATTTTAATAAATTTAAATAAAAACAATAGAAAACGGGACAAAATTAGCCAACCTCATATACTGTATATAAAAATCATAACTGAACTTATCTCTTCTTATCTTATTTTCTTCCACTTTATCCTATAGTAGGATTGCAGGGGGTTCCCATGCACATCAGTGGAGAATGTTTTAGACACTGGGTAGATACACCCAGAACAGGGTGCCAATCCATCGCTGGGCACTCAACATAGAACAGATACAGAACAGGATTCAAACCTGGAGGCCCAGGACTGAGAGTTGGATGTACTAACCACTAAGCCACTGTTCTGCTTAACCAAACATTTAAATGGTCCAACATATTTTGTTATTTATATACATATGTCTTAAAATTATAATATATAGATGATAGTTATTTAGATAGACTGTTTTTATTTATTTTTATATACTTTAATTTATACAACATTCTGCTCTACATTTGGGGGAGATAAAAAGATACTACCAACAAAAATCTGCAAAATGTATCTTTGTGCTTTCCAACGATGGATTTGCCACCTCTCCTGGATGTATCTGCGCCAGCACCCGAAATGTTCTTCCTTGGATGCGCATGAGATATGAGATATTTTTTTGTGCTGTCATTTCTTTTCAGCTCTAGCTACAAACCATGTCCCAGGGCTCCTATTTAAGAAAGTCCCCATACTGCTGGAGGAAAAGAAAAGGAAAGTGGAGGAAATACTACTAGACGAAAGGCAGACCCCACCTCAATTGCTCATCCGATCACCTCAAGCATCTTATATCTCAACAGCAAGATCCACTTTTGGCCAACGACTTGTTTCTGGAGCAAAAAAATTAAGACAGCACATTCCCCTGAAGTAGACCACTGCTGTCAGCTAGGCTGCTGCAGTGCCATCTGTGGAGTGCATATCTTCATCGCCAGCTGAAAACTGTGGTCACATGATAATGTTCCTGATGGAGCTCAAGGATCACACTCACCCTCAAGTTCTGAATCAAAAGTGTCCAATCAGTGCTACAAAAATGCTGAACGTGAAGCTCTGTCACAGCGCATGCATGCAATGCGTTTAGTGGATGAATTGGACGAGGATCTATTTGTCCCAGACTACAGTGATTGCAGTGACAAAAACAACAAAATTTCATGGTCAGCGACCGGCAGCTCATCTCAGTGAAGAAGACATCAAAAGTATATTTGCCTTCTTTCTCAGCGCTCCTGCGCTCCTGCCACACACTGACACTCCATCAAAAGCGTATGCGATATTCACTTTAAACTGGGTGACAACATTCATTAGTAACAGTGACAGCATAAAATGGCCAGTAGCAACTCATGCCCAGTGAGTTTTATTCGAGGTGCACACTACACAGGTTGGAACAAATTTCTAAACAGCCGTCTCCTTTTCCAGCTAACAGAACCAATGTCACTAAACCTCAAGTTTTCGTGACTTCTGGTAGGCCAAGAAAGATGAGGAGTGTCCTGATTGCAGTACTGTACATTACCTTAGTACCTGGCTCATTGGGCATAAAGGCATTTGGCAGTCAAATGACATTCACCACATGATAATATCCTTCCATCCATTATCTTTCATTATTAGGGTCACGGGGGGGTTTCCCATGCCCATCCAGGGGAGAACGTCTCGGGCGCTGGGCAGATACACCCAGGACAGGGTGCCAATCTATCGCTGGGCACACACTCACTTACTCAGATACACTCTATATGGGGCAATTTGGAGAATTCAATTGACTTGATCCATGTTTTTAGACTGTGGGAGGAAACTGGAGAACCCGGAGGAAACCCACACAGACATGGGGAGAACATGGAAACTCCACCCAGATTGGGATTTGAACCGGGAATCCCTAGCGCTTAGAGCAACTCATTAGCCACCGTGCCGCCCCACATGATAATATAATTACTAAATTAAATTAAATAATCGGCGGCACGGTGGCGTAGTGGTTAGCACATTCGCCTCTCAGCGCTGGGGATTCCCGGTTCGAATCCCCATCTGGGTGGAGTTTCCATGTTCTCCCCGTGTCTGCGTGGGTTTCCTCCGGGTTCTCCGGTTTCCTCCCACAGTCCAAAAACATGGATCAAGTTAATTGAATTCTCAAAATTGCCCAATTTAGAGTGTGTATGTGTGAGTGAGTGTGTGCCCAGTGATGGATTGGCGCCCTTTCCTGGGTCTATCTGCCCAGCGCCTGAGACGTTCTCCCCTGGATGGGCATGGGGAACCCCACCGCGACCCTAATAGAGGATAAGCGGAAGATAATGAATGAATGAAATTAAATAATCCCTGGTAATATCACAAGCGCCATCTGTAGCTGAATTCTGTCTCTTTATTATTTTTATTATTAAAGGTAAAAAAAAGTTATTGGTATGAATTAGTAGGCCTTCAGTTATGCTCTGACTAAATTAATCCACCTGTCACCTGGCTATAAACACACCATATTATGCAGAAACATAGTAAAAAAGCCATTGCATCGCATATACAGTAGATAGCTCATTGTAGCAGGAACGTAGTGGCGCTGGGAGAAAAAATGGATTATTGATTAGAGATAATAAATGTGCCAATTGAGGCTTCTCCTGATAAACATGGGCACATTTTATAAGCTGCAGAGAACGACCACGAGATGCTGGAACATGTGTGCACAGCAGATACCAACAAGTGTTTCAATTAATTCTAAATGTGTAAATAAAGCCTGATCCTGAGCTTGTGAAATCTTGTCTTCAAAACATAACACTCACCAATAACCTGATTAAATTCTGATTATTTGTACACAAAACCCATTCCATTCCTACTTTTTGCCTTACAAAGAGTTTAAATAGTTTAAAGCTGAAAGTCAAGTTTCATTTCTGTAATAAGTTTTAATTGGCTGAAATAGTCTGGTCATAAAAAGTACTCACCAATCAGAGGGCATGAATACACTTACATAATGTTAATGTGCAAGAAGGCTTTGTATTTTGCCAACTCAAAATCAAATTGGTTGAAGCAACAAGTTGAACGACACCTTTTTAATGCTACTAGGCTTCAAAATTCATTCTGAAGGCCTAGGCAGAAATATTTAAAACCTGACAACCAATGATGCTGAAATGTAATTAATTAAATTCTTTAATAAGAAAATCTACGCCTGGAAATGGTGTAACCGGAGGAAATGGTATGAAATAAAGCAGACATCCCATTTGAAAATATTTAATAAGTATTCATGAACAAAATATAAGTAATATTAGTCTGATTCAGATATTTTAAGCCTTTAAAGAAGGTCTTTAAGGCCCTGACAGCCAGCCACAGGTATGAAAACTTAGTGGGCAGCACAGTAACATTGTGATTAGTACAGCTACCTCTCAGCACTGGGGATGCAGGCTCGATTCCAGATCTGGGGGGAGTTTCCACGTCCTCCATATATCCAAGTGGGTTTTAGTTAGGTTCCTGCCAAAATCCAAAAACATAGCTTTAAGGTGAACTGGCTGCTTTAATTTATCTAGTGTAGATCTGTGTGAGTATATGCCCAGTGATTGATTGGTGACTGTCCTGGGTGTATCTACACAGTGTATAAACTGTTCTATTTACTTACCTTTTTTTTGTTAGCATTTGATAAGTGTGTGTTTAGAGTGCTGGACTGGGCCAGGGATGGCTTTGAATCCCAGTCACTAAGCTTGTGGTACTGAAAGTTACCCGGGGGAAAGTTACCCGGGGGTAAACCCGGGGACGCTTTAACATGCCTTTGTCGAGAGCATGTGGTTGTTTCCGATGTCCAAAACCTAAAGTACCCCCACTAATCGAACTATATATAGTACAAATAATTTATGTCTATTATAGTGCAAGTAGTTAACCTTCAGAAGTTTCTACAATGCTACATGGAGTGTGTTATTAAATCAGTCTGTTATTAAGATTGTGTATTATGTATAATAAACTTACAATGAGGTTTAATGTTGTTCAGAACGGGAAATAGCAGATTTTCCAGGTGTTGTTTTTCCTCAACAAAATCTTGAGTGGATGGATTTTCTGCTTTTTGAATCCAGTCTGATTTTTCTGACAAGGTTTTTAACCACGTGTTCTAAATGTCAAAAAGAACACCAGATATTTCATATATATATATATATATATATATATATATATATATATATATATATATATATATATATATATATATATATATATATATATATATATATATCATATAACAGATTTAAAGATTAAAGAAAAGTGATTTACCTTCTCTTTATTGCTCATCTTCTCTTTAGCTGTAATCATTTTTTTCATATGTGCTATGCATGCTTTCAAACTATGCTTGGCATCTAAAAGAGGAGAAATTCCGAGTGAACATACCAGAAATATACATATATGATTACTCCTGTTATTTTTGCTTACCAGCCCAGGTTAAATAATCAGCACAATCCAACATGGAATAACGTAGCGCGACATCAATTGCTTTCTCACCACGAAAGTTGATTGCTTGCAAATCGGCACCAAGTTCAATCAGAGTTTTCAAAGTGTTTAACTGACCCCACATAGCAGAGCAATGTAGCAGTGTGTAACCTGAAGTTTTAAAAGAATCTGTTTAAATTTACTTTGCAATATGAGACCATTAAAAAGGCATTTTTGCTCAGTATATTAGTCTATCAGTGTTGTGGATGAGAAGCTACACACCTTAAAAGAAAACAGAAAAGAATAGCAGTTATAGAGGTTAAAACACTGTAAATGAGAAGCAGATAGAAATCAACACAGTGCAGCATGTGACTCCAGCATTACTGACTTATGCAACATAATTAAATGGGGCAGAGACTGCAGATTACCTGGTCAAAAGGGCACCACAATCTAGCCAGCACCTTCCGTCCATCCATTATCGTCCGGTTTATCCTCTACTAGGGTTGCGAGGGGGTTCCCAATACCCATCCAGGGGAGAACATTTTGGGCGCTGGGCAGATACACCCAGAACAGGGTGCCAATCTATCGCTGGGCACACACTCACTCACACAGACACACTCTATATGGGTAATTTGGAGATCCATCCTTGATCCATGTTTTTGGACTGTGGGAGGAAACCGGAGAACCTGGAGGAAACCCATACGGACATGGGGAGATCACCCAGATTGGGATTTGAACCCATAGCGCCGAAAGCCGAATGTGCTAACCACTAAGCCACCGTGCCACCTCTTTACTTTATAGAACTTTATATAAAGGGATTAAGTAAATGTTGGTAAATAATCAGCATTATAAAACAGGTAGTTCAGGTCCTTAAAACCATTAATCCAGTTGTGACATCATTCGTATCAATGCGTGATTAACAATACATAACAATACATTAAATAAATGCACCATAAGTGGAAAAACATGAGTTGGAGTGCTGGGGATCCAGGTTCGAATCCCAATCTGACTGGAGTTTCCATGTTCTCCCCATGTCCGCGCAAGTTTCCCCCCGGGTTTTCCAGTTTACCCCCACAGTCCAAAAACATGGATTCAAGGTAAATTAAATAATCTAAATTGCCCACCGTAGTGTGTGTTTGTGTGAGTGAGTGTGCAAGACAATAGATCTGTGCCATGTCCCTGGGTGTTTATGCCCTGTACCCGAAACATTCTCCACTGGATGGCTATGGGGAACCCCCCCGCGACCCTAGTAGAGGATTGAGCGGAAGATAATGAATAAATTGATGAAATGAATGAGTTTTTATTGTCCCGCCTCTTCTAGAAATTGGGTTTATATTTTACTAAGTTTTTGTTTTTTCTTTCTGCTAGGAATATTAATTCAACACTACAATTCAATTGTATTCAGTGACACATCTCTAAGTTCATCATGCTGGCACAGAAGTAGTATGAAAAGCATATACAGAAATATATAATTATCTTATAATATAATTCTCATGATACCTTTTTAGACAATTATAGGCCATGGTACCCTTAATTAAATAAAGAGTAGTCAAGTCTAAGCTCATTTAATCAAAGGGTTGTCCACATCAGTCTTACAGTTTAAGGTAAACTGTTGGATAACATTTGTAGGTACTGTAAGTCATATACTCTTTACTTCAGAGCATGTTTGAGTTAGTTCTCTAACCTCGTGCTGTGGTTGCATTCACCTCCCAACAATTCCTCCTCACAAGTTCCTGCACAATGCTACATCTGCCCAGCATACAAGCAGTAAACACTGCGCCCCTACCAAGTTCATCAGTCTCTCGAAATGTATCATCACGTTCTTCACTTTCAGAAGACATACATGCGTCTAAAATACACTTCAAACCTTCCAAATCCCCTTTAAGAACGCAGGAAAACATTGGCTTTTCCGGGTTAAGCTGCATGTTTAACTGGGCTTAACCAGGCTCGTCATGGTAACCAGGGGTTGTTGTGTAACATACTGGTCAGTGTTCCTGAATCCTCAGTAAGTAGCTATTGGCTGTCATTAAAGTTGTTAGAAGTCGCTAAATGTTTTTTGAAACTGTAGAATAAAAGAATAGCGTTGTGAGAAAGAAATAAGTGAGTAAAAAACACCCGGAATATGTCAGTATTACAAATAAACCCTATTGTCTAGGTTTTTTTAAATCCCATTTGTTCACATAGTATAATTAAACGATCACAGCAATTTTGGAACGATGAGAGTGTTGGTTGTCATAGCAATAAACCTAAAGGACGGTACTTAGAAAGATCAATTGTGTTCAGAGCTCAAATTTACAAAACGTTTCTGCAAATTGTCAGAGGATTATTTGAGATATAATAAGTTAATAATGTTAGTTTAGGTATTGTTGGGCAAGCTACTTGTAAGATATTAAGAGCTAAGCTACTAAGTTACTCAACAATAAATGAAGTTTCACTACACAAAAGCTACCGCCCATAGAAATATAGCAAGCTATGTTACACAAATATTGCAAAAGTAACTTAACCACTCAAAAGCTCCTACATGTTGTACCAACCAAATGTCAGATCAGTGCAAAATGACAGTCAGATACACTGATTTAAATATTTAATGAAAAAGAGCTGATGATCTAACACAAAAAAGATCTATATATAATTTAGTCTGAATAACTGAAGCTTATTGATGAAAGCACCTATGTAAATTATTATCTAATTTTACATTTACGGTCAAAAAACTAGTACTAAAATACAGAATATTTACTAGTATGCATTTTCTAGTATGAACTGATTTTAGCACTAGATGGCACTGCTGTCTCACATATTCCCTTAAAAAAATAATCACAAAAATATTCATTCATTCATTCATACATTCAGTATCTTCCGCTTTATCCTCTTTTAGGGTCGCGGTGGGGTTCCCCATGCCCATCCAGGGGAGAAAGTATTGGGCGCAGGGCAGATACACCCAGGACAGGGCGCCAATCAATTACTGGGCACACACAAATATCCATTTATTCTTATTTTTGTTTATTAGTTTATTTGTCTTATTTTCATCTCATCTTATTATCTTCCACTTTATCCTCTACAGGACACACCAAAAAAACACAAAACTCTAGACAGACAGACAGACAGACAGACAGACAGACAGACAGACAGACACACACACACACACACACACACACACACACACACACACACACACACACACACACACACAATTTGACAATTTGGAGCAGCTAATTTACTTAGATTTCATGTTATTGGTCAGTGGGTGGAGACCGATAAACCCAGAGAAAACCCATGTGTATATGGGGAGAATATGGAAAGTTCACCCAGATTGAGAGTCTGCCTAACAGTGACCTCTGATGTACACTATATTATATACTACATATAATTTATACAACATTATATTCCAGGTGGAATGGTGGAGTTCAAGGTCAATTTAATGCTCTAAATCGCCGTGAATAGTATGTGTTTGTGTGTGTGTCTGTGTGTTTGAGTGTGTGCCCAGCGATAGATTGGCGCCCCTGTCCTGGGTGTATGTGCCCAGCACCTGAAACATCCTCCCTTAGATGGGCATGGGGAACCCCCTTGTAACCCTCGTGGAGGAGTAAATAATAAATGAATGATTGAATGAACATATTTCCTGCAAAATGTGCTTTACTAAATATTTGAATAGAAATGTCTCTCCCTCTTAAGTATCACATGTCACTACAGCATGGCTAAGCTGATCTGCTGGTGAACGGAGGGAAAAGGTAACATGAGTAATGAGTGAGTAAGAGTGACTTAGTACCCATATTTTCACTGAAAGTACATGTGAGTTCTGGGCTCTTGTTGCTTAATGGCTAAAATTTCATCACTGATATTTCGACTGAAGTACGGAAGTCATGTAAATCTTTTTTTAGTTCTCTATCATGCCAGTGATGTTCTCCACATGCCAAATGACCACTGAGGGACTTTCCTTTCAAATGTTTGTGAACATATCTTTCAAATGAGATGTTATGTTTGCATCTCAGTGCTTCTTTCTTCTCCTCCCTCAGGGGTTTTTGCAGTATTATTGAAAAATTCCACAAGTTTTTTAGTTTTTTTTTTCCTTTGGAATTGTGTATAAAACTGTAACCCAACTACACAGTGACACGTGTATCATTTAAATAATGAAATTTCCTAAAATGCATAGTTGATATTGTTTGAAAGAAACAACAGTTATGCCTCGACAAATCAACTATTTATCTTTTAATAAAAACCCTAGTTACTAGTATATATACCATACAAGTGAATAGGTAGTCTTATATCTTAATGTCATTTTTTGTCATTCACCCACATCTCATACTGTGAATAGCCTTAGAATTAGGAGCCATCAGATAAAAAGTTCCAGATTTCCTGCTGGTGGCAACATCGCGCCTTAAAAAACCGAGTGTCAGACACTAGACAGATGAGTCATGCTACTGGGAAAAAACTACAGATATGGTATGCTATATTAGTCTTTATTTCTCAGAACATCTTTGAAAAAGTACTTCTACTTTACAGCATTCAAATGGTTTAAAATGGCAGAATAATAATATAAAAGGTATCAGACATAAATTTTTACTAAGTGTAGGTTTATCAACCTAGTTCTGTAATTAAAATCCTTTATATGTCTCATCTCATTAGCTTCCATTCAATCCTCTTCTATGGTCCTGGAGGTGGGGGTGTTCCCCATGCCCATCTGGGGAGAATGTTTTGGGTGCTGGGCATATACAATCAAGACAGGATGTTAATCCATTGCTCGGCACACACTTACTTCAATTTACCTTGAATCCATGTTTCTGGACTGTGAGTGGAGACCGAATCAGGAGAAGACCTATGTGGACACAGGGACACCATGAAGTGGCAGTTTGTCACCGTGCCACCCTTCTTTATATGTTTTAATGTCTTTTAAAAAAGCATTAACTTCATTCATTATCTTCCACTTAATCAACTGGGTCTCGGGGTGGGGTGGGGGGGCACTCAGGACAGGATGCCAGTATATCACACAGACACACACACACACACACACACACTACATAGGTCAGTTTAGAGCATTTAATTTACCTTGAATCAATATTTTTGGATTGTAGAAGGAAACCGGAGATCCCGGAGAAAATCCACATGAACACGGAGAGAACATGGAAACTCCAACCAGATTGGGATTTGAACTTGTTTGTGCGCTTAATGGCACAAACTGTCATCCCGTTTTATAAACTATTATAATGCCATATGAGTAAATAAGTTCATAACAAGGGGGTAATGTAATGAGGACTGAAGCCAGGATTTCTCACCAACAGGAACAGGCTTTATTACACATTGCATTTAAAATCCCATTCAACCACAAAAGTGTGTGTGGTTTGCCAAATGTTCCTTTCCTGTCGGGTCCATGGAATCTCTCCCGGCATCATGTGATGTCACAGGTTATCAAGGATGCACACAGTCATCAGGAGGAGCTGCGTCAAGTGTGCTATTTACTTTCAATGAACAATGCAGTTGGCTCCATCCTTTTTTACTCAGCTCCACTGTGCTACAGTCACAGAGTCTGTTAGAGGCAAACTAACAGGGCACAGCATGTTTTATGCAAATATGGACATGCCAGACCCAAACAAACAAAACAGAAAACCTCAAGAGACAAATAATAATCTACACCCTACTCCTATTACCCCTACTCTTACTGCCATGTAGTGATGCACTGTAACTATTCGTATGAGGACAGCAAGTTGAATATGGCCACACCCCACAAGAAAAATGCAATGTATCCCAGTGTCCTAGCACTAAACCTAATGCTCTACAAGCTTTCAAACACTCACTGCTGGCCATGATTATTGTCTTTTGATGCATCTGCAAGTGGAACGAAATGTGCATGTATCTAAGCCTAATTATGGTGGCAAGACAATCTCCATTAGAGCAAAAACCTTTCTAGCTATAAATGCCACGTTACATAAACAGTGTATCAGTAGTTTGGATGCAAGCTGATGTAGCCATTTCACACAGATTTGCCAACTTAAAGCCAATTTCACATAACCAACACTGTAATTGACTTCTATTTGTAGAGTCGGTGGAAACATTAGATGTCATTCTATTTTCAATTGCAGACTCTGGGATGGAACATAGAAGAGGGTCTGAAGTCACAAAGCCATAATTATTGTAAACTAATGTGCAGTTGTAGACAAAAGAACAGAGGAGGCAGGAGAAATGCAGGAAGAGGCACAACGGTCTCAGCATAATGTTTCAAATGCACTTATGTCCGGGCAAAATTCTTTTTGCAAATAAAGTGGTGTTTTTTTTTCAAAACCTAAAATATCAAAAATAGTTAAAAGTAGTTAAACTATAGCAGGATAAACCAGATACATAAATAAGCTAATGGATTTTTATATAATAATTTGTTTATTGAGGAAAAATATTCAATACAACATACTGTGTGAGTGGCAAAAGTGCATTTATGTTTGCATTAAGTAGCTGGTTCCAACAACATTTGCAGCAAAACCTACACCCTAATGTAGCCACTAATTTTGGCTCTGTATTGAACATTGACAAGGAGACTAAACCTTTGTCCAGAACAGGTTTAACTCTGTTTTATTTCTGGAGTTTATTAATTATTTTTGTTCTTCAGATGCTTCCGCTATATATTTATTACATGAGGCTCAGGACAATTTAATATAATAAATCATGCAAATAAATAGTGAAATGCATTTTTTTTATTCATTATATTCATTATGTAATGAATGTGTTAAATATAAATAACTTGATAATAATAGATATGATCATATAAGCATAGATATTCACTTAAACATACAAAGCTGAAAGCAATGTCAAAGGTTGTTAATTTTGATTTGCAAGATCCATTTGCAAGATCACGTTGCGGTTAATGTACATGTGATCATTTAACAGATGTTTTTACTTAAAGCAACTTAGAGGTCATAACATACAAAGTTCCTGGAGCAATGAGGGTTAAGGACCTTGCTCAAGGACCCACACTGGTAACGTCAATGGACCTGGGTTTTGAACTCAACCCTTAAATTGCTAGCCCGACACCCTAAGTACAAAGCTCCCACACCCTTGATCACCCTTTACTCAGTTTGTGTATATACGTGTTTCACTGCGTGAATGGGTTAAATGGAAATTCTTAATTGGATCCAAATTATATATATATATATATATATATATATATATATATATATATA
>JAFMOD010000239.1:1384983-1413336 GCA_019802435.1 Corydoras maculifer
TTTGGCGTCAACAACATGAAAGCATGGATCCATCCTGCCTTGTATCAACGGTTCAGGCTGGTGGTGGTGGTGTCATGGTGTGGGGAATATTTTCTTGGCACTCTTTGGGCCCCTTGGTACCAATTGAGCATCGTTGCAACGCCACAGCCTACCGGAGTATTGTTGCTGACCATGTCCATCCCTTTATGACCACAATGTACCCAACATCTGATGGCTACTTGCAGCAGGATAATGCACCATGTCATAAAGCTGGAATCATCTCAGACTGGTTTCTTGAACATGACAATGAGTTCACTGTACTCAAATGGCCTCCACAGTCACCAGATCTCAATCCAATAGAGCATCTTTGGGATGTGATGGAACGGGAGATTCGCATCATGGATGTGCAGCCGACAAATCTGCGGCAACTGTGTGATGCCATCATGTCAATATGGACCAAACTCTCTGAGGAATGCTTCCAGCACCTTGTTGAATCTATGCCACGAAGAATTGAGGCAGTTCGGAAGGCAAAAGGGGGTCCAAACCGTTACTAGAATGGTGTACCTAATAAAGTGGCCCGTGAGTGTGTGTATATATATAAATTCTTAATTGGATCCAAATTATATATATATATATATATATGACCTTAGTTTCAGTACATTCTCCAAACAATTATTGAGGTACCAAAAATGGGTACATCCTGTGGGTCCTCACTAAATGTTACAAGCAACACCTGCATCCTTGTACTGTTTTCACCAGCCAAACTCAGCACAGCAGTATATTTTCACCAAGATGTTACAGCTATGCTTCACCTCACAGGAGTGCTTTTACAAAACAACATCTGTGCCTAGTTAAGTTGATTAATGACCCTGGCTTTATTAAAGGCTGGAGACATGAAATGATCTCAACACAAACACATAAAAAGTAAGTAAGCTGTGATGTTAGATTAAATATCTGAGTTTCTCACCTGTCTTTATACACTAATTTAACCTTTGCTGTATTTAAAAGTAATTCTGCACTTTCATGATAAAAACATTTTTGAGAAAGCCAAATTTTTGAACTTATCTTGTTTTTGAATGTATCTTTGTTTCATCTTTCAGTTATAATATGCAATATAGGAACATATATAAGAAGAGCTGCCCAGCGATAGATTGGCGACCTGTCCTGGGTGTATCTGCCTAGCGCCCGAGACGTTCTCCCCTGGATGGGCATGTGGAACCCCACCGCGACCCTAATAGAGGATAAAAGCGGAAGATAATGAATGAATGAATATAAGAAGAGCTTACATAAACGGTATTCAACACAACTTATTATTAAGAGCAACCAATAGATCAAATCAATTAAGCAAAGGAAGGTTAGAGACTTTTATTGTCTTTACAATAAATGTCTGTGTGAATGGGCTAAACCAAAAACAGCTAAATATTAATCTTTAAAGGACTAAATAGTCAGAAATTTTGCAAGAGGTAAACAAATACATTACATAACTTGCATGGAATGGCCTTGGAGTTTCCCCTTTACATTTTGTGGGTGTCAGCAAAATTTAATATTACTAATAAACAACTAATGGTTTAAGAAAAATGAGCTATATTGTGGCAAATTGACCAATAGATATGTGCTTTTGAGTTATATTTTGAATATTTAAAACTATATGATTTTATCTTTGTTAACAAGGATACTAATAAGTACTTTTTCTAGTTTCTATCATATCATCTAGAGCAGTTAATCTATAACCTATAAAATATTGAGGGGTTTTGAGAGGACTATTTTTTTCCCTCACTAGTGTATTAGCTGCTTGAGCGTGCTGAGACATTTTGTCAACAGTATAAAGGCACAAATAAATGGGTTTGCAACTGGCTTTGGCTTGGGGGAGAAACATAACAAAAGGCATATAATTTAATGAAATCTATAAAATAGAAGGAATGCTGTCGGCAGTGCTGAGACTTGCTCACAAAATCTTCTGGTTAATCCAGTTTCTGAAACCCTAAGCTGCCACTGCCATTCAGGGCACCACTGAATTCTCACTGAAAAGTATTCCATTAAAGATTCCACAATGAGTCTCCTGTGGCTTTCCTCTGAGTAAGAACAAAACCAATAATCTAATATATTTTTTACTTTTTAATTGCAAATAAAAGGATTGCATTATATCCAGATTAATATTTTTAGGATGCACTAAAACATTTTTCAAAAATCTCTTTGACTCCATATCAGAGTTCATCTTTATTCACACCAAATTTAAAAAAAAACACATCACACGACCATTTATGTACACCGAGCATGTTTGTACCCATGTGACAGGAGCATAGCAAATTAGGAAAAGATATTTTATGGCTGATAAGAACGAGTCCAATCCTTGATTTTTTTTACCAATATAAATATATAATGTTATAATATTATAATTTTAGTTATGAATTTTAATAGTAAAGTTTTTTTTTTTTAATGCAAAATTCTAAATTCTAAACACATACAGTACATACACACACTTTCCCACATCAAGACATGAAGAGCTCTGGCTTTTAATTACACTCGAATCTAGGGCTGACGTCATCCACTCCCTCTGCCTTTTTTTCTTCCTTTGCTGTAATTAATGGCTTTATTCCAGTTAATTTTGGCTTGAGATTGACAACCAGCTGCACCTCACATTAGTATGGGTATTTTAGTATGAGTGTGTGCAAGCTGGATGAAACAAATGGAATAAATATATAGGTCATAGTGTCCATGCTAAACCTGTAAAATCTTAGTGCTTTAAAGTGTGTCCTCATATGTAATTGTGTGAAAGACAACAATAAGCACAATACTCTGGATTACATAAATTTAGTGCTCTTGGCTATTATTACATTTGTTGTATTGTCAAAATTATAAAACATTTTAGGTTGATTCTGTTGACTAATGACTTAAAGCTTTATGTAGGCTGTAAGTTAAATAATGGTCACACCTGGATACAAAGCAGACATCTCCACACCTTAAACAAATATGAAACAGGTTCCAAATTAAAGAAAGTTCTGCTTAATATGCAATCAGCAATTGGTGATGGATCTGGAAAATGATTCACACCAAATGCAACCTGCAACAAAACTGACTGAATTAATGCTGTATAGATCATGTACTTATAGATCATGTACTTATCTGTGTGTGTGTGTGTATGTGTGTGTGTGTGCAAAAGGCCAGTAATTTAGTGAATATTTGTCATCTACTTCTATAAGCTTAGATCACTAAAATAATAATAATATTGTGCTATGGCCTGACATGTAATTGCTTGTTTTAATAATGGATTTGCCAGAAACTTTTATCTAACCCTTTGCTGTCAATACTCATTCGTTCATTCTTAGATTTCAGTATTCCTAAAATTACCTTTATATGTAAAAGTAGCTAATTCTTAATGCATAACTCTTTGCATTAGGTGAAGTACAATTTCTTCAAAACTAATTTACTCAAAGGATAAAGCAGAAGATAATGAATGAATGAACGAATGAATGATATAATTAAAGACTCCTAGGTTGACTTTTGATATTGTGCAGTCACATTCAATTAGCATTTTTAGCAAATTTAAACTAAAAATGACCATAAACATGACTTGATAATACAATATGTAGATACATTTATTTGTTTTTGTGTTCAGGTAGTCACATTCAATTAGCATTTTTAGCTAATTTAAACTAAAAATGACCATAAACATGACTTGCTAATACAATATGTAGATACATTTATTTGTTTTTGTGTTCAGGTAGTTTAATTAAAGAGTAAAGTTAACAGTCCAGGATACAAAGACAATATTGGAGGTTATACCTTTCAGTTTTGTGAAAGGGAAATTCCATTCCAGTGGTCATGCATGTGTAAGGAAAAGTAAATGTTATTTCAATGTCAGTGTAAATCATGTGGACTAGACTGAAACAAAAAAAAATTGATTTAAAACTTCACCCTGATGACACGGTGGCGTAGTGATCACCACATCTGTCTCTCAGAGCTTGGGATCCAGGTTCTAAACCTGATCTGAGTGGAGTTTCTATGTTCCACATGTGTCTGTGTGGGTTTTCTCTGGGTTCTCCGGTTTCCTCCCACAGCTCAAAAACATGTATTCAAGGTGAATTTGCTAAATTGCCTGTATATCGTATGGACATCTGCGTGAGTGAGTGTGTGTGCTTGGCAATGAATTGGCACCCTCTCCTGGGTGTATATGCCCAGCACCCACAATGTTCTTTTTTGGTTGGGCATGGGAAACCCCACATGGCCCTAGTAGAGGATTGAGCAGAAGATAATGAGATGAGATGAAAATACTTCACTACTCACAGAAGTAAGAAAGAAAAGACACAACTGTGTCAGTTTTTAACTTGCTTAAAACAGATTCATCACAAGTTAAACATTTTTTCTTAAAACCCAAACTCTTACAATATTCTTAAAAAAGTTGGGACACAGTTCAAAAATGCATTTAAAGCTCATCTGCTCTCACTGTCTTCCCCCTAATCTTATAGTAGGGATTGGGTCACGGGGATGTTTCCCATGCCCATTTTGCTGCCATTGGACACCCAGAATGGCAATACACTGCATGCAAGTTGGCCATCACAAGATTAAAATAAAAAGGCACCAGAATAGAAAAAAGACACACTGCCAACAATTTGTGAGAGGGGTGACTGGACACACCCCTTCTAGAGATCATAATACCTATACAATTTTACAGATGAACAGTTTTTACTGCATTTCAGGAAGTGGTTAAGTCAAAGCCTTCATAAAAAGTTCACCTGCTAAAATAATGAATGCATCCTATGTTCAGATGTTTATAGTAACAATTTTCAAACAGTAAGAGATAGATCTCTCAGCTATATCAAACACTGTAATACAGTCATGAGAGGTTGAACAAGATGTTTATCAAAGAGTTGGAAACTTTAAGATCTTTTGCTTTGTCTCATTTTGATGATGCAAAATACCCAGGACAAGTTGGCCTTTTTTAGGGTGTAAACTTCCCTCATATTCTGAATTCAAATTAGTCAGTGTATAAGTAGAACATCCTTATAATCTCTATTATGTGATTAATACAGTACATGAACGTATTTATACATACATACACACACACACACACACACACACACACACACACACACATATATATATATATGTGCATATATATATATATGTGCATATATATATATATATATATATATATATATATATATATATATATATATATATATATATATATATATATATATATATTCATTCATTCATTCATTCATTATCTCCCGCTTATCCTCTATTAGGGTCGCGGTGGGGTTCCCCATGCCCATCCAGGGGAGAATGTCTCGGGCGCTGGGCAGATAGACCCAGGACAGGGCGCCAATCCATCGCTGGGGACACACTCACTCACATAGACACACTCTAAATGGGGAAATTTTTGAGAATTCAATTAACTTGATCCATGTTTTTGGACTGTGGGAGGAAACCGGAGAACCCGGAGGAAACCCACGCAGACACGGGGAGAACATGGAAACTCCACCCAGGTGGGGATTCGAACCGGGAATCCCTAGCGCTGAGAGGCGAATGTGCTAACCACTAAGCCACCGTGCCGCCCGCTATATCTATATATATATATATATATATATATATATATATATATATATATATATATATATATATATATATATATATATATATATATATATATATATATATATATATATATATATATATATATATATATAAAATATATAATTTTTTTTCTTTTTTTTAATTATTATTTTAATCACAGTTTAGATTTTTATAAATTTAGAGCTTTTATAATTTCATTTCATTTAAGACTAATCTTCTGTCCCAGTGCCCAATGATGAGCAAAACCATTTTCAGAACTTTTGATTATTTTGTATATGGGCATCACTGGAATGTCAGTGATCAGAAAAAACAACAACACTCCTGCTATTTTCAGTATGCTACTTTAACGGTGACCTCACTGCACATCCTGCATGTTACCCACAAAAGTCAACAGGAAGCTGAGTCCTCAGAAAGGGGTTTCTGAAGAAAAAAATATGTGTGGGCAGGAAAGCAACACAAAAATGGAGGTTGATATCAAACAGCCTATGCACAAACCTGCACATTGTCATTTGTTCTGTTCCACAGGAAGCTTTATAAATAGATTCCAGCTGTTACAACTTCTTGCTAAGCATACACAACATCAAGATACTCTTTGTTACAATATGCACAGTACATGGAGTTACAATCCTCAATAAAATTTCTTGACTATTTTCCCTTTGTTGACATGTCCTATTGAATTATATTGAGCAGTACAATTATTACATATTGTTAATAGCTACAAACATAAGACATATTATGTCCATATAAAAAAATAATCAGTGAATAAAATGTTTCAATAAACCCCATAATAAACATGAACTAATTAAGCCCACCTTTCCAATAACTTCCTGTCCGTGCTTTCAAGTTCAAGTTCAAGTTATTTATTTATATAGCGCTTTTTACAACAGTACATTGTCACAAAGCAGCTTTACAGAATAAAAAGCCTTTAAACCCCCAAAGAGCAAGCCGAAGCGACAGTGGCAAGAAAAAACTCCTTTTATGTTGTTATTCAAGGAAGAAACCTTGGGAGGACCAAGACTCAGTGGGGGACTCATCCTCCTTGAGCGGCCAGGCAGCAACAACAATGTAGGACAGCCATGTACAGATATTTAACAAATGGAAAAACTAAAAACTGGAAAACTATATGTGAGTCAATTAAGTGAGTCTATATGTGAGTAATTTCCATTTCTCCTGCATTAAAAAAACTTCACACAGACAGCAGACACCACACACTATACTATATATGTACTTCTGTAAAAAGCATTATATACATAAATTAATTTGAACTTAACTCAAATTATGAAAACAATTTTCTATCTGTAGCTACCTTAATAATGTGTGGGACTAAAATGTTAAAGTGATAAAGTAATCCATTTAGCCTACTGTGCTTACACACAAAGGAATTTGTTCTCCACATTTAACCCATCCATAAAGTGAAACACACACATATACACACGACTGAAGTGAGCATATGTGCCCAGAGCGGTGGGTAGCCTTGTACACGGCGCCATGGGAGCAGTTGGGGTTAGGTGCCTTGTCCAGGTACAAGAAGTTAGAAAGGTTGAGAAGCTGTGTTGAACATTGAGTTATGTCAATGTTGATAACCCAGGTGTGCTAAATTTTCTCAAATGGTACACCAGCTCCTACTGAAATGAACCCTAGTGCTTGACCTATGAATTGTCTGCATAAGCTTTTAAAAGTATCTATAATGCACTGTTTATTCGGGCAATTAAAGTGTTATGAATAATGCTAATAATAAAAATGTTGTATGCATTTGTTTAAAAGTAGCAGGTGACAGGTGGATATGTGTTGTTCACAGACAGCTGTATTGAGAAACAATTTTCATAAACACAGAAAGCTCATTTCAGGTGGTTGTGGATTAGCACTGCAATGCTAGGTTAGCGCACTGCAGCACTCCAGCTGCACTAAGTAGATTGATCACACTGATGGCTTGATGGTTGGGTGTGCTCCAGCACCCTGTGCCTCATAAAAACTCACTGTCTGAGATGGGTTTTGCCACAGCATGCAGGCGGAATTGATTCGTCAAGCAGTTGCAATTTTCATTTGTCACTTTTTTTTGGAAATAAGTACATGTATGGTCCAATAACAATTCCTTTGGGTGGGACCTTTGCTGACTGGAAAGCTTACCATTTTGTAAGCTCTACTAAAAAATGTATTGTATGTGGTATTGGCACATAATCTAAATTCAAAACATGCCTTAACAGATATGGGTGATTAGGAAATAATCTGCATTGTTGGCACTTCAATGAAAATGGTTTTAAGTTTACAGTGTTAAAAATTGTTAAGAACAGCCATTTTGAAAATATCAGATGTTTCTACTACTACATTCTTGGGGGGTCTTTATGTTGTTAACATTTTTATGACTAATGATAATAATTACAAAACAGCAAAATGTGTCCTCCACCAGGTTTGCAGGTGGGGGGGGGGGGGGGGAATGTTCACATGCCCATCCAGGGGAAAACGTTTTGAATGCTGGGTAGACACACGCCAGACAAAATGTATCTCTGTTCACTCACACAGACACACACAAAATAAAACAAAAACTCTATATCAATTTACCTTGAATCCATGTTTTTGGACTGTGGGAGGAACCTGTAGGAAACCCACGTTACGGACTGGTGCAAAACCAACAATCTGTCTCTGAACTTAGACAAGACCAAAGAGATGGTTGTTGACTTTAGGAGGACAAAGCATGATCACTCTCAACTGAACATCCACGGCTCCGCTGTGGAGATCATCAAGAACACCAAGTTCCTTGGAGTTCACCTGGCAGAGGATCTCACCTGGTCTCTCAACACCAGCACCATCGCCAAGAAGGCCCAGCAGTGTGTCTACTTCCTACGAAGGCTGAGAAAGGCACATCTCCCACCCCCCATTCTCACCACATTCTACAGGGGAACCATTGAGAGCATACTGAGCAGCTGCATCACCACCTGGTTCAGGAACTGCACCGTATCGGACCGCAAGTCCCTACAGCGGGTAGTGAAGATGGCTGAGAAAATCATCGGTGTCTCTCTCCCCTCCATCACGGACATTTTCACCACACGCTGCATCCACAAGGCAACCAGCATTGTGGATGACAACAGTTATCCCTCACACTCACTCCTTGAGTGCCTTCTGGAAAAAGGTCCCGGAGCATCCGGACCAACACTTCCAGACTGCGAAACAGTTTCTTTCCTCAGGCCATCAGACTCTTGAACAATTTGACCAAACACTAACATATCTGCTGCTAGCATGTTTGCACACACCTTTATGCACATCTTGCACCTTAGCACACTCTTTGCACATTATAAAGAACTGCACATTATATATTTAATTGCCACAATTATAAACTCTTAAGAATTTTTTTAAATCATGGACATTTGTTTACAATACCTAACTCATGGTTTACTTTCAATACCATACCTGAATGTTTATTGTTTACTGTATTGTGTATCGTCCTGTATTTATTGTGATCCTTGTGTTTGCACATGTGCACTTTATGTTGGTTGTGTAGTAGCTGTTATATGTAGCACCTTGTTCCTGGGGAACGCCGTCTCGTTCCACTTCATGGATCTGACTTCTTTGTCCAGCACATCCAACAGATAGAGATCTGGGGATTTTGGAGGTCATGTCAACACCTCAGACTCATTGTTATGCTCCACAAATCTTACTAGAAAATTCTTGCTAGGTAGGTGGTACATGTCAATGTAATATCCACAAGTATGACATTGCCCAAAAAATCACACCTCTGCCGGCTTGCCTTCTTCTCTGAGGTGCATAGAGTCAATCACTACAGACCTCCAAAATATATTTGGCCTTCAGATAAGCTCAAGAAATGAAGGGAATAGTGGTAAAACAATACAGAGAGAAGATGGAAACTCAGATCATGATTTAAACCTGGGTCCCCAGCACTGCAAACATGCGTACCACTTTGCCACCGTGTTGCCCAGAATCTGTATAAAGATAATTAAATACTTGTCTAGGAATGTTTTCAGCACCTGACACACCTTTCAAGTAAATAAATGCTATACTTAATATAAATATGTGCTGTTAAACTTCTTATATTATTTTAAAAGCTTTAAAAAACATGTTTCGGTATTTTGTAATGTGAAATGAATTCAGCCCAAAAACATTTTTTTAAATATTTAAAATTGATGTTACAAGTTTTTGACTCCCTAGAGGTAAATAGCCATGCAGTGTAAATGCCACTGTTGTTATTCAAAAGATCAGACAGAAAACTAGTGCTAAGTAAACATCCTGCCAGAGCATAAGCAAATAGAACTCAGCCACTCCTTTTAAACACAGTTTGATGTTAGTGGTACTTTATCTATTACAGGGACTTAGCTAAACAAAGCGTTTTCTCATAAATAGTTTTTGATTGAACACTGATAACCAGGCTTGACTGTTTGAGTGGCTTTCAACTCCGCTTCAGAGATCTTCTTCATTCTTGGATAAGCAGTAATAGGAGGATGTCCAAAACGTCAACTCCATGGCTAATCTATGAGGATATGCACCTTAGTCTGACATTAGCTGAATGCTATTATTTAAAAAAAAAAGCATGAACCAAGGATATTTCCCCCTTATTTTAGGGATATTTATTTTAGGGAAAAGTGCTGTCTATGTAGAGAATATAGTGAGTACAAAATTTAAGTTATAAAGTCAATTATATTTTGATCAAACAAATGTGTCCATTAATAATTTAAAATTTGAATGACAATTTTAGCATCAGTTTTAACCAGCAGATTTGCCAAATGTTTTTCTCTTTTTTGTGTCTTGTTTATTGTTTGAATCACAGCAACTGTGTAATGAACATGTTTACACTTTTTCTATGAATTCTGCAGTCTCTAAGCAATACTATTCACACATGGGCTCTATCTGGTTGATACAAAGACAGACATATGCTAAAAAGCTGGTCAAATAAAGTACAACTGATACAAACAAGACCCCCTTTAAAACAAGATCCTTTAACTTTCTGCCTAACCAGCTCAGTAAGCACAATGAGGAGTTTTCAAGCTACAGCTTTTTAAATAGGCATTATATTATTAATGGTTCAGCTGATTCCCCTTAGTGTCTTGCCTACAATAAATGCTAAAGGAAAGCAAAAAGGCTGAAAGATTTACTGTGGGTTGCTCAGGAAGGGAGAAGCCAAAGCTTTACTTAGTTGTAGTGATGCAATTAAAATACCTTCAATGCATAATAATGAACTTTCTTTCTTTTATTTCTTTCTCTCTCTCTCTCTCTTTCTCTCTCTCTCTCTATTTCTCTCTGTGCAAGTGTTGGTGAAGTAGTCCTGCCTATCTGTTTTTATTACCAGTCAGATTCCCCCTTTCCTTTCAAACCATCTGTACCACTCTGCACAGTGATACAAAAATGCAGAGTTAAAAAAAACTGCCTTTACACAAAGAACATTGCACTTACAAACTGAGCACAATATTTTTTGTCTGTTTTATAGAGTGCTTAAATCTTCTTTTTGGTGTGTCTGGCGCAGTAATCTTGCTGATGTCATTACCAGTATTTTGCCAACTACTTCGAATGTTTGTTACATAATTGTACTTAAGCTGTCAGATAAGGTAATGTAGCAAGTTACACAACATTCTGTGCATATGAGTAGCGTAAAGGAAGTATCTACACTACGCAGTATTATATGTGATCCAAATAATTAAAAATGACTAGACAAATTACTATTAGATCAAAAATGCACAATGGCAGTATATATTTTTCTACCATTTAGTGACATTAGTGGGATAGTTGGAAGCCATTGTACACATGCTGCATGAGATGAAAATATGGGTGGCAAGCCTGTACATTTGCAAAAATTTGTATTATTTTAAACTAGCCTCTGCGCAGACACAGGAAAAACTAATAAACCTCTCAAAAATGACCTTGTCCATCCGTCAGGGAAATTAAGACCAGAACACTTGCTGTGAGGTTAGTGCACTGCAAAACCCTTTTTATTATATTATTTATTTTTTAACAGTTCCACATGAAAGCTTCTGTTTTAAAAAGAAGCATATGCAAAGTGTTAGCATGGGGATCCAAGTTCAAATCCGGAAATGGGTGGTGTTTCCATGTACTTCCCATTCCTCGTGGGTTTCCTTCATGGTCTAAATTGTCACTATCTGAACTGCCCCTGTATAGTGTGCATCAGTTTGAGTATGTGTGTGTCCAGCAGTGGATTGGTACCCTTTCCTGGGTGTATCTAGCAAACCACTAAAATGTCTTTTCTGGAAGGGCATGGGAACCCCCCCCCCCATGACCCTAGTAGAATATTAAGTGGAAGATAATGAGATGAGATGTTACGATGTTATGATTTCCATCCATCATCTTCCGCTTTATCCTCTACTAGGGTCATGGGGGTGGGGTAATCTATTGCTGGGTACACACTCACTCACTCAGACACAAACCCACTCTATATGGGGCAATTTGAAGAATTCACTTAAAATTGATTTATGTTTTTGGACTGTGGGAGGAACCTGGAGAACCGGGTAGAAACCCACGTGGACACGGGAAGAACATGGAAACTCCACCTGGATTGGGATTCGAACCGGGAATCCCTAGCCCTAAGAGACAAGAGTGTAAAACATAGGTTGCTAGCCTGCACATACAAATATGCTAACTATATATCTCCTATCAAATCAAGTCATCATTATTTTTTGACTACAGGAGAAAATCTGAGTAGTCACAGAAAACCCATGCAGACACAGAGAAAACATTCCAAGAAGTGTTTCACTTTTGCCAGCAGTTGTGCTTGGGATATAATCTATTTAGAAAATAAGCCTATAACGATGGCATAAAACTTTAAAAAAGTGTGGAAAAAAGTTTGATTGCTTTATTTTAACTTTTTAGTGTGTGTGTGTGTGTGTGTGTGCAGATTTGTGGGTGTGTTTGGGCTGATTTTATATGAATTAGATTGCACCAATAAAAATAAAAAATGAATAGGTATGAAGATTCCAACAAAGGACCTAACCTGAAAAAAAATGATTTATTGTATTTTTTTTATTGCAGTTTAGGTGTCTAACCCAAACCCTAAAACACATAGTTCCTTGGACAAATATATTTTTACATGCATATTATACATTAAAAAATTTTAACTGATGCAACTATCAGTTTTAATGTAAGTTTTTGTAACCTAGGTATTTATTGTAACTTAGTTATTCTAACTTAGGTACTTGGTGAAGTCTTACAACTACCCTTCAGTAATCTCTACCCATCTACAAAAATTGACCCGTAATTCAAATGAATTTTTTTAGCTTGCTTCTACTCTTTAAATATACGTTTTTCTGCTGTGCAGTATCTTTGCAAATGATGTCCTTGGTGATGAAGTTATAGTGTTGTGCAGGCTGTATTTGAATGCCATATCTTCATTGTGATTGTTCTACATTTTCAAAAACCCACATTGATAAAATTTTTTATGGATAATGTACCACTGATTAATAAAAAGATGAATGTATGGGTAATTTGATTTGTTGGTATGACCTAAGCTCACCTCAAGAATAATAAGAGTTTGAATTATTTTCATATGCCCTGCACACTGAGCTAGTTGCTTTTAAAATCTTCAATACATGTTTAAGTAGGCACTTGCATATTGCAACTTTAAAATGCAGTTAAAGGCCACTAATGTCACATCACACCATATTTTGCAATCTGTATAACACCAGTATGTGTTTTTATGTAAACCACAAAAAGCAAAACAACAACTCAAACCTTAAAAGTCAAAACAATTTTTTTGTATGTTGGCATTTGTGATGCAGGAAGTGACAGTGGTGTGATGATTATGATGTACTCATAAACATTCTGATAGTCACACGTGTACTTTAGTGCCTTTCGTATTGATCTAAATAGCTATAATAGTCCAAGGTTTTTTCAAATACAATCAATGGGTGAGACAGCCACAAAGCATTATTTAAAACTCTTTGCTGCCTCTCACTAATGCATGGCCAACTACACAAACCATGTTATAGTTACACTAGTTTTTGAAGGGTTGGTTGTAATAACATAATGATGACAATTATGTATGTATATATATATATATATATATATATATATATATATATATGTATATAATTTTTTTTTTTTACCTCGGGGAGGTTTCCAAGTTGATCTAAGACACTATATGGGGAAATACTGTGTCTGGATATTTTACTCATGTTGTATGTCATAATTAATTCGTGAACCTTTTGTGGTATGTGAGTGAGGGAAAGAATTCGGCTGATGAACTTTATTTTTGCAAATGATTTGTCTGTCACTCATCTGCTGCTAACACCTAACTATCTCACTAAAGGGGAAAGACAGAACTGGGACAGTGGTTAAATGCTGTGTTTGAAGACCAACACAAAGTTTCACTTTTGCAATGCCAAACTTGTGTTGCCTCAGTTTCATCTCTACTTTTTCAGGTTGATGATAAAAATTCAAGGATGATCCTTGCCCCAGCTGAACTGTAAATAGGTTAAGTTCACAAATTGTCTTAAAACAACCAGAAGGAAAGTGTGACGGTAGCAGTGTTGTTTAGACACTGATTCATGAATGGAAGGTGCATTCAAAGTGACTCATCTGTCGTTTTCTGTGTCTGTATGTCTCTGCTAGAAACTAAAGAGGTTAAAAGAAGACCTGAAAGAAAAAGAGAGCTAGAGAGTGAGAGCACAGCGATGCACAAGAGCTATGTGTGTGCACTTGTATATGTGTGTGTCAAAATACTGTATCAGAGGTTTTAAATGATTCCACTGATGATTTGCAGTGCCACTGAAAAGTGGTTAATTTTGTTGAACTGTAGCTCTAAAGGCAGTTTTGAATTTAAATGTTTGTCTGTAGTATACTTATTATCTATACTAGCCAATTTGCTACACCAACACAGTCATGCTAGAACAAGCAAGGGCTTTCCCCACATACCACGAACTAGAAGAATGTACCGGTTAAAACTATTTTGGTATGATTAGTCATTGCTTAAACCTCTAGAACCACAAAACTCTAAAATACCATTCTTTTAAATCTTTAATGTACATAAATTAATTATATTAACTTTACCTGGAGGTATGGTCTGTACCAATAATACTTCTAGTGAACATCCGGAAAAACTGTGTGCAAATTATTATCCATACGATTGGAATTTAGTACTTAATTACATGTTTAATTGTTGGTGGATAAGTCACCATAGTTAAACAATAAGTGTGTGTATCTGAGGATATTGTGTCATAGCTATATTTCTTGGAGACCTGATAAATGAGTAATACAATAAATTGACAGGAGATAAATCAACAGGAGCCAACAACAGGTAAGGAGATATTCATTCATTATCTCCCGCTTTATCCTCTATTAGGGTCGCGGTGGGGTTCCCCATGCCCATCCAGGGGAGAACGTTTTGGGCGCTGGGCAGATACACCCAGGACAGGGCGCCAATCCATCACTGGGCACACACTCACTCACACAGACACACTCTATATGGGGCAATTTTGAGAATTCAATTGACTTGATCCATGTTTTTGGACTGTGGGAGGAAACCGGAGAACCCGGAGGAAACCCACGCGGACACGGGGAGAACATGGAAACTCCACCCTGATGGGGATTTGAACCGGGAATCCCTAGCGCTGAGAGACAAACGTGTTAACCACTAAGCCACTGTGCCGCCCGTAAGGAGATATGTTGTATATTATTAATGCATACAGCCATATACACAATTGGGCACATCAGTGTTTATAAGGATGAACACAAAGACTTTTAAAAGTACAAACAACAGACTAAGCAAACTCAGGTGATACTGGTAGGAGCGAGTTCTTCTTATTATTTGTTCATATTTTTCTTTCTTATTATTTTTACGAAAGACATAAAACATTCTTTAGAAATACATATTTAAGTGCTAATGCTTAATGTTGCTTTATTAATTTTTTTTTTTTGCATATTTACAATCTTAGAGTTTGCGTCTTGGTGGTATGGTGGCTTAGTGGAAGTATGAATGAATGAAAAGTTTCATCTCAGTTAATCCCATTATTAATAATTATCAAATATAAAGTATATGCAAGGACACTGGCGGAGCTAGTAAATCAGAGGCAGGGACTGAAAGCAGATCAGGTATATGGTAATACCTTTTATTCATTAACATGTGTAATTATCTCTCTTTCTATTTGCAGTGAAAAAGGGTCCGGAAACAGGCAGGAATGAGAAAGAGAGAAACTGATCTAAACTACCTGCCCACATGTGTATTCATGTTAAAAAAAATTGTAAATTGCCATTAGTGTTGACTTTGTGGCTCATAAAAGCTCTTTTTTGTTTTACTATGTCACTTATTAAATTAGTTTATAATGTAGAGTGCGGACCTCCAAGAGAAAATACTTGAAGTTGGTCAATAGTTTTGAATAAACATTTTCATCATTAGGAACAAATATCTTGTTTTCTGTGTAGCTTAGCCATTTTAGAATAATTTAAGGAAGTGACAATCCAATTCTAACATTTTATTTAAAAATAATGTGCATTGAAATTACATCAATGTGCAATGCATTGAAAAAATATGAAAGGTCGATAGGATCTTTTAAGCGTTAATGTAGTACCTGGTTTGTAGTAAAACCCCTTTTTTTTTTTTTACTTTTTTGCGTAACTACTAGCTCTAACTTAATTTCATGCTATAAGTTCATTATGATATTATATAAGTACTAAACCTAAACCTGATTAGACAAGGATTGTTGCAGCTTTGTTATCTCCTTTGGAGTACATAAATAGAATATTAATATGAATATCCTCTAATACGATTATCTGCTTTCTAGGTACCTTTAAAAATGATAGGGTGACACACTCTACTTTTAAGATAAAAGTTCAAAAGTGTGTGTGTGTTTGTGTGTGGGTTTGCTTGTGTCTGAGCATAATTAGAGATGTGTGAAGAGATGTGTGAAGAGAGGAAGAGAGTTTCCCTCCTACCATTGCACAGCAACAGCAAGCAGTGTGCCAACACAAAGCTTCAAATCAGGGAGTGGGGTTTCCTCTTGTCTTGAGTTTTTGTGCGTCACTGCTGCGTCTCTTCTGGCATCTCATATCCACCCACAAGCTCTTGAGCTTCTTTGCTTTTTCTCACCCTTCAATTATTTCTGCCTCATTGTGAGCTGATACACCTTACAAAGTGAATTATGATTACGTACACACACGCCTTCTGTTCAAATTTCAAGAACAAATATACATAGGTAAGGTTCACATTAATGTGTAATACAATAGAGTTTTGTTTAAAGAGTTGTATAGAGTCTTCTATAAAGTTTAAGTTGACAGGCAACAAAAAAACACACAAACTGAAATGTGGGGAAAGAATTTAAAATAACTGGCCCATCCACTTTGAGTTGGTTAAACAGGTTTAATTTCATTTGCAAAAAACAGGCTCTATAGAATATCTTGTATAAAGTTGTGCATGACATGTATTGAATCATATTTTATTGCATTAACTGTATTGAGGAAAATAATTATATTTTAGATATCTGTAACTGGAGAAAGTATGTAAACCTTTGAAATGAACAGGTGAAATTCGAGTCAGGTGTTTTTAAACAATAGAGTGTCAATCAGGTGTGGCCGGGTACCCTGGTTTATTTATAGAACAGGGAACTAAGTCTGATGCATGTTTGTGGAAGTGTATCATTGCATAAGCAAAGAAGATTTTTTTTTTCAAAAAAAGTACAAAAAAAATGTTAATATTCATGCTTGAAAAGGCCTTTACTTAAGAAGACACCTTGGGTACCTTTGTGACCTTATGGAAAATTTCATGCCTTGCTTTTGGAATGAGCTTTATTGGTTGACGACTTATGGGTAGGTAATAATGGTCTGACACTGAATTGGTGAAGTCCAACCTCTTCAGAGATGGTATTGTAACTTTTTTAGCCTGATGAGCTTCAGCAAATCTGCTTGCCAGAATTCACTTTCACAATTTCACAGCCTATCCTTTATCAACTTTAAGGACTTGTTTAAAAATGTCTTTAAGTTTTTAGGCTAAAAGTATGCACAATATAAAACATTCTAGTGTTTGAAGGATTCACAAACATTCAAACACCACTGTATATTGAAAACATGCTTTCCGTCATTGATTTTAAAAATGTATCGGTAAGGATCAAGCAACAATTAGATATTAAGTTGCTTAACAACCAGCAGTGACATATTTTTGATGGCATATTTTTCCTACATCTTAGAAAATTAAGTAAATTATAGACTTTAGTGCAGTATATATAACACAACAGCTTTCCTTAATTGACTGAAGTAGAACTGTAAAGTTTAACAGCAAAGTGTGTGAATGATGGCCAGAAGCATAACTCCAGGATATCAAATTTTATACAGCACAAGTAAAATAAAACAAAATAAAACAAGTTTCTGATTAAACGACACCTGCAATCTAAAAGGATGACACTTGTATTCATTAGTAAATGCAACAGCATCTAGCCTTGACTGCCTTCAAGCTTCTTATTTTCCTAATGACTAAAGTCCTTCAAGTTGAAAAAAAATACATGTAAAAAGTGAAAGAAATTAAGGTGTTGATCTGGATTTTCTGATGTAATAAGAGATAGATAATTTTTTTTAAATGTTGCTAATTTTTTTTGAGCTATATATATATTCATGTTGTTGTCGTGCTGAAGTAACTGTGGATTTTCCGGAAAAATTTGTCTGCTTAGATAGGAACACGTCTTGTCATGTTTCTCATTACATACATAATAATGCAATAAAGTTCTTTGACATTTTGCTAATAAAAAATGTAATGGCCTTTTTTAAAAATTCCAAACAATTTGCCGAACAGTGGAAAACATCTCTGTATTTCTGTATAGAATTGTTGTATGACTTTCTCATTACATAGTGACATTAAGGTGGCATTTCTTTATGCAGTTTTCTTAATTGACAACAATTTCTAAAGTATTCCTAAGCCCATGTGACTACATTTATCACAAAGGAATTATGGATTTTGATGAAATGGAATCACAGTGATCCAGTGTCATAAATACTAATTGTGATTTTATGGTCTTGTCCTACATGCCTTGAAGTTTTGCCTGATTCTCTGTCTTTTCATAATGTTATAGAAAATGAATGGTAATTTATATATTTTTACAATCTTGCATCAAAATGTTTTCCTTTTGTAGTTATGTAGTCATGATATCATCACCTGTTACTATTAATGTGTCTTTAATTTTTTTAGAACCATAAGCATTTTCAAATGATTCCACTATGTATATGTTTGTGTGTTTATTGGCACATGTGTGCTTGTAAAATAAAAGCAGAGAAAATTAATGTATCTTCTTAGTTGACGCTTTGTCTCACCCCCATTTGACCCCAGGAGGTCAGTGACAGATGGAGTTTCGCCAGCAGCTGTTAGGGGTGATGGGAGGGAGAGATCATAGGTCAGTCAGTTGACACAAATAAAGAAGCCACACATTTCCACACTGACAATGTTCACAGATTAAGCATGAAGCCCTGGGTTTGATTTAGTTGACCTTACCAAGATGCTATAGCAGTCTACATTGACAATGAATTAATTGGAGCATCCTATATTTTATATTATTAAATATTATATAATATTATTTGTGATTTATAGTCAGTGCTTATGAAGAATCTACATTTACAGTAATAATAGGAATGTGGGGAAAAAAACTCAGTTATTCTGGTATGTAAACACTTACCTCAATGATATTGTATTAGTGAAAGCTATGAAAAGTTTAAAAATATTATTTATGTTATAATATTAATCTATTGCATACAAAATAAATCATTCTTTAGAATGTTTAATTAGAAAAAAAAACAAAATACACAATGTCTACAGTAACTGCAAATAACTAAACTTATTGATAATGACAAGAAAAACTGAGGGTGGACTTGCATGATATCTCACCAACTTACTGTGCTACAACAATTTTTTGTATATTTGTAATATGTAAAATTAAATTAATATACATCTAAGAAATATAACTGTACACAATAGCTTCTCCTGTCTAATTGGTAAATGCTTCAGCACATTCTAAATGTAATAAATAATGCACCCACCAGTATCAAAAAAGAAATGTGCTAGATGAAATTGAACATAAAATATACAATGTCAAAGGTTTTGACAAATCCCTAAAACAGGTTTTAAGCAATGCACCTCATGCTTCTGTTTTCGCAAAAAGAAAGTCAAACCTTTTTTCTTATGCCAAAGCCTAGTTATTTAAGTTATGTGTATTTTTATGTAATTACAATTTACAATTTTTGAGCCAATTTCAGGTTAATTTGTCAAACCTTTCCACTGCCACTTTCAATTCAAACTTTCTTTTAAACAGAGCCATACAGTAACATATAAATACATTTATAAATTGCTATAATTATATTTATAACCTGTTATGACTTTTCAGGGGTGGTTTAGTGGTTAGCAGGTTTGCCTCTCAGCACTAACCTGAGCCTCTTAGGTTCGAATCCCCATCTGGGTGGAGTTTCCATGTTTTCCCCGTGTCCGTGTGGGTTTCCTCCGAGTTCTACGGTTTCCGCCCACAGTCCAAAAACATGGATCGAGTCAATTCATTCATTCATTATCTTCCGCTTTATCCTATATTAGGGTCGCGGTGGGGTTCCCCATGCCCATCCAGGGGAGAACGTTTCAGGCGCTGGGCAGATACACCCAGGACAGGGCGGCAATCTATTGCTGGGCACACACTCACTCAGACAGACACGCACACATACACACTATGGGGCAATTTGGAGAACTCAATTGGGATCAAGTCAATTGAGTTCTCCAAATTGCCCCATATAGAGTGTGTTTGTGTGAGTGAGTGTGTGCGATAGATTGGCGCCCTGTCCTGGGTGTATCTGCCCAGCGCCCGAAACGTTCTCCCCTGGATGGGCATGGGGAACCCCACCGTGACCCTAATATAGGATAAAGTGAAAGATAATGGATGGATATGACTTTTCAAGTATATATTAACATTCCAAAAATTCATAAATTCTAAAACTGTTCTTTGTACTTAAGAACTGCACCGGTCAGAGCTAGTTTTAAATTGACAAAGTCTGCCAAGCTAATTTTTTTCTGAAAGATGAAAAGTTGTATCAGAATTTTGTGTTTTCAGTTTTAAAGTGTTAAAAATGAAATGTGCAACCAAGCAATTGTTTGGGCACTTAAAGAAAATTGAGCTATTAGATATTTTTTACAAGGTCGTTGGTACTTTGACAGGGCCATGGCTTATGTACAGTAATTGCTTAAAAAGACCAATTCCAAAGTTTAGGACAAGCTACATAACCCCTGGAGCAATGAGGGTTAAGGGCCTTGATCAAAGACCCACACTGGTAATTGAAGTTAATTTCAGTGGACCTGGGATTTGAACCCAAAAACTTCAGATTGATAGCCCAACACCCTAACCACTGAGCTTCCACACCCCAACCACTGAGCTACCAGACTCATACCACATGTTGCTTTTACAGAACACCTGAAAACTTTCTGTTCAATCGCAGGACTCCATGGACAACTGCTGCAGACCCCACTTCAAGAACAACAGTTCTAAAACTAAACTTGTGCAATACCCATTCACTTGTGAAGCAAATACGAAAATATGTAACAAAAAGATAAAGAAGAAGGGAGGTTGACTTATAGAAAAATGTTCCTAAACACACCTCACAATTCACAAAACAGCTGTAAGTTAAAGATTTTGTTACAGCCTTCACTGATTTAAACATTATTAGTGTATGTTCTGTAGTTTGACTTAAAAGTTCTGTATATTCAAAAAAAACGCAAAAGTCTTACAAAACTTGTAAGATTTCAAAGAAGAATTCTTACACAAAAGTATGAATATTGCATTTAATAAACTGAAAGATTTCAACTTTCATTCATTCATTCTTTATCTCCCGCTTTATCCTCTATTAGGGTCGCGGTGGGGTTCCCCATGCCCATCCAGGGGAGAACGTTTCGGGCGCTGGGCAGATACACCCAGGACAGGGCGCCAATCCATCTCTGGGCATACAATCACTCACACAAACACACTCTATATGGGGCAATTTGGAGAATTCAATTGACTTAATCCATGTTTTTGGACTGTGATAGGAAACCGGAGAACCCGGAGGAAACCCACGCGGACATGGGGAGAACATGGAAACTCCACCCAGATGGGGATTCGAACTGGGAATCCATAGCACTGAGAGGCGAACGTGCTAACCACTAAGCCACTGTGCCGGCCTGATTTCAACTTAATATTAATAAAATAATTTGAATTCAACCAAGAACAGTCCTCTCTTAAAATGTGAAAAGGTAGATAAACATTGGGTTTTAAAATGTCTCAATCTGTTAAAGAAGCATGTTAAAAAAAATCAGACAGATGCTTGCACAAGTGTGGATGCAAAAATTTGAATAATGGGATAAGGAAATGTGTGCAGTAGTGCCTGGCATTTTTTTAGTCTGCTTGACAGGAACTGCTCATTATGTACTATGTAAGGGGTGCCTGGGGCCCCTTTTGTCCCCAGAGGGGCAGCAGATGGAAGTTAGTCCCCTTTCTCCTGCTCTAGACCCCCAGACACACACCAAATGTGTTTGTCTGTACTTTCTTTTGACTAGACACAAAAGCTCAAATGACGTACCCTAGGTCCTCTTTTCATACACAGAGGGTCATGTGCACCCAACACACACATTTAAAGCAGGTCCAGTGGATGCTGCATGAATACCATACATAGCTGCTAATGCTTCCTTCTCATTGCTTATGTCCTGTAGTGCTACAAAAATGTTGTTGATTAAAAAAGACTGATATAAAAATTGTGGTTGATGGGTTTACAGTGCTATCAGGTTTATTGACCTTTATATATGATGTTGTAACCCATTCCACCCTTTCCAGAACTGTTTTTCTGAGGACCTTAGATTCATCTTTGTTCATGCCATCATACACATCCTCAAATTTGTTTTTAAAATTTGACATTGCCCACTTACATTTGATTGTAATTGCATGTCAAATCATTTCAATTACTTCAAATTTATCATTATATATGTGTGTGTGTGTGTGTGTGTGTGTGTGTGTGTAAGTGTGTGTCTCGGTGTGTGTATTACTGAATATCTTACATGTGAAAGAATATGTCAGCTAAAGACCTCTCCCTAGGCTTTGCTAACAGTGGTGGCTGTTATATAAGAAAGCATTTATCCAGCTCTGATGGGATTGTGTATGGGACACGAGTCTGATGGGGATGACATCATTGTGCAGTGTCACGCTTTTGTGTGTGTGTGTGTGTGTGTGTGTGTGTGTGTGTGTGTGTGTGTGTGTGTGTGTGTGTGTGTGCTCGTGTGTGTACAGCACACTGCATCACATGCGCTAAGCCAGTGGCAGGTCTTCTATTTGAAGGCTGCAGTCAGAGTTCGCAGCAGGATCCTGTCTGCAAAATTGTTAGAACGCTAACATGCTGATTTAATCATTATTATTTTTTTTTCTTCTGATTAGCATATGTTCTTCAGATGTTTTTAGCTGCCTTGCTAAATCAGCTTTTACATTCAGTCTGCTTGTTACTACATATTTCCTCTTATCTCTCTGCTTTTTTAAGGCCATCACTTCAATACCCTACTGTTTTTGACATGCATGGAGAAGCCTCCCACTACCCTAGCAAGGGATTAAGCAGAAGATAATGAATGAATGGAAAAACTTAAATTATACGTAGATTCAGTGTTTTATAGATCAGTAACAGGTAAAAATAATAGTGTGGGGAAAATATATGGTATGTGTGTATGTATGTATATATATACACACACATCCCTGCACTATTTTTGTACCTGTTACTGTATATATACACACTGGAAATCAAAATTAGAGAACAATGTAACAATACTTGATTTTATTACAAATAATGTAATCTACATTGATTAACATTTCAAGTATTTTTTGTAAAGAGAATACTATGCCACTAGAACAATGTTTTACAAAACTCCTGCTACTGAAAACATTCCTCAAACCATTAAACTATTTCTTTACACAATTTGGGTTCAGTCTTTTCCCAGTTTGTAGACGAACAATATTTTTCCCATCAGACCCAAATAATATTTTTTTTCTCATCACTCCTCAGCAAAGATTTGGGTAATGTTTTCGGCAAAAGGAATAGGACCTCTTACACAGCTACATGGCAGAGTAAATGCAAATATGTATCAGAACATTCTTCAACAACATGGTTCCTTCCTTGCATTCATGACTCAAAAATTCAGCACACAGCAAAATAAGTAAAGCATTTCCTTGAAACTGAAAACATTGAAACAATGAAATGGCCAGTCCAGAGTCCCGAGCTAAGCCAAATAAAAAACCTCTGGAAAGGAAAGAGATTAATTATGTTTTGTGACCACAGATGAGCTGAAGTAATTTAAAGCAATGGTCTGTACACTTTATATTGGTGGCTGTTGTAACCTTCAGAAAATTGTGTTGTAATTTTGTAAAATGTAAAATGGCTGTAATTGTGGTACAGTCATTGCTGTTTTCTAATTATGATCTCACATTCTTGTAAAATAAAGGTTTGTTTTGAAATACTTTGGTTATTTTGTGAAACACTGTTTTATTGACATGGTGTACCACTTACAGAAAATCCATTAAATGAGGATTAATTTTTCATAAAAAAATCAAGTGTTTGAACATTTTTCTCTAATTTTAAAAACCAGCGTATAGAAAGAGACCCTGTCAAAAATCAAACTCATGACTGTGCTGTGAGCTAGCTGTGTTTCCACATTCATTTTAGCATTCATTTAACATATTTGGGTATCCCTGCAAGATGAAATTTAGAAACATAAAATCTTTTTTTTTTCCATTCCTTTGTATGAAACTATATACAATCGGAACAGGTAATTACAAAACTAATTATACTCAAGAAACAGTAATTCTGTAATTGTAGGAATTTCAGGCATGTACCTTCTATATAGAGTCACACTACATCTTCACAAAGCTTTCCTATGCTAATGAATTACTGTCCTGGGTATCTGACCAGCACACAAAAATCTCTTCCATGGATGGGCATAGGGAAACTTTCCGCAATCTTAGTAGAAGATTAACCGGAAGATTATGAATAATGAAATAAACTTTTACATCCTGGTTTTGAAGCCAGCACAGTATGAATTAGCATATGACAAAGCTCTTATAACCTTATAACTTTTCGGTCATCTATCTAACTGCTTTAGTAAACATTTTACTTACAGGCTGTTCGTTGCCGTTTCCAATACTTTCTTAAATAATCGTGAAAAGTCAAAATTGAAGTGAACAGCTGACTCTCCATTGCACAGCATTTTTTTCTCAGCTTGATCACATGACTTAAATCCAGTTTGCTGTGACCTGTTACTTACAATTGAGTCATCCGGGGAATTTTCACCCAATGCTTTTGCCTGCAGTTTAGCAAGTAGTTCTGGATAATAACAAGTGTCAATAAGCGGTTGTTATTAAGCTGTTTTTCAACTTTTCCAGAAGGATCGCTAGCCGATTTTATGTGACATACATTAACAAAAAGGAGCGATATATGATCTCCTGTCTTTGGAATGTTGCAGAAAACCCGAAATTCAGGATGAAACACATACAGATATGGTGAGAACAGCCATCCTTCTCAGACAGAATTGAGTCAGGACTACCTTCCTGGGAATCAAAACCTGAATCTTTTTGCTATGAGAAAATTTTTTTAAAAGATATTTTTTGAGACAGTAAAGATATCTTGGTTCATTTATATCTTCTGAAATTTCATTAATATATGCTTTTATTTAAAGAGTTGTCAGTTAAGATAAAAGTGGTAGTTCCATAATATGCATTCTCACTGTTTACATGTTTTAATTCATTATCTTCGGCTTTATCCTTTACAAGGTACGCAGGGTTTCCCATGCCCATCCAGGGGATAACGTTTCGGGCACTGGGCAGATACAACAAGGACAGGGTGCCAATTTATCGCTGGGCAATGCTTACTTGTTTATGGTCTAAAAAGCACAAAAACTAAAGAAAGGAAAACAAACCTTTAAAATTGTAGAAAGAACTTAAAATGTTTCAAATGTAGTCACACACTATTTACCCAATCAACAGATAATACAGCTGGTGTCCAGTAAGTGATTCTTTTTTTTTTAATGGCATAGGCCACTGGTCACTTATATTGATACTCCTTATCATATATGCTACAAAATATGTTCAATGTTTATTGTCTGTATATTATCTTGCACACATACTTTATGTTGGGTTGGGTTGTTGTCAAGCAGAGTATGCACATTTAGAGAAAAATGTACTAAAGATGTTACTCCATCTGGTTACATGAGTTTCCATGTTCTCCCCGTGTCCGAGTGGGTTTCCTCCGGGTTCTCCGGTTTCCTCCCACAGTCCAAAAACATGGATCAAGTCAATTGAGTTCTCCAAATTGCCCCATATAGATTGTGTATGTGTGCGTGTCTGTGTGAGTGTGTGCCCAGCGATGGATTGGCACCCCGTCCTGGGTGTATCTGCACAGCGCCCGAAACCTTCTCCCCTGGATGGGCATGGGGAACCCCCCCGCGACCCTAATATAGGATAAAGTGGAACATAATGGATGGATGGATGGATGTTAGTCTTTTTAACATAACTATATTTTTACCACAGCTATTAACATGAAATAAGTTATCCATATGTGACAAAGTAAAAGGGAGAGGAAAATGTCATCTCATCAAATGTGTGTGTAGTTTATTTGAGTGTTCTGTGTACTTGTGTTATAAACTTCTTTTTTTTAAAATTTACATTCTGTAATTTGCCATTATATTTATGATTTTAATCATTATGATTTAAATCATTATTTGCTTATGTTGCATTTTAACAATAAAGGAACTAGAAACAAGTCCTAGAAATATTTCCATACATTTCCATTAGATTCTTTCTGTTATGTAACCAGTGAGTGACATTACAAATGCTTAAGTGATCATATGATTAATTGATTAATTAGACGATGAATTAGAAAAATCTCAAATAAGGGTACAGTTTGTTTGTTCCTCATTTTTGTAGCTGCTGAGGTTTAAAACAAGTTCCTTCAGGAATACATTTAGATTTAAATCCATGATGTAATGTAGTTTCCAAATAATCAAATAATAAAAAATGCTAATTTCCAAATGGTCTGATAATACATAAAGCATGGAATTATAGGTCTGGACTTGTATTAAAGCATTGGCATCATTGAATATATGATGAAGTCAAAGAACCTCTGATTTAGATAAGCAGTGGCATTACATAAACCAGCTATAGCAATAGTGGTGTCAGGGCTTTTATATTTTGAGTTGTCGTCAGCAAAGCCATACTTCCGCTGCTGTCTGGGCTGACGTTCGAAGGAAGAGCATAATTTTTCCGTCTCTGAATAATCATTGTGTGTGACATATGGCTGGTGACATGGCAGTCTTGCTCCTACTGTTGTCATGGTAACCAGATTCTTGTATCTTCTATTCAGTATTTTACTGATGCTGGTTGGTAGTCAGTGGGGAATTAGGACAGTAGGGGTTTTCTGGAGTCGCACTAATAATAAAATTGTTCTAAAAAACTTTTAAAACAATGTGTGCCATAATTTATTTTTTACTAGAGACAAAGAATAACGACTAGAGGAATAAGTGGATTACTATAAGTAGCTGAGTGAATATGACATCATACTGTACAGTTTTTGAAAGTTCTTATGAAATCAGTAACATTTTAATATAATTTGCAGAAACTAATACTTAGATAATTAGATATAATTAGATATATAATAATTAGAACTAATAAGCTTATGTGAGCCCTAACTTAAAAAATAATTGTGCATGATTTTAAGTTTCTTTGACTGTCATGAGTTGTGGGAGTCACTACATGTAAGTTATATTGTCTAAAAACCCCTATTTGTATACATGAAATGGGTGTGTCCCTTTTCCAAATCAGGGTTGTACTGTACTTGCTAGCAATAAAAAGTATGAGATATCTGTAGAGCATCATGTCAAAGCAAAGATAAAATTTTTAGATTCCAAAAAATGAAAAAGTACTAAAATAATATGCTCTCTTCATTCCAGTAACAATAGTTATCTTTATATTATTTTTTGTGTGTGTAGGCGTGGTCAGTTTTGAGAAACCAGAAATGGTGGTCTAATTTCAGCATGTTTAGAAATCTCTTTCATGTGCCTTGCGCTTTTCATATTTTTCTGTAAATATGACAATGATTTTTTTTGCGTAAATACAGCATATATTTCAATAAAAAGGTTTGTAAAACCCCAACCAAATTTCCTTTTTTTAAAATAAATTTTCTTATTGTATAAATTAACATATTATCTGCATTAACACAGTATCTACAAGTAGCTACAAATTATTGACTAAATTTTATTATTTATCGTCAATGGCATGTTGGCTTAGTGGTTAGCACGTTTGCCTCTTAATGCTGGGGATCTAGGTTTAAATCTCACTTAGGTAGAGGTTTCATGTTCTCCCTGTGTTCCTCCCTCAGACCTTCAACATTTGATTCAAAACATTTGATTCAAGGTCAATTAAATGCTCTAAATTGCCCCATATAGTGTGTGTCTGTGTGAGTGTGCCCAGTGATGGCACCCTGTCCTGGGTGTATCTGCCCAGTAAAACTTGAAAATTATCACACAGAAAGAACTGCAACTGTTTGCCTTAAACATCAAAACAGGTCTTATTAGCTATAATGCAAATGTATTATATACTCATTCATTCATTATCTTCCGCTTATCCTCTATTAGGGTCGCGGTGGGGTTCCCCATGCCCATCCAGGGGAGAACGTCTCGGGCGCTGGGCAGATATACCCAGGACAGGGCGCCAATCCATCGCTGGGCACACACTCACTCACACAGACACACTCTAAACGGGGCAATTTTTTGAGAATTCAATTAACTTGTTCCATGTTTTTGGACTGTGGGAGGAAACCGGAGAACCCGGAGGAAAC
>JAFMOD010000239.1:1414262-1494006 GCA_019802435.1 Corydoras maculifer
CGCTTATCCTCTATTAGGGTCGCGGTGGGGTTCCCCATGCCCATCCAGGGGAGAACGTCTCGGGCGCTGGGCAGATATACCCAGGACAGGGCGCCAATCCATCGCTGGGCACACACTCACTCACACAGACACACTCTAAACGGGGCAATTTTTTGAGAATTCAATTAACTTGTTCCATGTTTTTGGACTGTGGGAGGAAACCGGAGAACCCGGAGGAAACCCACGCAGACACGGGGAGAACATGGAAACTCCACCCAGATGGGGATTCGAACCGGGAATCCCTAGCGCTGAGAGGCGAACGTGCTAACCACTAAGCCACCGTGCCGCCGTATTATATACTGTGTAATTAAAAAAAATATTAACTATGATTTCAAATAATGAAATGATAAATCCATACATATAATATTCAAGTGGAAGTGCATCAGAACTCCTAAATTAAAGTATTTAAGAAAACGTGTAATACTTGACACTCACCACAGCTCTAATTAAAGCTATTTAAAATGATGAAACAATCTAAAACTGTAATCACACTCTGTTTCTGTCTGATAAACTGGTAGGCAACCTGATTGGACTATGACATTCAGAAAAATGCTGATTGCACAACAAAGCTGATGAACAATGACAAGAATGAAAAGTAGGACTAGAATTATCTTTGAAAACATGAATATAGTCTTAAATGCTGATGCTTTAAATTCTTTATTATTATTAAACAGTTTAACATTCTTTGATCTAGCTGGTCAGATTTTAGACATTAAGACATTTTAAAGAATGTTGTGAATGGCATGTTGAAGATAATTACTATTACGGTTACATTAGAACATTGAGGGTTCTCATTTTAGAAACCATGGCCTCCTGCTAGACTTAATGTTGAAATCATTTCTAAATTTATGCATTATTTTAATAAATAATAAAATAATTTTAGTTTAACTCAGACTCTTAAAACGACAACAGTCAGCATGAAATAAATGACTAAGACTAGGTCCTAAAATCAGATGATGAACTCAAAGAACTACTAAAGTTTACATTGCTCACTGTCAGTAGGTTGGGTGTCATATGCTTCAACAGCATCCAATAAAATAACAATGGAATTTACAATTAAATTTATAATAGAATTTCTAGCTTGTGGCAGGGGACTGTTTATTTTGTTTATCTTAAAAAAAGATTTCTAAGTTCTTTGGCTTTAATACATATAAAGGTAGCAACTTTAATGCTTTACTGTGTGAACACCAACACACATATCTACCCACAGGATTACACTTTATGTGCATTTACAAGAATGTCTTGGTGTTTTGAGAGGTTTCATCTCTGTGTGTGAAAAATACTTCCGCTGTATTTTTTTTTACTTGATGATTGTCACTTATATGTGCAGTGTCTCACACCTATGTGCTGTAAAGCTGGAAGAGACGGTGCTTGGAAAAACACTCTCACCCACCCATGGTGACAGTCTTCTCAGCTTGGTATTTACTTTCCTGATCTCCAGCATGGCTAGCTCAGCACAGGCTATTAACAAGGCTTAGCATGTGTTGTGGCAAAACCACAATATAATTTCTTGATTATAGGCCAGAGATCATCACAGCCATGTGTTTTACAATCCCCTTTCAGACATACTGAATTTTTCAGACAAAACCTGAATGTAGGAACATAGAGGCCTGACTTAGTGGTTTGCAAATATGACTTTTCTTTCAAAAGTATTTAATATAGGATTTCTGATAATAACAGATTGTTTTAATTTTAAAAAATCATGCAGAATGCAGATGCAGAACACTTGAATAAATAAAGTAATATAAAATGCATGGATGAACTACCAGAGGCAATAATTAGGTATCCAATTTTGTACAGAAAAAAACTTTGTTGTGGAGGTGTGAAAAACACAATTTTTGAATAAGATAGTTAGCATATAAAGAGTTTAAGTGCTAGGCCAGAAGATTCGATACCCAAAACCTAGCATTGCCACCAGTGAGCATTTGATAATTTACTTGATATCAACAATACACACGTAGTTAACCATAAAACTAAGCTAAATTTATACCATCCTAGGTCAATAGTATATTTCAGCAGAATGCCGAAAAAATACAGAAAGACATTGTAATCTGATCTGTGGTAAATTATAAGGTTTAAAATTAAGCTTCATTGTTACTGCTCCATAATGCTTTTATTGTATATATTCACTGTTATGTTGCTTTTTTACTGCATAGTACCTATACTACTTTTTTACTACCTATTTAGCCTTTTGGTTTTCCATTTGGGGAGTCTGGCACATGATACCAGGTACTATTTTCATACATACTCATTTGTGTTTCTAAGCAAGCTAAGTAGGTTTCAAATTGTAAACTTGCAGACCACGTAATGGCCAAAGAGTATACTCATAACACTTGATTACTTAAGATAAACAAAGGATGCCAATGGAAATTTAATGACGGGAAAGTTATCCAGGTCTTGTGATTGCAAAATAAGCACTATTATTCACCCCTTTACCACTGTGTAATGTGTTAGATATGCAGCATGTCAATTCTGTACTATTTTTACAAAATAGAAAAGCTGTTAGTAATTGTATTAACAAATTAAATTTATTAATTATTTTATATTTAAAAACATATTTAACAGGATTAATATTTTTACATACACATTAAATTAATGCATTTTATGTAATGTAAAGGAACAAATAAATACTGTCTCTGAGTTTATTTTTGGTATGTAAAACAATATGGTGGAAGTGTCTAAATGATTGCGCAGTTTTTGAGTGTTTACTGACATATCACCACAATGCCAGTGTCAGAGCAGTGCTGAAAATGAACAGTCAAATAATACCTGCAGGGTCTGTGGTGGTGAAAGGTTTTCAAAAACTATACAGAGCAACAATTAGACTACTGTCTGTAAATGGAGACTCCAGAATGCACTTAAAACTGATAAAAGATACATATATATATATAAAACGTGTATTTAGGTGGCACGGTGGCTTAGTTGTTAGCATGCCTAGGCACTAAGGATTGAATTCCAATCTGGGTGGAGTGTCCATGTTCTCCCCGTGTCTGTGTGGGTTTTCTTCTGGGTTTCCTCCCACAGTCCAAAAACATGCAATAAGGTCAATTGAATTCTCAAAAATTACCCCATATGGAGTGTGTTTGTGTGTGTGCCCAGTGATAGATTGATGCCCTGTCCTGAGTGCATCTGTCCAGTGCCATATATATATATATATATATATATATATATATATATATATATATATTCATTCATTCATTCATTATCTCCCGCTTATCCTCTATTAGGGTTGCGGTGGGGTTCCCCATGCCCATCCAGGGGAGAACGTCTCGGGCGCTGGGCAGATAGACCCAGGACAGGGCGCCAATCCATTGCTGGGCACACACTCACTTACACAGACACACTCTATATGGGACAATTTTTGAGAATTCAATTAACTTGATCCATGTTTTTGGACTGTGGGAGGAAACCGGAGAACCCGGAGGAAACCCACGCAGACACGGGGAGGACATGGAAACTCCACCCAGATAGGGATTCGAACCGGGAATCCCCAGCGCTGAGAGGCGAACGTGCTAACCACTAAGCCACCGTGCTGCCTATATATATATATATATATAGTATGGTTCATTTTATATTTAAGCATAAACATTTACAGAGAAATGTAATATATATTTAGTTTCTCTATGTATGATGTGTTAACTCTGACACAATAAAAGTTATTTATGCAGGGGATTTCAAGGCATTGTACTGGACTGAATATAGTAATTACCAGAGACTCTAGAACTCTTGTGTGAGTGGCACATTTTGAAGAGGAGAGAATTTCACTGCTGACAGTACACATTACAAGAATGACTGGCAACCACCCACTACCATGCAGAGCAGTAATTGTGTGCTACCTAATAGGACAAAAAGTCAGTAAATTCCCTGAGGACTGATTTATGAGTCCTTTGAAAGTGAGTGGGTATTAAGAGCTGGGGAGGTTTTGCAGTGACAGGCCTTGTTCAACCCTGGCTTAACAGACAAACCCAGATGGTGGCCATTTTGCATTCCAGGTTTAAGGACCAGGGCCAAACAATATATATATATATATATATATATATATATATATATATATATATATATATATATATATATATATATATATATATATATATATATATATATATTATTGTATTGTAAATATAAAATTGTATTGTATTGTATTGTTTGCTGCAAATAAAAAAAAAATATTCAAATATGAAATTCAAATATAAAATTATTTTATATTAAGTGGTACCTAGAAAATGATTAATGTATCATTTCACTTAAAATTACAAAAGCAAAGATAATGTTAATTCTTTGTCATTTTAAATGAAACAGATCCTTCTATCCTTACAGTGTTAAATTTTACAGTATTAACCAGTATTAACCAGTGTTTTACAGTTTTAACCAGTAAACTGTTAAACCAATTGTACAGTATTAACCAGTGTTTCCCCGGATGTTGCAGCATTCATTTTACTCTGTACCTGAACTACTTCATAAATGAATTGGTACCTAGGAATTATTTTACGTACAATATTTACAAAGCTTTTCAGGTTTTTGGTTATCACAATAAACCTTACTGGAACATTAACAGACACAAGCAACCACACAGACATATATAGAAGGGGTTTCCTCTGACTGAGAGTAAGGTGTTAGCCCTGCTCTTACAGCCTCACCCACTCATTTTCATCTTCTGTTCATCCTGTGTGATGTGTCATGAATGCCTTGATTACACTGTGAATACTAAAGTACACCTTTAAAAGTGAAACCTCCTACTCCCCAAAGAAGCTTCTGTGAAAATCCCTTAGAAAAAACCTAGCTATTAATTAACTCCCACATATTCCCAAGACAAGCAAGCAGCACATGGATGTCAAACATTCTCTTTGCTAGTTTTGTTTAAAATGCGAAGTATTCATGCTTTCAATCATCGACTTTTTGTTTTACATCAAAGACAAAAGTTTACACAATTAGTAGGGTGGCCTGGTAGTGAAACAGACTTGGGTCCGATTTCCAGTTGGTTGGAACAAAAGGTTCTTTCTGTGTGGAGTCTATATGTCCTCCCTGTGCATGCCAGAAACTTTGGTTTATCTCCATACTCCATAAGTCAGTCTGACGGGCAAATATAAAATACAAAGTATTCATTTGTTATGTTATGTTTAAGTTAAATAAGAGTGTATATATATACATATAAGAGGATCATTAACGAAAGTCCCCAGGTTTAGTTCCAAGTGCTTACTCAGTCCAAATTCAAAAGATAATTATGTAAAAAAAAATAAAAAATTTTAAAAAAATAAAAACTTGTAATAGGGCGGCACGGTGGCTTAGTGGTTAGCACATTCGCCTCTCAGCGCTAGGGATTCCCGGTTCGAATCCCCATCTGGGTGGAGTTTCCATGTTCTCCCCGTGTCTGCGTGGGTTTCCTCCGGGTTCTCTGGTTTCTTCCCACAGTCCAAAAACATGGATCAAGTTAATTGAATTCTCAAAATTGCCCAATTTAGAGTGTGTATGTGTGAGTGAGTGTGTGCCCAGCGATGGATTGGCGCCCTCCCCCCCCCCCCCCCCCCCCCCCCCCCCCCCCCCCCCCCCCCCCCCCCCCCCCCCCCCCCCCCCCCCCCCCCCCCCCCCCCCCCCCCCCCCCCCCCCCCCGAAAAACTTGTAATATTAAAAATAAATTATCAGATATGTAATAATTTCAATAAAATAGACTAAAAGCAAAAGTAATATTATTCGTAGTTTGATCTTTGAAGAAATTATAGCTGGAAAAAAATGTTTGAACGATATGTTAATGTAACCCTACTTCAGAGATTCTACTTCTGCTTTTACAGCTGGAAGGCTCTAAAGGAAAGCCATCAGGGAAATTCCCTTTAGAAAGGTCTGGAACATACCAAGGCCTGATGTATTGCTTTACTTTATGTAAGAGAAAAGCTGGGAATGAAAGAGAAAAAAAAGAAGCACATGTTCCCGTTTTAGCAATGTTACATCCTCATTGTGCTCAGTGAAACTGTGTGATTCACACACATCTGATTATTATTATATCTTTACAACTACTGAAACTTTTCGTAATCAGCTGAAATATCACTTAAAACTTTACGTTTGTTTTTTGATCAAAGAAGCACATTACTTACTGACCCCTTTACAAATGTCAAACCAGATGACCAAGTATATACTGCACATATAGTTTTACAAGATTGCACTTAATAGTTACTGGTAAATGTTTTTCATCACTTCTTTATAACAGAACTATGTTCTATTCGAATGGTCTTATTGGTTTAAGCACATATTTCTTTGGCCTGTAATAAAAACAAAAAATCATTGGATCATATTTTGTCATATAAATATTTTTGTTTCCATTTTTATTTTATTTAAAAATAAGGTGAATACAAGAGATGAGCCAACTGTACAGTATAATGTTAAATGGTTGTTTAGGTATGCTATAACAAATGAGTTAATTAAAAAAAAATCAACATAACTAAGTTTAAACAGGAGGTGGTTTTAAAACACTAGAAAGAGTCTTCTGACTTCCCACTCTAACTACGTGTAAAATACTCTTTTTAGACCATGTTGTGGTTGTTTTTATTTTGTTTTGTTTCATTTTAACCAGAAGGGTATCTGGTATAAAAACTGGTCCAAATTGCTGATCAAAAAACTTTTTTTTTTTTTTTTTGGATTGCACGAGACCCAGGTAGGTAGGTTGAGAATAAACTCTACGATGGCAAATAGTAATTTTTGACCAAAATTTGTTGTGCAATGAACACTGTCACATATTTTTGACTAACCTCAAATTCCAGAAATTTGGTAAACCTAGGATAAATTTCAGGACAAATGGGGTATGGTATCTTGAAAGAGTAGATCTAATATTTGGTTAAAATAATAGTTTTTTTTCAGTAAGAGATATGTATTTAGCTGTAACTGTATTACTCAAGGCGGCTTAGAGGTTAGCACGTCCGCCTCTCAGCACTTGCGATTCCCAGTTCGAATCCCCATCTGGGTGGAGTTTCCATGTTCTTCCCATGTCCACGTAGGTTTCCTCCGGGTTCTCCGGTTTCCTCCCACAATCCAAAAATATGGTTCAAGTCAATTGAGTTCTCCAAATTGCCCCATATAAAGTGTGTATGTGTGCGTGTCTGTGTGAGTGTGTGCCCAGCAATAGATTGGCGCCCTGTCCTGTGTGTATCTGCCCAGCGCCCGAAACGTTCTCCTCTGAATGGGCATGGGGAACCCCCCCCACCCCCCCGCAACCCTAATATAGGACAAAGCAGAAGATAATGAATGAATGAATGAATGAATGTATTACTCAAAATATTTTATGTATGCTATGTCAAATTAAATTTGTTAAAGTTAAAGTTAGTTAAAATATAGTTAAAATATAAAAAATATAAAAGTTTAAAAAGGAGGTGGTTTTAAAATACTAGTCTAGTAACAAAGTCTTCTGACTTCCCACACCAACTATGTGTGAATCACTCTTTGTAGACCATTTTGTGAATGTTTTTTTTCTACTCCCTAATGGACACATTGCGGTGTTCATTATGTAGATCTAGAGTCTGTCTTCAAAGGAAAACACACTTGCAGTCTACCACACAAGCTACAAATGTACCATAGCCTCAGACCTGCTGCCAGAGGAAGTTAGTGTCACACCCTGTTGCCCTGTGCTCCCACAATCCCAGTTTTTATTAGGAAACCTCCAAAGCTCTCAGTGCTCGTTTAGCTGTGAGAGAGATATTCTGGTTTGGAATATTGTAAGCTTGTTATTGAAACCAGAGCTTCAACACTCCACATCTAGTAGTCATATATTCATACATTCGGTAACATTCTGATAATAGCCTTTAATAAAAATCTTTTAAAATGTATTTAGATAAGTAGATATAAATTATATAATTTATATCTGAAGTTGTATCATTCAGCAAGTAAAAGTTAAAGTTTTAGTCAGATGTTGGAATACATTTAGATATGCTTAACTGTTAAAACAATATGATGAAAGGTTTCAAAAACAAACTGTAGGTCATGCGAATGAAAGCGAGTTTACTCAGCTTTGGGTTTCTTTCAGCCCACCACATGTGCGTCAGGAACAGGGGGTGTCGTGACAGGGAAATAGTGGAGTAGGCAATAGAAAGCACATTTCCTGTCAGCCCCCTCCCCCTCCCCTTTGTTGCATCTTTCCTAAAAACTTTTTTTAACTTTAAAATGACTTAACAGTTTCTAAATTTTAGTCATACATTTATAAGAAGAGTTTAGGTTAGCTTTTGTCCAAACATTAGGAAAAAATATAATTAGTTTTTGAAAAATGCCAGTGTAAAATGTTCAAATTAACTGAAGGCTTTTCATTTAGAATCATTTTCAGCTGTTTGACAATTTATCTGCTTTTTATCAATTATATAGTTAATATTTACTTGACATGTTAGGTTTAAATATTTTTGTCAAGTCCCCTGTAATCTGTTTTTATCCTTTAAAGTCAGTTTATTTACTTTATACTGTTTATAAGTTTATATTTTACACAGGACACACTATCACAGGTAATGTGCCAGTAACTGGCCAGCCAATTTTGTTAGGTGAACTTCTGTATACAACTAGTACATTTCCTCTAGCAAAAAAAAACAAAACAAGTGGGGTGTGAGATGAAGGAGAAAAAAGTGAGATAGATCATTTGGAGAAGGTACCCAAAATGAGAGAGTTGTGATTGGAGCGTTAATGGGCATGTTAGCAAAGTGATGATTTGGTTTTAGGGACAGGAACATGGAAGGGCAAACGGTGGTAGATTTTGTAAGGAGGATTGAAGGGGACAGCAAAAACATAATTCAGGAACAAGGATGTACAGTTTGACATTTAAGATTGGACAAAGCAGCACACGGGTGAATTATATTCTTTGCAAGAGACAAAACCTGAAAAAGGTCGTTTGTATGATGTCTTTAGTGGTAAAGAAGAAAAGGAGATTGAAAACAAAACCATGGAGATTAAAGGAAGAAGACTGTGGTGCTAAATTTAGTGAACAGGCATTGAATTGTTGTACAAGAGAGCTAGACATCTGGTCAACAACAGCAAAAGTGGCCAGTGATTCAGCTTGGAAGGTAACATCTGGGCAGAGGAAGGAAGCAGACGTGATTTGGCTTCGGAATGCAGGAAAGTTTAAAGAGGATGGCAAAGTGTTGAGAGTTTGGTTAAAAAAACAGACAAAAAAGCCGAAGAGGACGATTTATGTAACAGAGATTAAGATGTTGCAATATTTAGATTGAAAGTGATGATGATGATGAGTTTACTAGATGGACAATGCTTGTTGTGGAGACAAATATAGGAAGGCAAGATGCTGAGTATTGAACCAGCAGGCAGGAGAAGGAAAGGAAGACCAAAGAGGAGGAAGAGGGAAGGTAAGGGAGTGGTAAGGGTGGACATGCAGGTGGTTGGGTGACGAATAAGGATACCCAGGTCAGGGCAAGATAAAAAAAAAATGAAAAAGAAAAAATAATAAAACCACTCTGCAATTTCCCCCTGGGGATTAATAAAGTATTCTAATTCTGGTATCTGAAAAAATCTATAAGATCTTCCAATTTGGTAAAATTTTAGTGTAAACCCCAAACCCCCATTTTAAAAATTATTTTAATTTATTTATTTTTTGAATTTTTTTGATCAAGTCTTACATATCTAAAGTTTTAGTTGATACTGTCATTGTTGTTGTAGGCACTGTAAAGACTTTTATGACCTTTTCAAAAGTCCAGATATTATCAGAAATACCAACAACTTGTGTCTGTGGTCAACTTGCCTCTCTCACGAAAACATTGCTCATGTATGGCCTTTTACTCTTAAATGCCAACATATTATGAATGTTTGTGTTAAAGTACCTTTCAAATTCTTGTCAATGCTCAAATGAAAATCTTTGACTTGTATCAAGGAACTTGTGTCTCTTTTGGAGCTTAACTTTGGCACAGACGATTCTCCTAAATTGCTTAGAAAAAATATTATATAACAAAGATGAGACATATTCCTGTACAATTGCAGATTTATAGAAATAAAATGGGAATTCACATGTGTTAGATGTTTAGCTATCAATGTTAACGAAGATAAAAAAAAAAGTAATTTATAGCATCAAAAAAAGCTAAAAATAATATTTTGCCAGATTTGAGCACAATGTTAGACTTTATTTGGAACTCTTCTAAAATTCATAAGGAGACATATGAGATTATTAAGGTCTTTATCTTGGGAGACACATTTGAGCAGCAGGAGACTTTTCCTTTGTCTTTTATCTGATCTCATTATAGTCCAGGAGAAACTACAAAGAAATGAATGAGATCTCCTTTTTGCTGTTTTCTTTCCTCTGTGTAGGCAGGAACCCAGCCCTTTCAGGGACATGTCTAGACTTGCTTAACGTAGTGTTCTGTTAATACTTTTTACATAAGAGGTGTGTGATTGTTAGTTTATATTTACAATGCTTAATATCTAAATTCACAGGGTTATACTTTATCGAATACACACACACACACACACGCTTAGAATTGATTTATTTTTGGTGAATATGATAAACAACACGTAAATAAAACATACACACACAAACACTTACACACATTCATACACTCACTTACTTATACACACACACACACACACACACAGACTTACAACACACATACTTTCACTCACACACTCAGACTTTCATACACTCATACACAATCACAATTACATGCTCACACACTTAAAATCACACTTTTACTCATAGAAACACAATGTCACACACACTCTTACACACTTTCACAATTACACTTACACTCAGACACACACTCTTAAACATTCACTTACACACACAAACAAACAGACTTACAAACGCAAACAAACAGATTACAAACGCAATATCACAAGCACACTTACTTAACTGAACACTCTTTCACACTTCTGACATACACAGATGCTGCCCAATTATGCCATAGTTCCATAGTAACGATTAACAAAATAAGTATACGCTACCTGCTTTCATAGGAATTTAGAGGGTAAAACACAGTCAAGTATTGTCATGCTTACCAGAGGGGATGTCATAGCAAATTTGCACCAAAGTCAGACTGCAATGCATGGATTAAGTTTGCAAAGTTAACATTTAATAAAACCATAAGATTTTTGGAACAATGTTCTTTAGACAAACAAGACCAAAATGGCAATGTTTGGTTATAATAATTTATAACTATAATTTATCAAATGTGATTATTTGACACATTGAGACGAAAACAATTACAGCACATCAAAATAAATACCTAAATACCTGTAAATGCTGACCATGCAACAAAACACTGAGCCTAATCACACTACTGAATCTTTAACAGAATGACTTCCAAAGGAAATTATTAGTGTTCCAATTGTCCATTTAAGGTTCAGACAGGAACTCCAACCAAGTTAAGCTGTGTATAAACCTTAATGAAGCGAAGCAACATTGTAAAGAATGTAAGAACAATGTAAAAAAAAATATATATATATATTTTTAAATATAAAAATGAATAAACCCAATTGATTGCTGCTAAATATGGTTATACAAGCTAATGAGGAATAGGAAATACATAAAAACATTTTAACAGTACATCAAAACGTTTTGTTTTATATTACATGAATAATGGGATTGTGATTCTCTATGAGGGTGGCTTAGTGGTAAGCACGTTCGCCTCTCAGCTCTGTTGATTCAGGTTCGTAATCCAATCTTGGTGGATTTTTCATGTTCTCCTCGTGTCCACGTGGGTTTCCTCAGGGTTGTCCGGTTTTATCCCACAGTCCAAAAACATGTATTTATGTTAAATTGAATTCTCTAAATTGCCCAATATAGTGTGTGCATCTGTCCTTGGTCTATTCACCCAGTGCCAGAAACATTCTTCCCTGGATGGGCATGGGGAAAATCCAACCCCCAACCATGACCCTATGACAGGATTAACATGCAAGAACAGCAGGTAAATTATTACTTGGCTCACAGTTTATGGGGACCATAAACTGATCCATTTACCATTTTAGACTGAAGTCTTCACACTTACCTGCCAACAAGTACAACAAAGAGATATATATAGTATATATATATATCTTTGTTGTACTTATATATGTATGTACTTACATATATATATATATATATATATATGCGCGAGGTATGGAGGATGATCACAAAGGGATCAAGTCCATTTCTTTTTGTCTGGTTTGTGGTTGAGAATAGGTAGGAACCCCTACCTTACAATCAACTTCAGTTGTGCTTTACTGTTCACCCCAAACACTCTCAGACACCAGATGTCATTTCCTTCAACAGGTGGGATTTCCTTTTAAAGTGTGTAGGATTGACAATAGCAGCTGTGTGGTTAATGTTCAGTTAGTACTTTATCTCTTGCAGCACATTTATCACAAAGATATACATTTCCAGCACACAGATTTTAAAAGGAGTTATTTCTAGAAAAGAGATTTTTTTATGAAGAATTGGTGAATAAAAAAAATAATAAAAAAAAGTGACCATAAGTTTATTCATCTTTTAATTAAACTTAGGGGGTTCTTTCACAACAATTTTCTGAGGGATCAATCACACATTTGCAGCCTCGGCCACGGTCTCAAGAAAATTCGGCCAGTTTAAATTCTTTAGCTTTGGAATTTACATCAGACACCACAATGCATCTGTTTCTACTGTAAGAGGAAAGATTTAGTACATCACGGCTGCCACAGCACCAGCCAAACCACGAGGTCTACATTGATAACACATCAAGGACCAATCTGAATCACAACCTCAACTTCAGCAGAATGGACAGAATCCTTTAAAACAATTTTTAACCATCACCTTATTGGGGTGACCTACAGCTCTAAAACCTGCAGGTAGGTAGCTGAGGGAGATGTGTGTGTCAGGTGTCCATAGGGCCAGCCAATTCGGATGGGATCAGCCCCAGCTTGCTCAACGTTATCAATAAATATGTCTCAGTAGGTTTTCCGAACTACTCTGTAGCTACTGTACAGTTATCCACTGTGAGAGTAGCTTTGCATCAGCACCAGGATTTGGTAAGCTTGTATTATTAAGCAAACGATATAACAAATGGCTAATCTTTGTTCCATACAGAAGACTTCAATTAAAATCCACATAGACCTGCAAGTCGACAAACTTTATTTCCCCCAATTCTATCAATACATAAAAAGGTGAACATACACCCAGTGGTAACACCATACATTAATAAATAAAAAATATATAATAAATTAAAAAAAATAAATAGAACGTGCCACAAAAATAGACTGAAAAGACGTTCACAAGGATGGGATGAAAACAATACTTATTTCTTGAACACCTTACAGGCAAAGTCACAGTATTTAGAGCAAATGGTGGAGGCCACGATGTAAACCAATTTGGAGGAACAAATATATACACACATTTTTACTACATTCTGTTTGCGATATTACAGGGGTATAATATCTTTTACCAGGCAAAGCAAGTTTAAACAGGTCTTTGTAGTGCTTACCTCCCTCCATTTTTAGTCACTTGTGAAATTGAACAAAAAGAAAAATAAAGGCTCCTCCACACAAGAAGAGCCATTATTGCACAACATAGGCAGATGTCCCGCAAAAGGCACTTTACTCTCCTCCCTCTAGGTCTCACTGCAAGTTAGATTTGGCTCAGTGACCAATTTCCAATTGATCTCCTCCTTTCAGCCTTGCAACAACTTTCTTTGTTTACAAAGTAAGAAAAACAGCAATTGGAGTCATTTAGTGGTTGTTATGTACCAGTTAACAGAATTAAAAATGAAATGTCAATGCAAAGGTATATCCATAAAGCTCCTCAAGTATCCTCATCACGGAAGTTATTTTTCCCCCTCCTGGTCACTGGTTAGCTTACATCGTAAAACACTGTCAGGTAGTGTGTGAAAGACATAAAAGAAATGAAAATCCAGATCAGTGTACAACAGGCCAAAGAAGGATAAAATACGACCCACAATGGGAGGCCTTGTTGTGAGGAACAAGCAGCTCCCTAATCTTAAGTCCAAAAGTCTTTGTCATCAGAAGGTTTAAGCCTTTTCATAGTGCTGCAGCAGCTGCACAACATATTGGAGTCGATGGCGCAGCTCTGCCGAACACCCGTGTTCGGTGAGCATGCTCAGAGAATACGAGGTGGAGATGCGCTCACGGCTGATGTAGGTCAAAACGTACGAGTCTGAGGACTTGCACAGGATCACTTTGGTGTGGTCTGTGTAGAAGTTTACCTGCAGGGGAAAACGAAACGTATTAAAGGCAAAGATAAACATTTATTAGGCAAAATATAGCTTTTACTCATTTAGCCATTGAAGTTTGAAACACAAAAGCTGATGACTCACCTGTAAGGAACCATTGTTAAAAAGCATAACTAAGGCATGGTCAGTTTTCATCCACTGCAGTAGAAGAGGGCAGTCTGTAGGAGAAGGAAGTTCATCACTGCCCAGATCTCCACCCTGATCAAGATAAACAGAACCCTCCAGTTAATTCTGGGTAGAAACGAAATATTTCTATTTAACAGATTCTTAAAAATCAGTTGCTTACTTCCATGAGATTCTGCTCCATGTAGTTAGCCATCAGGTCCACTATGTGTTTCTGGCTCTGTAGCTGTTCAGGTAGTGCATCAGCTTGGAAGGTGAAGTGTTTATTGTTAGTCAAACAGTAACGGACTATTCTGTGGAAGAGGGAAAGAAGGAACAATGACAGTCAAGTTTTTTGTTTGCACAGCATGCACTGGTGATGAACATGTTTTTAATTTTCTCCAATGTTTTTAAACCTATGAAACTATTCATCCTTGAAACCACTGTTGACCTCATTTTACTTTTAACCAACAAGCCCCATTTTTATGAGTGCTGAAAAACTCAAAAATAATTACACAGGTGTCTACTTTCACTTCACCGATTGGATTGTCTTAGGTTTATAAGATTTATTGTAACCAAAAATACAGAGTGGACCTGCTTCCTGTTAAACAGTAAATGCATGCAAGGTGTACAAGAACAGTCTGTATCATTTTTTAGGTGTTATAGACAGATCTTAATCTCGTCATTGGAGTAGTTACTCTGGCAGTGTTCTTTTTTTTAAGCCATTTTCAGATAGCAACCATAAGTAATTCTCAATATTAATTTCAACTGTTTTTTCAATTGTGAATCCGCATGTTACATGTTGTTTTAAGCAATATATGTAGAGTTACATAAAAAGACAAACAATGACACTGCAAATTACCTTCGCTTGTCACACAGACTCAGATGAGTTCCCTCATTGAAAAGCACACCCACATTCTGATTGGACAGTTGATAACCGAAGCCGTACTTGTTGGAGTAGTCCACCCATTTGGTCACCCAGACGAAAGGTTTAGGTTTGGAGAGACATGGGGCATTCCTAGATCCTGTTGAAAAAAATATTTTAGAGATGCGGTTACTTTTAATGCTTTTAAATTTATAGATCCAAAAAAAGATTTCTAAAATGCTTTTTAAAATAATTTTTGGTCAGACCACAAAAACTAACCGGCTGGCATTGCAGACAAGCAGCCATCGAGAACGCTGATCGCAGTCTCTGCCACAGCAGCTGGGGTCAGTACATCTTCACAAGCTGCATAGAAAATTGGATTCATAGTTAATAATAAGATTCTGATTAAAGCATTGACTGACAGCAACAAGTACTATGTGGACAAAGACATGTGCACACCCGTTTTGTCACGTATGGACCGATATAAGACTGTTTAATACAAACTAACCGAAAACTTCAATGGCTATAGTAAAACAATATTAGAAAGATAAGCACATTTTATAACATTGTAATTTTATAATAATTCGACTTCAGGCCAAACAATTAAGACAAAGCAATTCCAAGTGAAATGTTCTCATACATCTGAAAAGCTACATAAATAGATATGTTTAAGAATTGTTATTAAATGACTAAGCAACTAAAACTTTAAATAGTGTATAAAGTACCATGCTTCTGAGGGGACCCAACACTGGGAATCAAAAGCTTTTTAAATGAATATTTATATAATAGCATCAGAATTTTTTTTTTTTTTAAATAGGACAACAAGGTTGTTTAGGCCAGTCCACATAATTAAAGCCAAATAGATTATAATATAAACCAGATAATTTCATATATTATCTGTTGATCTTCGAATAAAGGTATAATAAAAATGCATGTACATACCATCAGTACTGCTGGCCACTGTGCCCTTGAAAGAACGTGAGACAGATTTTTTGGACTCTTCTTCAGCTGGGATGTCCAAGGGACCTGAAACAGCCAGATGACCTGCTGGAGATGCAGCCTGTATAGATAAAAAATAATAATAAAAAATAAAAACTTTCAAATATTACAAAAAATAAAATTTAAAAAATAAAATGGATGTAAATTTTATGAGCTCTCAATCTGTTTGTGGACTACAGTACATACTTTTTACATCCCTTTACTCTGTTCTCTAATGCTTTGGACACCAATAGTAGTACCACAGAGTGGGTATTATATGGTTTTCTGCATTATTTTTGTTCCAGCAGTGCCACTAAGATGTTTAAATAAGACACCTTATTTCAGAATCAACCCCCTTATCATATCAGTCCCAGCACTTCTTTTTATTAAACAGTTATATATCAGTTATACACCTCAAGAATTATGTCAAACATTGTTTTAACCTAAGCGCCTAAAGCCAAATGCTTAACACGACATTAAAACAGCCAGATGTTTAAATCTGAGTTACTTGTAAAGAAGAGAACCCATCCAATTATTTAAAAAGACAAGGTTTATTTATTACAGATATATCTGTGTACCTCACTCACTCCCACTGTCTTGTAACTGATCTGCCGACTGATCGAGTGCTTGACCATGCCAGAAACAAGCTTAGAGATTTCCTCCTTCTCCTCACTTGGAATCTTTTCTGCAGTACAACAGTAAAAGAGCTGATTAATATTATAAATGGATATTGAGCAGATTCCAGATGGCTTAAGACAGTTCTCACGAAATGCTTACCTTTGGATTTTTTTTTGCCAAATAAGCTCTTGGCCATCTTGGTGAAGAACTTTTTGGCAGGACTGGGAGGGTTGAGCTCTGGCACCATCACACAAGCACTGGGAGGGAGTTTATCTGGGGTGAAGCCCTGGAAAAATACACAAACTGATTAACACCTGTAAATGTGATTTGACCTTTATGCCTGAAAGCAAATCATTTAAGCAGTGTACCTTGTCTGTACACTTACCTTGCTGAAGTATTCATGAGCTATGATCTGATCAAGAGTAAGACGGTCACTGGGGTTTTTCTGGAGGATTGCAGAGATTAGCTTTTGTGCGGCAGTCGAAAGTGAAGCTGGAAGATTGTATTTCACCTCCTTGATGCACTTGTATGTCTCTTTTAAGTCCAATGTTTCAAAAGGAGGGTTCCCACATAACAGTGTGTACCTGATAATGTTAGTAAGTAAACTTTGGTTAGCATAATGTAAATTTGACACAGCCGAACAATTGAATAGAGTTAGGAATGAAGAAGGGGGGGGGATAATTGAAACAGTGTAGTATAAATATTATTTGCCACGATATATTTATGCAACTACTCTAACTTATTAAATATATTTTCTTACTAAAAAAATAGCTTAAATTGTATGGTTCAATTTTTTTGATAATTTTTCTTTTGTTTGTCTCATTTCAAAAACATATTGAAATGTCTTCTAAAAAATAAATAAATAAAATAATAAAAATGAACAGTATACGTTGAACTGTAAAATGTTAATCAATAACCTTGAACTGTGGCCAAATAATATCCATTGCATTGTATTGCCACTTTTGAGGCAGTTCCACTATAAGCTAAATGTCAATAAGATGGAACAGGCATTTACTTACATTACACAACCCAGGGACCATATGTCAGACTCGGTCCCATGCCCTTGACGATTCAAAACTTCTGGTGCAAGGTAGTTTGGTGTTCCACAGATGGTTCTGCAAGATTATTTATTTTAATGCAAATTAACAGATCTGACAACAATCAGCACTCCACTATGAACTGCTGTAAAAGTTAGAACTTACTTTTTTCTCTGCTCAACAGCCTCGAGCTTCGCAGCCAACCCAAAATCTCCCAGTCGTAATTCCATATTCTCATTCACAAAAAAATTACCTGCGCAAACAGTACCATGTCAACATGCATGCCAACTTATAAATGTTAATAGCACATTAAAGGTCAGTGAAATGTAGACAATGCATTACCTAGTTTGAGGTCTCGATGGAGGATATTTTTATTGTGGAGGTATTTTAGGCCAGAAATGATTTGCTTGAGGTAGTACCGCACTTCTGGGTCTGTGAGGGTGTGTCTCGCTTTCCAAATATGTGCCAAAGACTGCGGCAAAGGAAAAAAAAAAAAAAAAAAAAAAAAAGAAAAAAAAAAAAACGAACATGTCATCACTTGAGGCATTCCTTTCACCTTGATAACGATAACCGACAACACTGGTCCTTCCACAGCAACTCACCCGTCTACTGCAGAGCTCCAGGAAGATGTAAATGTTATCTTGGTCTTCAAAATGATGGGAAAACTTCACCACATGCTTGTGCTGGAGGGTCTTGTGCAACTCTATTTCATTTGTGATCTACATGAGAAAGGAGGAGTAGCAGCCTTAGGATTAGGAACAAAAGAAATGGTTTGGCTCCCTTGACAAAATAAATGTTGTTAGTGTTTACCTTGTCTCTCTGGTGTGGTTTGGACACTCTGGATTGTGGAATCACTTTTACAGCATACATCTTGTTGCTAGAAAGATCAGTCATTTCATAGCAGCGAGCAAAGCCCCCCTGTAACAAGATGTACAATGAATATATCAGCACTTGGGAAGGACTTGCTATTCTACATATGTTCGTCACCCGTATGCATGTGTATACATGAAGGGTGCATGTTTACAGTTATGCGTTTGCATAGGTGTTCATCTAAAAACATGTATGTGCATGTTCGAACACGTCTGAATCACTGCATTTAATCATGACGCTGCATTTTGCCGTTTTTTAAACCAATAATAAAGCAAATATTTATTTTTCTGTGAATGAAACTAGAGGCTTAATCGTACAATACGTCTACCACACACACAACATAAAATTGCAAAATCTTTTTCTTTATGATCATGTTAATCATCATCAAACAGGGCTGGGCTGCATCACAGTTCAACCCAATGCGCACACCACACACACAGCACCACAGAAGCAAATAGCTTCCAGAACAGAGCCCAGCCTCTCAATAAATTGATGACTGCAGAAGGAAATTTCATAGATACTAAAAGCAAACATCTCAAAGCCATTCTGGCTCGAACAGCATTAAATGGTTTAGAGTAAAGACAAGGAACCCCGTCATATTTTACACTAGTGCATTTTGATATGGAATCAGTCTAGAGGTCATATGTTTAAAATAAAGCTGCGTGTATCAGAAAAGAGAAACACGTTAAATTAAACAGGCTTAAAAAACGACAGCATCAGACCATGTACGTTCATTTAACAGCCTGTAATAAATCCAATACATGCCCGAAAAAAGCACAGGATGTGGACATGCCACATAGTCTGGAATAAAAGCGCCCAGATTACAGTAAAGCCTTGCTTTAGGATTCAGAGGCATGATTAAAGAGATCCGGGGTAGATTATCAAATCTGAAGAATGAACCCACGGGCCTTCTATTACGAAGAAGTGTGCAAATATCAAGCCGTCTAGATGCCAAAAGAACATTAATGATCCAAGCGGCTGTACCTTTCCCAAAAGCTTTCCTTTGGAGTAGGAACGTCCGGTTTTGGGATCGTGAACCACCTGAGCGAGTTCCACTTTGTTCGGCTCGCATTTGCCGCGGCTTGGTTTGTTTGTCTGTGCGGACTGAACGCGCTCCGGGGAAGCCTTGAATAACTCCGGGTTCATCGTGAGACAGGAACGGCGTTGTGTCGTAGTGAAACAAGTACAGTCCATTCATCGAGAGCCGAGTTTCCGCAATCTTTCGTCGTCTCCACTGTCTCGACTCCTTTCACCTCCGAGGCCGCTCCGCTATAACGCGTGAAGACCGGCTGCAATTGGGTATATAAATCTGCCGTGACGTCATAATGGCAGGCGCGGCAAAAATATCAAGAGGCATGGTGATTGGTTGCAAGCCCGTCAGTCAGGCGGTGGAGGGCGGTGGAATGGGAACGTGGTTGAAAGAGTGAATGAAAGCGGCGCTAATCCAATCACGGCCGGTTTGTAACGAATGCTTAAAAGCCCTGCCAGAGACCGTGCAAAATGCTTGACTGCTCTGTGCATTGATTGTGTTTAATCAATGCTGTGCTTTTCAATCAGTAAAGCCCTCTTAATGACTCAGTTGTGCACTACCCCTGCAGATTTGAGCGACCTATAGGCTTCCTTACAGGATATGCGTAACGCTATGTCATTAAGAAGCTAAAATGCGTTGTGAAGCTGAAGTTTGGGCCTACCTTACCTTTACACGGTGGTTTTACATTTGCAGATAATAAAAAAACACAAGGCGACGATTGACTTGACGGTTTTGCCAAAAATAAACAACAAACAAACTAAAAATAAAAACATAAAAATTAAGTGTCTGAGTTATTTAGAGACAGGATCTTTGCAAATCCATCCATTAACTTCCGCTTTATCCTCTACTAGGGTCAGATACACCCAGGACAGAGCGCCAATCTATGGCTGGGCACACACTCACTCACACATACACACTCTATATGGGGTAATTTGGAGAACTCAATTGACCTTGATCCATGTTTTTGGACTGTGGGAGGTAACAGGAGAACCCGGAGGAAATCCATGCGGACAGGGGGAGAACATGGAAACTCTACCCAGATTGGGATTCGAACCGGGAATGAGAGGCGTATGTGCTAACCACTAAAACACCGTGCCGCCCTCTTTGCAAATCGTTGGGTTGAAATCATTCATTGATTCATTATATTCCGAAATAATCCTCTTCTAAGGTCGGTGGTTCCCCATGCCCATCCAGGTGAGAAGGTTGTGGTCGCTAGGCAGATACACCCAGGACAGGATGCCAATCTATCACTGGGCAAACACAGACTATATAGGGACAATTTAGAGCAGTTAATTTACCTTGAATCCATGTTTTTGGACTGTGGGAAGAAGCCAGAGAACCTGAAGTAAACCCATACAGAAAAGGGGTAGAACAACAGAAACTCCACCTAGAATGTGATTTGAACCTGGATCCATAGTGTTGAGAGGCGATTGTGCTAACCACTAAGCCACTATACCACCCAGTTTTAAATCAACAATATTATCTCATATACTTGGAAGTATTTGGTTCCATCTTCAGTATCCTTCCTCTGTACATACCTCAACCATGCACCACAATCATGCCTTTCTCGTCTCCAAAACGTCCTACCTGTACCGTCCCTCTAATAAACTCATTTTTAATCTTATCCATTCTTTTCACTCCCAGTGAGTCACAGCATTTCCATTACTGCCACTTTTAAACAGCTCCCTTTCCTGCCCTTTCGTCAGTGATACCATATCTAAGCCACACAATATTGCAGGCTTCACTACTGCCTTGTAAATAAAGATTACTCCTGCAGCTTTATGCCATCGACTTCACTTTGCATACACTTTCTTTACCTCTCTACAATTGCCTTAATTACTTTGTACAATTGACACAAAGTATTTATTAATTTAACTATTTATTAATCCTCTGCAAACAATCCTTTCTGCCATTTTATTCACTTTTATTCTCAGATCGTCACGTTGTGGCTGATCAAGTTCATTACTTGGTTACTGCACATCATTATTCTTACAAAAACGGAACTAATACACTTCTGTTCCAATCCTCAGTTAATATCTCAAATGAACATTACTGCTATCGCTCCTAAACATTTCCAAATCTCAACAGTTATCTCATTTTGACTAACCAATCCACTAACCAATCCACCTTACTTCCTCCTTGCTAATCTGAAGCACTACCTTCAAACTATCCAATCTTCACACCTCTGTCATGGGCATTTTGCTTTGCCTTACTCCTTATTTCTCTGTAATCCTGTACACCTTCATTGTTCTCTTTGAAGTTATTTTTTTTAACCAACCACTTCCTCCCTAAACTTTCCTGGACTTCCGCATTCCAAAAACCAAGCCTATTTTTCCTTCCTCTGTTTAGACGTGACGAGAAGAACAAAGTTCTTTGCTGACTTTTTAAACATTTTCAATGCTGTTTTCTAGTTGTCCAGCTTCCTTGTACAACTTTTCCATGCTGTTTGCTGGAACATGGTCTACTATTTACTGGTGAAAGGTAATAAAAGAACTGGGATAGGCCACTGGTTTATCACAGAGTAGATTCACAGACAAAACATAGTTAAATATACACTTTAAAGTTATTTATCTCAAGTGTAGCTATGTTCTTGGAATATAGAAATAAACCTGTATAATTAAATGTATATTTAAAAAAAAAAAAACGACAACAGGTACACTTCATACAGTGGGAACCAGAGCCAAGCTTTTCCCACCTCCTTTCTTCTAATACCCGAGTTGCATAGATCCAAACAAGTTTGTGCAATACCTGATGAATAATGTTATGGGCATGATTTCACAATATTTCAAGGAACATTTTGTGATGTTTAGCGAATTCTAGGGATTGTCTCCAATAGATGAGGTCCATTTGAGGTGACTTCGGCAGTTATTTCATAAAATGACACTGCTTGATCTTTGGTATTCAACATTGTTGCAAAGATTGGTGTTGTGTCAGACCATTAAGCACATCTGCAAAGACATTTTTGAAAAATGTGAAATTGAAGTACTCTCAGAAAGTTTGTTGCATAGTAACTTTACTAGATCAAGAAAGCATCTTCCCTGTTGTTACATTGACATTAAAAAAAGCCTAAAGTATTACTGTGTTGGCAATATCTCCACAGAGCAAATCTGCAACAATATTTGCTCAATATTTTAAGGTGCACAAACAGTTAAGCAAAAAAAAAAAAAATACAACCAAATGACAAGGCAGAAAATAACTTGTGCTGCCCCCTGCTGCATTGAAATGTAATCTACTGTAACTCATTAAACTGTCACAAAGAGCAGTTTACTCAGTGTTTATTATAAATAAAAAAAATAATTAATTAATTAATTAATTAATTCGTATAATTAAGCTTGAACACAAAAATCACAAAAATCTGGTCTTAATATTGCCAAGCTATTAAATTGTGATTTTAGTTTATTATGCCACTATACAAGACATGAATGAATGAATGAGGAGGGGGGGTAGTGATAATTGAACTTAAATGGTACTTTTAATTGAACTGAACTCTTGATAACAATAAATAAAATAAAAAAGCAATTTAGTGGAATGTAATGGGGAACAATTAATGTTTCATTGGCTCAAAAGCCAAAATCATCTCCTTTATGTTTTTTATCCTGTGACTCAGCCCAGGCTTTGTTGATGGTACGCTTCATTTCATCGTCACCATCAGAATACATCTTCTTCAGCATGTTCATCAGCCCCTCTCCAGCATCTGAATTTTCATCATAGCTGGGCTTCCTAAAAAGAGAAAACAGGTTAGGGTATCACACTAAAAAACAGTTGCTGTTGGTGCTGTCACATATGCTTACCAACCTTTTGTACATTACTGAGTCTTATCTAAAAAAAATCTCAGCCATAGAGTGCCTAACCTCTACCCCATGCAGTATATTTAGGATAAATTGGTACACTAAATATGATACAGGCTCTCTCATTTAATAAGACTAAAATGGCTATTTAGAATTAATGGTCATAGCTTATTATATACTTAAAAAAATAAACTCACTTAATAATCAAATGTCCACGATTCTCATAAAATTGTGACGGTTAGTTGTTCATATACATTTTAACTACTACAGTGGGTGGATTATACAAAATTATCATGGCACCAGTAGGTGGCACGGTGGCTAAGTTCGCCTCTCAGCACCAGGGATTCCCGGTTCAAATCCCCATCTGGGTGGAGTTTCCATGTTCTCCCCATGTCCGCGTGGGTTTCCTCCAGGTTCTCCGGTTTCCTCCCACAGTCCAAAAACATGGATGAAGTCAATTTAGTTCTCCAAATTGCCCCATATAGAGTGTGTTTGTGTGAGTGAGTGTGTGCCCAGCGATAGATTGGCGCCCTGTCCTGGGTGTATCTGCCCAGCGCCGAGACGTTCTCCCCTGGATGGGCATGGGGCACCTCACTGCGACTCCAATAGAGGATAAAGCGGAAGATAATGAATGAATGAATGAATCATGGCACCACCTAATGGCAGACTTGCTCCATTATCAACTGCACCACAGTTAAACTGCCGACAATTGTTTCTAAACATTCTCCAATTAAAAACCTTTTCAAAGATAAAAATTGTGTCCATTTTTAAGTAAACTATGAGGCAGTACCCATGTGATCAAGATACTGTTGAAACGCATAAGTTTTGCTGACTCAAGGTTTGACACAAAGAGAATTGCATTGCTGTTTACCAAATTTAACTGAAGTCAAAAAATTCTCTGAATAAGTACAGACTAATACATCAGAGGGCTAAGTATATTTCCAAATATTTTACTTTTTTCACCCGATTGCTTGAATCTTTAAGCAAAATGACACCTTTTTTTAAGTAATAATTTTTACGTTAAGTATTAATTACGTTAGAGGACATAAAATCAAAGGTGTATAAAGTTACAGGCACTTAACCATTATCCTTTGTAAAGCAAAAAGTTGATACATTATGTACTTTTGCACTGTACTTTACCTAAAACACTACAGGTTAAATGATATCCTGTACAGGTTAAAAATATCCTGTATACTGGCTTTCCTGTTAAATCCTGCATGTGGATGTAAAATCTCTTTAGGTTTAAAATGTATCACGCATGCATGAAACACAAATACGATTTTAAAAGTATACCTTTTACCAAAAAAAAAAAAAAAAAAAAAAAAAAAAAAAAAAAAAAAAAAAAAAAAAAAAAAAAAAAAAAACTGTGTTAAATATATACACCAAGATTTAAAGTGCAACAAAAATATTTGTTGAGTTGTGATATCTGCTAATGTGGTACTTACTAACAATTTTTTAAGCTGCCCTACTATATACCGAACCATCTATTATCTTCCGCTTTATCCTATATTAGGGTTGCGGTGGGGTTCCCCATGCCCATCCAGAAGAGATCGTTTTGGGCGCTGAGCAGATACACCCAAGACAGGGTGCAAATCTATCGCTGGGAACACATGTGATACACACACACACTCTATATGGGGCAATTTGGAGAACTCAATTGACTTGATCCATGGACTGTTAGAGGAAACCCACGCGGAAACTCCACCCAGATGGGGATACGAACCGGGAATCCCTAGCGCTGAGAGGCGAACGTGCTAACCACTAAGCCACCGGGCGTCCTACACCGAATCAATATATCATTTTTCATTAACACAGCAGGTAAATTGTATAGAATGACATAGTGAAGCAGCAGATGGCGCCATCACCTTATTTAAAAAAAAAAGTTTCATTTCCAGGCATGAAAGCCAGAACAATATTGTTCCTCCAATCCTAAAAGGGTTTCTTCTGAGAATCTTCAATTTAAATTGGGCCATTTAGCAGACGCTTTTATCCAAAGCGACTTACAAGGTGAGCACAGGGTTCATCACAACATCCCTGGAACAATGAGGGTTAAGGGTCTTGCTCAAGGACCCACACTGGTAACTTCAGTGGACCTGGGATTTGAACCCCCAACCTTCAGATTGATAGTCCAACACCTTAACCACTGAGCTAACCCGCCCCTATGGGGATACGATAATGAATCCAACAATCCAAAGACAAAAGTAAAATGGATTGGAAATACAGCACAGGGTCTGCTCTGCAGTGTTGGACTGTTTACCTTTTCAACACATATCCCCCCATTATAATGGTAATCCCATACTCACTCTTTCTCCTTTGTCTGTTTCTCCAATTGTGTAAGGCAATCCCACTTCTTTGATGTGTTCTTCTTGCACATGACAAGTATCATGTCTGTTTTGACCTGTGTTTAAAATATATGTGTGAAGGTCAGTACTAGGTACTCTGATCTGTGATCCAAGTTATGCACTATGTAGCCAACACACCTTTTTATTGCTTTCTTCCACTGTAATAGGCCACAACAGTTTGTTGACCGCCATTTGATAGTTTTTTCCTTCCAAATCATTCACAAGCACATTAAAAGACCTGTAAACCAAGACAGAGATTGCTTTATATATATATTTATTTACTGCTGACCAGAGATTATGATGGCTGAAAGGAACAAATGAACATCATTAGTAAAACAGTTATTAAAACATAAAAAAACATTACAAAACGCAAGCTACTTTTTAAAAATATTGAAACAAATTTGCAAACAGGAAAAACTCATAAGGAAGGGGTAAGGAGAGTTAACAGGAATTTCTTCCCTTGTGTCAATCAAACTGCAGCTGTGAAATTTAACGAGTCTGTGCTGGTGTTTTTCAGAAAGAATTCGATAACCTTTTGCATGCGTGCTCATTATACTGTCAGAACGTTGTTTACCTATGTGACTTGAGGGATTTTTCTTTTTAACTTTATTTTAAAATCCTAAACTTTTTCTGTTACAAAATGACACACATTGCCACTGAATTCAGAAAATGTTCCCAAATAAAATGTTACTGGTATAAGGCTATAAGGTTTTTGCATGCACAGATGTTTTTTTTTTTTTTTTAAATAAGAACGGACATATTTCACAAGTACAATTACTATTACATCTTACTATTAAGAGAAATAAACAGTTAAACTGCAGTATTATCAAACCTAATTATTAGCCAAAACAGAGTGATTAGTTTTTCTCTATTAAGTGTTATTTTTGTCAAATTTACAAGTATAACTGGTAAAAGCATTTTGTTATCTAACTTGTTTACTTATTTGAAACTTCTTGGCCAGTATATAATATTATTCATTCATTATCTTCCGCTTTTAACCTCTATTAGGGTCGCGGTGGGGTTCCACATGCCCATCCAGGGGAGAACGTCTCGGGCGCTGGGCAGATACACCCAGGACAGGGCGCCAATCTATCGCTGGGCACACAGTTACTCACACAAACAGTCTATAGGGGGAAATTTGGAGAACTCAATTGACTTGATCCATGTTTTTGGACTGTGAGAGGAAACCGGAGAACCCGGAGGAAACCCACATGGACACGGGGAGAACATGGAAACTCCACCCAGATGGGGATTCGAAATGGGAATCCCTAGTGGTGAGAGGCGAATGTGCTAACCACTAAGCCATATAATATTATACTCTTTATTATTTCTCACAACTGTATTTATGCTTTACTAACTAACAGAGCTTAATTGTGGTATGTTAAACAGATGCGACAAATGACAATACATACTGAAATTAAAACAAAATACAGAAACAAATGCCTTAAATTGTGATTGGTAAAACAGTCTTTAACATAATTACTAATGTTTCTTCACAGTATTAAATAGGTATTAGCATTTTTCAAATTCCTCTCAGCCAATTAAATTCCATGTATGGAACATGTTTAAAACTGTTATTGCAAGTTTAAGAGCAATCTGCTTGCTTTTGAACATGGTAAACCTAGTGTGCTGAAAAGACACAAAATTTATTATGATGAAATGTCTTGTGGTTCAACTTCTGTGGTTTTGATTGGAGTCCTGGAATTGAAAACTGACCAGACAATAGGTGGCCCAAGTGGCACAATTACTGAATGTAAAGTGCACTGATAAACTGTACATAAATGTATTATTCATAAAACATGAATAATGGCATTTACAAAAAATAAAAGGTGATTTTATATTTTAATATCAGAAAGTAATTATTAATTATACATTTATATATATATATATATATATATATATATATATATATATATATATATATATATATATATATATATTTTTTTTTTTTTATTATTATTATTATTATCATCATCATTTTATAAATTATATGAAAGTAATATATTGCACATTTTTATGTTGCATTTTTTTTTACAATACTGCCAAAAAAAACAATACTGTTGTTTTCCCTTAACAACAATTATTACACAACAAATAACACGAAATATTTATGAATGTTTTAAATAATAAAAAAAAAATGATATTGCAATGCAAAATTTATCTGAGAAAACAAACCTCAGCAAATGTTTCAAAAACCTACAGCAGTCTAAAAACCATTCTCTTATCAGCTTTACACTAACGACACCTTCTATTCTACATAAGATTAAACAAACATACCTCTCTGTAAAGCTAACTTCAATATTCTCAGCAGGGATCTTATGTACTCCTTTAAGTGTGATGTACACTTTTACAAACTTTTCTGACTGGTCCCAACCTATAAGTGGAAAAAAAAACATAGTACATATGTATAAATCTTATTAATTACTTTATTAAAGCCACTAGATTATTAAAAGTTAAATAATATTCACACAGTGAACAAACCATAATTGCTTATTTTGACTGTGTATCCCTTTGAAGTATCTGTCTTGCCATTTGAGTCTCTCTTTGTTTGCTGGTCCTTCTGTTGCTGTTTCTGTGCAAGTTCTTTCTCAAGTTTTATCTTCTCCTTTGAAAGAATCTCCTGCACACGCTTTCTTTCACACAGCTCCAAAAGATGTTTTACTTCCTTCAAGTCATTCTCCAGCTGTGTAATCTAAACATTAGAAATCATTATTAAATAAATAAAACATGAATTTACTTGCATTGGTGCCAAGATGTTTTTGAGCACTAACACTTTCCTGCGGATTTTGAAACAAGTCACACATAAAACATATTATACAAAAATTTTTGATTTTGTAATTCCTTCATTAACAAAGTATCTAATCTAATAAAATGTTCTATTTGTGAGTGGCAAAGTATGTTAATTTTAGGGTAAAAGTGTCAGATGTTCACAAATGTACTAAAGCACATTGAAAATTTTAGGAGGACTTAAGAAAAAGATCTGTTAATGCTCATTAGGCTGTATAATTCAGATATTGTAGTTCCATCAAAAATGGTAAACCATTCTGGCCCTGTTGAATATTTATTAACTAACACACCCACCGAAAAAGGGACATTTTACACACACATACAACAATAAAGCATAAAATTTTAAATAGTCCACCTCTGAAGAGCAGATGTCTATACAATTACATAGTAATTTCGACGGTCTGTTAGATATAAATAATACATCACATATTTCTTTAACAGCCTGAAATTAAACAAAAATAATATGAATCAGTTCTGAAATTTAATTCAGGTGTGGTGGAGAACCGTAACGCCATGAAACAAAACGAAAGATACATTTTTGACCCCAAGGAAAATTCAGAGCAACCAGCAGTTGTTCCATATTACACAAATTAAACAACAAACTCAAGAAGTCATGGGCTTGTGGTTAAGTAACCAGCCTTCTGACCTGAAGGATCCTTGGGCAAGACCCCTGACCCCAATTGCTCCCGGGGCACCGTGTCCAAGGCGGCCCACAGTCCGGGCATGTGCACCCACTTCACCAGTGTGTGTATATTTGTGTGTTTCACTGCCTGGATGGGACATATTCCTCTGTGTGTACACACAGTAGGCAAAATAAATCACTTTATCACTTTTAAGAATATAAATAGGCGGCACGGTGGCTTAGTGTTTAGCATGTTCGCCTCTCAGCACAAGGGATTCCCGGTTCGAATCCCCATCTGGGTGAAGTTTCCATGTTCTCCCCATGTCTGCGTGGGTTTTCTCCAGGTTCTCCAGTTTCCTTCCACAGTCCAAAAAACATGGAACAAGTCAATTGAGTTCTCCAAATTGCCCCATGTAAAGTGTGTATGCATGCATGTCTGTGTAAGTGTGTGCCCAGCGATAGATTGGCGCCCTGTCCTGGGTGTATCTGCCCAGTGCCTGAAACGTTCTCCCCTGGATGGACATGGGGAACCCCACCACAACCCTAATATAGGATAAAGCGGAAGATAATGAATGAATGAAAAAGAATATAAATGTAAATAACTAAATATAGGCTATAATGTAAAAAGTATATTTGTTTATTTTAAGTGCAACTACATATCACGGCACTGTAGTATTTACTGTACGTATGGCATTCATATTTAGAACATTTGGCTTAAAACCATTTTCAGCATTTCTGACACTAAAATAATTACTTTTCCTTTCAATACGTTGTTATTATTTCCCACATCCGTGACAAAAATCACGCTTTCTATAACCCCCCCACCCACTTACCCACCCATCCATCCACACACAGACCATCAACAATTTACTTATTTTGTTTTATTCTTTAACACACTTCGTCTCAATTAAACAATTATTCAAACACAATACACACACACACACACATATATATATATATATATATATACACACATACACAGGTTAATACAGAAACCTGGAGTTGCTCATCAAGGTTCCCTCCACTTACCTATGAAGAAATGTCTACTACAATTAAAGTTAACCTAAATGAAAGCTCTCTCCTACCTGTTCGCAAAGGTCCATTGTCGCTTTACGTCCTCGCTACACTTAATATTCAAAAGCAAAAATCGCAAAGGCTGAACACTTTAGCTCGATCACATACAGTCGCTTCTAGAACGATCCTGCCGATGTACTTCCGCTTCGATCACAAAATAAGAGTCCTATTATCCGTGATAAAAGCGCCGTGCAGCTGTAGAATCTGGCTCATAATGTCTAAATGTGTACATTGTAATGTAAAATATGTCAAATGTGAAAGTACAAACCCTAAAACGAGATAGATTAACTGCATCATTATAAACCTGACCGTGTCAAACAACAGATCAGTCAATTCCCACTTCAATAAAGGTCACACGTGGTTATAAATGACTTTAGAGTAGTGGTATTATTAATTCATTCATTCATTATCTTCCGCTTTATCCTGTATTAGGGTCGCGGTGGGGTTCCCCATGCCCATCCAGGGGAGAACGTTTCGGGCACTGGGCATACACCCAGGACAGGGTGCCAATCTATCGCTGGGCGTAGTGTTATTAAGCTGTCAGAAAGCTTTTGCACATTTAGCTTGTTGACTTACACTAATAATGTACAGATATAAAGCTTCGTGGAATTTTGACTATTGTTATCTCATGTTTTTTTTTGTAAATCTGATCTGGTTGTTGGACTATTGCTTATTTTCTATTATTTTAGTTATAAAGGCTTACTTCAAAGGTTACAGTGTACAATATTAATTTTACCAACACAGCAGTGGCTACTTATACTCACAACCCTTAAAATGTATTTAGGGGTAATGCAATACAAACTGCAGTAGTTACACATCCAGCAGTTGACATTTAAGAAAGAAAAAAAAAACAAGATACAAAAACATTTTTACCTTTATCAAGGTGAAAGTTTTTTTTTTTATTTTGAAGGAATTTTACTTGTATTTTGTCTTTGCATATGTGCTGTATTGATACTTATACCAGCCATCCAACAGCAAACAGTCCTGTGATTAGAACCTCATTTATCCATGATATCCATTGTGACCTGCTGCCTACCCAAACTGTATATAGACTTCTTTTTGGGAGATGACAGCTCTCCCATCTATGCCTCCTTGCGGGCTACAATATTTTTACATAAGTAGCTATAGTATTTTTTCAAAATGTGACACATTCTATAACAGCTGTGACAATTAAATTTATTTGATTTTGTTTTCAGAAAACAAACATACATTGCACCAACTCTTTATAATCTTTGTATTACTGAACAACCAAACAACACCTATGAAGTATATCAGGCCATCACTTCATCATCTATTGATAACCATTTGGCTGCAACATGACAACAAAATCTGCTTCAAACATCATGTCAATTGTCTTTCACCACATAGCTCTCTGTATGCCAGACATTTGATTGTGGTCAGCTAGGTGCCTAAAGACGATGCGGCTTATTCGCCACCTGCGTTTCACTCCACGAGGTCTTGATGTAACCACACACCTGTTCCGGATTCGCACAGGGCAGCTGTCTCGTGGTAATGCAGCAATTTCTTTATCTGCTACCTCCTGTGAAAAAAAAATTATGTTTAGTATAAATAATTGATTTGATTTTCAATACGGCCTATGTGCATGGACATCAACTTCCTATAGTTACACTGGTGAATGTTTTGCCAATTGTAGCTAATGTTGTGGAAAAATTAACCAATAAATGTGAAATGTGGCACAGATCAAACGTTGATAAATGAATAAAAGGCAGAAAGGTAATTGAGTGATGTCCACCAAAGAAGATGATTGAGTTATGCAGGATTTAAAGGATTTAAAGACAAGGCAAAATTCAGAGAGGAGAGAGTCTCACTTGCCTAATAGTGAACAATGACAACAAAATCTGGGTCAAATTTATTGAGAACAAATGGGCCCAAGTGTTGAATAGCAGGGTATATTCAAACAATAGTTTTCAACCAGGGACATAAGCTTTCAGACGTCTGTAAAGTTTTTCTACATGATTTTGGTGTGTGTGCCTGTGTTTATGTGTGTGGGGGGTCTGCCTAGTCATCCAGAAGAGCATTTGTGAGGTCCTTCACTGATGCTGGATTAGAGGACCTGGTTTCCAATTACAGTTTTCTTTGGGTGACCAATGGGGTTAAGGTCAATGCTCTGCATGGGTCAATCAAGTTCTTCTACTCTAAATCCATCCAAACATACCTTTATGGATCTTGCTTTGTGAACTTTTTCCACAAAGATGGAAGCATACAGTTGTGCTTGATTGTAAAAACTTTTGACCAAATAAAATGTTTGAAGTTAATGATTGAAAGGGGCAATACTTTTATGCATGAATTGTATATTTACATAAATCATATATGTTAAATATATCTTACATACCTGTAAGTCTTTAGGTAATACTGTATTCTTACGAATTGCATTAATACGGAGTCTTGCATCTGCATATTCATACGCCATCTGTCGCCTCTTCACATCTCGTAGCATTCTCCAGTCAACATAATAACCTCTGGCATGGGCAACGACCCCCAGTGAACTTTTGAACATCTACAATGTACAAACAACACAGCAATGTAAACAAGTTGGTTCAGGTTATGTGGCAATACAATAAAGCAAACTAAGTATATTAAGAGTAATGAATTATCAGTTTATCCCATCAAATCTTTGGTTTTCATCAGAGCTTTTCTTCCATGATAGCATGACATGTTACAAGTAGACAAAGTCAAGATTTAGCAGGATCTAACTGTAAGGATGGTTTTGTTAACATATAGAATTAATTTCATAAGCGAATTTGCCATCATAGAAGCCGGACCTGTTGGGTTTTTGGGATTTAGCGAAAAACGTTAAGAACAGTTATGTCAAAATCATAAAAAAACATAACATTTAGAACAAAACTAAAAAACAATTATTTATACATAACTGTTTAAAAACTATTCCATGCAGTTAACAATGTTTAACTACAATACTATAATAAATTTATTTATGCTTAACTATTCATATCTTCCACTTAAGTGTATAATAGGGTTGTGTAGGGGAATTTGTGTGTGATTTACTTTTGGACTGTGGGAGAACCGGAGAACCCAGAGGAAACCTACACCCTGATCGGGATTCGATCTTGGAGTGCTAACCACTAAGACATTGTGCCGCTTTATTCAAGATTAATGTAATTAAAATGTATTTATTCAATTATGTAATTAATACACAAACATTAACTTCCAATAAAATATATTCTACCCCCTCACCTTAAAAGCATTATAGTGTAATTAAAAATATGTGACTTAAGGATAATGACAATAAACATTTTACATATAAACATAAAATAAGCATGTTTTCTATTATTGTTATCATTGTCTTGTTTGAAAGTCCACTGATCAACAAGGTTAAATTGTAAAATAGAAGGCATCACGTTCCTCCCCAAACCGCCTAGCATCACTGCGAATCCATGGTACATATTTGCGACTACCAGTCTGGCCTACCACTGGTCCATATGTCCAAACACTTCCAGTTTGGTTTTATCGGTCCATAGAACTGTCCCTCAAAAATATTAAAGTCTACTTTTGTTTTCTTTTTCCTAATTTTTACAGGCCGAACAAATGGAAAATAATGGCAGATTAATGACAATGAAAGTAATCATTAGTTACAGCTACAACGAGTTTAGATCATGCTTAACTAATTTGTTTACTTGATAGACAACAGTTGTAATGAAATTTACATGTTTATAAGTTTATAAGCCAACATCAAGTTAATGTAGTGTCTTGAAGTTAAATTGTTTAATACACATTTTGTATGTAAATGTATTTATAACTGTACAAACTGAAGAAATTACCCTTGTACGTACTGCAAGTAATTGATATGTATTTATTAATACATATTGATAAAGTGAATATGTAATATGTAACTAAATTTATGAACAAGGCACTTTTTCAAAGTCATAGTTAGAATAATTGTACATTATTACAGTTGAGATAAACCGTTTAATACATATAAAAATAAAATTACCCAAATTAAGGTTAATAAATTTTAAAAATTGGACCCATTCTGTCTCCGTTTGACTTTCAGTGACGTCACGTTACCCTGCCAACTGCTATTAGTCTACGTGAAGGGCAATAAGGGATTTATTCAGAAGGAAAAGCTAATGAGAGCTCTAAATAGCTAACAGCTCCGAATCTGGCAGTAGTTGACGATTACCTGTTTGGTAAAGTCCAGGGATGACTGCAGTAACACCACACCAGACCTGAACATCCTGCAAGCGGCCATGTTCATGTTTCTTTCTTTGAGGCTCCGTTTGACTGCACTGCAACATCAGTGTCGCCACCCAGTGGTTAATAAATCTACTAATACTTCTATGCAAACGCCAGTGCGAATCCAATGCTAATTTGTAATAAAATTAAGACCAGGCGCGTCGTTAGACCTGGGCTTTCGGGGCTATAGCCCCGGTTATTTTGTCAGTAGCCCCGAATCAAATGAGTGAGCATTCTCTAGCCGCCTCTCCTCCAGAAGCGAAACTGTACGATTGAGTCACCATCAGCTGTTTGTGCTTCCAAGCGCTGTGTATGTATGAGGGAGTAAAGTTACCGTAATAATTGAATGTTGGCTGTAAAGTGCAGCTTCCCAGATTTCAGAAACCGTCAGAATTCTTCTGAATGCGCAAACTGTCGCAAAGTTACGGTATTTCAAAACAAAACCTTGTTAAAACTGTCTCGTCAGCGACTGACTTGTAAAACGGATTCATGCTTTTCTGCAAAAGGTCAGGTTTGTTTATTCAAATTTTTTTTGCCAAAACCATCATTTATTAGAACTGAATGTGCTATCCATAGCTGACAGACATATTTCATGTTCAAGTTCAAGTTATTTATTTATATAGCGCTTTTTACAACAGTACATTGTCACAAAGCAGCTTTACAGAATGAAAAGCCTTCAAACCTCCAAAGAGCAAGTCGAAGCATCAGTGGCAAGAAATAACTCCCTGTTATGTTGTTATTTAAGGAAGAAACCTTGGGAGGACCCAAGGGGGGGAGTGAGCGACTCATCCTCCTTGAGCGGCCAGGCAGCAACAACAGTGTAGGGCAGCCATGTACAGATATTTAACAAATGGAAAAACTCTAACAACTGGAAAACTATATGTGAGTCCATTAAGGGTGTCCTGCAGGACCGCCAGTCCAATTAATATTCAGGTTCCATCCAGTATTCGTCGGCAGAGCCATGGATGAAGATCTAACTAAACCTCCATGAAGCCGGTCACACCTCAAAAGAAACAGACAGGAAGGCAGTTAGAGCTAATAATAAAGCACAGCGTTTAATTAATAAGTAATTGATTGACACAGTGCAGTATGTGACTCCGGCATCACTGACAAGAGCAGCATAACTAAAAGAGGCAGATACTGCAGATTACACATGGTTCAGATGGCACCCCGGAACAGCATCATTCAGCGCCACACTTCCCCATTAATGATGAGGTGGGTGAAGAGGTGAAACGCCAGCATACACTGATTGCTGATAACCACCCCAACACAGCCAAGCCTGAGATCTACATCTTTATCTACAGGGGATTAAATAAATGTGTTTTTAATTTATTTTTAAAGATTAATAGTAATTCAGAATCATGAACAGTAACTGGAAGGCTATTCCAAAGTTGAGGAGCCTTGTGGGAGAACGCTCTTCCACCAGCAGTAATTTTATTTATTATAGGAGTAGACCAGCACCTTGAGATCGGAGCTCACGTGTTGGCTTGTACGATTGAATCAGCTCTCTCAGTTACTGTGGAGCCTGATTATGTAGAATTTTATTTTATCAATACAATTTTGTACTCAATACAAAATTAACTGGTGGCCAGTGCAAGTTTGATAACACAGGACTGATATGATCAAACTTTCTGGTTTTAGTTAAAACTGTAGCTGCAGCATTTTGTAATTAATGTAATGATTTATTAGAACATCCTGTCAGAAGTAATTTACAATAATCTAACCTTGAGTTAATAAAAGCATGAATTTTGTTCATGTTTTTCTGCATCTTGGAGGGAGAAGATATTTTGTAGCTTCAAAATGTTACAAAGGTAAAAAAAAAATGCATTTCTAGTAATATTGCTAATGTGCTTTGTAAAAGAGAGATCTGAATCAATAATGACACCCAGATTATTTACAGATGAACTGGGTCTAATTAAAGAGTTATCAAGGTTTAACATAGTGTTAGAAGCTTTGTTAATTTTGTCCTTGGGTCCAACTATCAGAAACTCTGTTTTATCAGAATTTAGCAGTAGGAAGTTTTTTGACATCCATAGTTTAATATCTTGGATGCAGTCCTCGAGCTTACATATTTCATATGTTATTTAATTGTATCCAATATAATTAGTGAATAATTAAACAAAAACAATATAACAACAGTTTGAAAAATGGATAAATACACTCATGAAAGTGCACTTTTTAAAGAGGACAGAGGGGGAATAAGGGATCTGGGCTAAAGCCCCTGATGTTTCTAAACCCTAAAAATGCCCCTGAATAAGACTAACAAAACATTTTAAACATAGCCTATAACATTATATTCAATTTAAAGCAGTGAAATTGGAAATTGTGGAAATCGAAATTGTAAACGTGGTGGGTTCCCCATGCCCATCCAGGGGAGAATCTTTATGGCGCTGGGCACACTCACTCACGCGGATACACACTCTATATGGGGCATATACAGTGGGTTGCAAAAGTATTCATACCCCTTGAACTTTTCCATATTTTGTCACATTACAACCACAAACATAAATGTATTTCACTGGAATTTAATGTGAAAGACCAACACAAAGTGGTATACAATTGTGAAGTGGAATGAAAGTTATACATGAATCAACAATTTTTTTACAAATAAAAAACTGAAAAGTGCGATGTGCAAAATTATTCAGCCCCCCTGAGTCAATACTTTGTGGAANTGAATAATTTTGCACATCGCACTTTTCAGTTTTTTATTTGTAAAAAAATTGTTGATTCATGTATAACTTTCATTCCACTTCACAATTGTATACCACTTTGTGTTGGTCTTTCACATTAAATTCCAGTGAAATATATTTATGTTTGTGGTTGTAATGTGACAAAATATGGCAAAGTTCAAGGGGTATGAATACTTTTGCAACCCACTGTATATATATTCATCTTTTTTTCCAAGTATTAGTTTGGTGCAATATTTGCACTCAGATGGTGATGGTGTGAGGTAATGTAAAATAAGTAGAAGCTTGTGTGTTCATTGTTCTTTTAAAAGGGTTCCTCTTCTTCAGAAATAATTGTATTGGGATCACAAACCTGTTTTCATGAGCAACAATGCAGTACTCTTTTCAACCATTAAGGCAACTTTAACTTTAATACAAATGTGTTATGTTTGCATATATTGGGTAGGGTAATATTCAAATTTTACAATTTTACTTTTGCTATTACCAGTTGATGCTTTATGGGCTGGTATCAAAGGTTTGTTTGTTTTTTGGTTTAGGAATTTATTATGTTGATAGCACCAATGTTTATTTACTGTCAGGATCAGTTACAAAGATTACAGATATAGAAGTAATTTAGTAGCTTTAGTTTTCCTTTTGGCATGTCTTTGGAATGTGAAAGGAAACTGGTGTTCCAAGCACAAGCATGGGGATTTAACAAAGTAACATAAGAGTAAATTCATACAGACATACAGGAATCATACCTGGCCTTTACCTACTGTGCCACACCACAACAGGCATTATTTCCATATGAAAGTTTGCATGATTTTCTGTGGATTTTCTCCCATAGTAAAGTACAGTATTTTATATTTATAAGATTTGTCTTTAAAAATACTAAAATTATGGCAATATTTGTATTCATAGTAGAGTAATAGCACTGTATTTATACTATAAGGCTGTAAATTATATTTAAGTTGATTATTGTTATATGGACATACATGGTAAAGGATTATTCTGAACAAACTTTTATAAATACAAAAAAATGTATACACCAACATCAAAACACACTCATAAATAATTTTAAAAAACGCACTACCATTAAGGCTAATTGTCTTACATATGAATCAAAGCAGGATCAAATATTCATTCATTCATTCATTATCTTCCGCTTATCCTCTATTAGGGTCGCGGTGGGGTTCCCCATGCCCATCCAGGGGAGAACGTCTCGGGCGCTAGGCAGATAGACCCATGACAGGGCGCCAATCCATCGCTGGGCACACACTCACTCACACAAACACTCTATAGGGGGCAATTTTTTTGAGAATTCAATTAACCTGATCCATGTTTTTGGACTGTGGGAGGAAACCGGAGAACCCGGAGGAAACCCACGCAGACACGGGGAGAACATGGAAACTCCACCCAGATGGGGATTCGAACCGGGAATCCCTAGCGCTGAGAGGCGAACGTGCTAACCACTAAGCCACCGTGCCGCCGCAGGATCAAATAATCAAAGATAAATACCTTGCTCACAATTTGAAGTATATTCTGTGTTTGTACATCTTGTAAATTAAAAGTCATTTAATGTATAATAGAAATACTGGCAATTTAAACAATTCCATAAACCTCTTAACCTGCAACTGAATCATTATAGAAGTGCCTTATATTTGCAACAATAAATTAATAAATAAATCTTAAATTAAACTGCAGTTTTAATATACAATTAAAATAAAACCAAAGCTTTAACAAAACAGCTTATCAGACCACAATTAATTTAAGGAAAGGCAGCCAAATTAAATCAGATTTAATATTAACACCCAAATTATAATAATAGTACAACAATGTAAACTAGATTAAAGAAAAACAGAAGAAAGTGGTATAATGCCAGTAGAAGAATCCACAGAAGAGAGAGGAACAAAAGTCTACAGAGTCTTAGGAAGCCTATACAGAATGTGTATTCTAGTTATTGAAACCTTATGTCGGACTGACTGAAGGCATATGACAGGACTGTGAAAACTATTGCTGTTTGAAGTTAAATTTAATAATGTAATGCCTAAAGGCATTAAAGGTGTTTTTCATTACGCTGTAAAAGCAATTCAAAGTGACATTTATTTGCTTATTCACAGATTTTTGCTGGAAGAGTCACAGTAAAGCATTGTATATTTCCTTAGACCATATAGCTGCTTATTCATCCATTCAGCCTTTTCCATGCTTTAAATGTGTCTTTCTACATGTTCATTTCCAAACACAATAATACAACATAAATTATTAGCTTTAAATCACCTTGTAAAAGTTTGACATCATTAGATGGATACATGTTACTTCAGACAAGAGCTGCTATGTTGTTTAGGGTGGGAAAACAATATTACATGTTTCAGACAGTTCTATAATGCTACTGTATACAGATTATTTGAGCAACCTTTGAGCACTTTTATTGTTATAGTACACTTTAATAATTTACTTTTACTTTTCATATTTCATTTAAATTTTAAAGAACTGATAGCTAGAGCTTCTCTTTTGGTCTACATTCAAATTTAATAAATCAAGACAAAAAGTGAATTCTTTTGTTTGTTTTTTTTAAAGCAACCACTACCACTTTAAAGACAAATGGAAAAGTAGTGTAAAGGACAAACATATGCTTTTTGCATTGAAGAAAGTTTTTTTTCAACATTTTTTAAACATCTTAAGTCATTTTCATTAATATTTATAAATGTATGTTCCTAGTTATTTTACAATATGGTATCAATGAAATGAAAAAGAAACCAATTAAAACAACATCACACAAAATAACCTAAATTCTATGTTATTTTTGTTATCTGTGAATTAAAAAACAAAAAGGAATATGACTGTTATTTTTGATCCTCATAAAAACCTGCAGAAACAGCTGTCTTTTCCTTTGTGAAACAGGGTAGAATGGTGACAATTCTCCTTTCTGTGTAAAATGCCAATGTTTTCCATGTCCATGGAGATATGCGTTATGTATATTAAACCACGTTGTTATAGTAATGCCTTGAAATTCCTAACAATATATGTACAAATGTACTGGGAAATCTAAAAGTTACAGCAATAACAGATTTTAATTTGTAATGTAATATTCATGGCTATAGGTTTTTTCCTGCTGCACTCAGTCTCAATGAATTGGCTGCCGCTGCACCTGTCCTTAGTTATGTTCCAAATTAAAAAAACAGTTACTGTGGTTTATGGGGTGGTGCATCTGCATTTTATTGTGTTTAGCTGCCCTCTTGCAAACAACAGCACGTGGCCCTGATTTCAGTTCAAGAGCTTCATTTAATTAATTTAAATACTCACATTATTGATGTTTTTCTCAGCCATGTGGGTCATTGCACCTAAGTGGCTGGGGCATAGAAACTCATCTAGTTCCTTGGCAGGCAAATACCATGAGTCACATCATCACCTGCTGGTAGTTAAAAGCAGGCATTGTGCATTAAGCTGCTGGATTGCTGGCGAAACCAGAGAAACAGAGCACAGATTGGTATACATGGACTAAATCTCAGTCAATTTGAATATTTTTTTAGCAAGCATGATTAGAGTGCTTGTGGTACAGGTGTGGGTCAAACCAGAACACAGACAGAAATAGCTTTGTATACATAGACTGAATTGATATAATACCCACCCAGAGCAGCAAAATTTAACCAGAAGGCTGATACTCAATTATTTAAAAATATTACTCAAGAAAGCATTATCAAATTTGAGAGCCCTAATTGGCTGGTTGACATAAATATTAATGAAAATGACTTGATGTTTAAAATATGCTCAATGCTACTTCCTTAAATGCAAATAGCATTGAGCATTGTCCTTTAGACTACTTCTACATTCGTTTAAAGTGGTAATGGTTGGTTAAAAAAATAGAAGTATTTACTTTTGTCTTGGGGGATTAAAGGCTTTTTATTCTGTAAAGCTGCTTTGTGACAATGTTCTGCTGTAAAAAGCACTATATAAATAAATAACTTGAACTTGAACACTTTATTTATGAAATTTGAATGCAGCACTGGTGGCTTTGTGGTTAGCACATTCGCCTCTCAGTGCTAGGAACTCCCAATTCCCAATTTGGGTGGAGTTTCCATGTTCTCCCCGTGTCCGAGTGGGTTTCCTCTGGTTTCCTCTCACAGTCCAAAAACATGGATCAAGTCAATTGAAGTGTGTCTGTGTGAGTGAGTGAGTGTGCCCAGCGATGGATTGGCACCCTGTACTGTATGAACCCCCCCGCGACCCTAATAGAGGATGAATTGGAAGATAATGGTTGGATGGATGGATGAATGCAGCACAGAAGAGAAGCTCTAGTTAACAGTTTTTTAAAAGTTTAAAAATAAAAAGTGAGTAATTTTTTTACAACAATATAACTATAACAATAAACATGCTCAATAGATGCTTACATAACCTGTATACAGTAGCATTATAGAACTGTCTAAAACGTGGTATGGCTAAGCAACACAGCAGCCCTTTTCTGAAGTAGCATGTATCAATCTAATGATTTCTTTTTAAAAGGTGATTTAAAGCTTTGTGTTTGGAACTAAATATGCAGAAAGACAGATTTAAAGCCTGGAAAAAGATGAATGAATGAATGAATACTAGAGTCCAAACCTTGTTTAAATAATTAGTCAAGAAAGCATGATCAGTTTGGAGAACCCAAAATAGCTGGTTGAGGGATTAATTTCATGGAGAAAATCTTATAGGAAGAAAGCCTGTGATATAGGAAAAAGTGTCAGATAGGACATGCATGATCCTATCGTTATTAAGTGGCCTAAAACTATATATTTAAACTGCTATTAAAGTACGGATGATTGAATTACATTTTACTAATCCAGTCTCCTTTGTGGTATACTGCTGAACTATTTTTACTATATAGTTACAAGAACAGCTTTACATTTTGTGTATTTATGGTTAAGAATAAATTAGTGTCGTTCTTTACTGTTCTTTAGATATTTCTGATCTTTACAAAACAGTTTGAAGCTGTAAATGTCTTCATTTAACATGAGGTTTAAGACTTGCAATATTATGGAAAAAAACTTATCCTTCTCTAAGCCATATATGCTTTTTTGGGTAATTGTAGCAAAAGTCACCTTAATTAACTAAGTTATTCTAGTCCACATTTTTTGGACTAAATAAATTTTGAATATTATAAATACACAAGGGCGGCACGGTGGCTTAGTGGTTAGCACGTTCGCCTCTCAGGGCTAGCGATTCCCGGTTCGAATCCCCATCTGGGTGGAGTTTCCATGTTCTCCCCGTGTCTGCGTGGGTTTCCTCCGGGTTCTCCGGTTTCCTCCCACAGTCCAAAAACATGGATGAAGTCAATTGAATTCTCAAAATTGCCCCATATAGAGTGTGTCTGTGTGAGTGAGTGAGTGTGTGCCCAGCGATGAATTGGCGCCCTGTCCTGGGTCTATCTGCCCAGCGCCCGAGACGTTCTCCCCTGGATGGGCATGGGGAACCCCACCGCGACCCTAATAGAGGATGAAGCGGGAGATAATGAATGAATGAATAAATACACAAACTACATTTTTTAAACATTTTAAAAATAATTTAAAAAATATATTTTTAATGATTTTGTGGTTTTCATAAACATTTCATGTTAAATAAATAACAGAATTATCACATAACTGTAAACTAGTATCAAATATAAAATTAAATATGATGGGAAAAAATGCAACCAGAATGGTAAAAAAACAAGTTTTTGTTGATTTTGAGAAGCACATCTGTGAATTCATTTAATAGGACCACCAAGGTTAGGGCAAACTAAGCAGGAAGGCACCATATATCTGTCCTTACAAGTGTGGAAAAGTGCTGCAAGGCTCCATTTACTATAACACAGGGGCTTTTATTAAATCTAATTGGTCTATGAAAAGGTCACTTAAGTAGATGTGTGCATTTCCACATTTGTCATATGAGTAAATTGAAACTGTACATTGTGCTCCTTTCTTAATTATAAGACAAGATACATTAATAATCAGAATGTTTTTTTTTACTTACTTCCTCATGAAAAGTATATAAAATACATGGGCTGCAAACTTAGGCACAGTAGTGCAATAAATATAATAATGTAATAAAGTAATGACATTCATTTATTCTCTATTAGGGTCGCGGTGGGGTTTCCCATGCCCATCCAGGGGAGAACGTCTCGGGCGCTGGGCAGATAGACCCAGGACAGGGCGCCAATCCATCGCTGGGCACACACTCACTCACTCAAACACACTCTATATGGGGCAGTTTTGGAGAACTCAATTAACTTGATCCATGTTTTTGGACTGTGGGAGGAAACCGGAGAACCCGGAGGAAACCTACACGGACACGGGGAGAACATGGAAACTCCACCCAGGTGGGGATTCGAACCGGGAATCCCTAGCGATAAGAGGCGAACGTGCTAACCACTATGCCTCCGTGCCGCCTAGTAATGACATATTTTCTGTATAGTTTCTTTGAATTATACATAACAGTAAATTAAAATGTGTATAAACCTGTAAAATGCTTTAAAAAATTACTTTAGTATGTTATTTATGAAAATATTTTTAATATAATGTAAAAGTATTATATAACTTGTCTCTTTCTCCAGCCCAATAGTAATTTTTACAAATAAACAACATAATGTTATCAATTTAATCCAAACTGACAGGAGTCAGGAGTCATACCGGAGAACTGTATGGCATACACCCTGACATTGGACAATATTGAGTGGTGACTTCAGAAAAGGAGTTTATAGTTCTTTTGGAGTAGAACTTGCTCTCTCCATGCCTGCATTTATGTGGCAGTGTGCTTATACAGTCCAAACATATATAAGCAAGATGTACTGTGTTAATGTGTTTGTCTCTTTGTTTGTCGTGTGATAGTGTGTCCAGGCTCCATCACTGCCTCTGACCCTAGTTGTGATTAACAACTGAAAAATAAATGCATGACAAATAAAAATAATCTGAGAAACCTGAACAAGCTTATTTCAATCTTCATTTATTCATTCCTTATCTTCTGCTTTATCCTTTAGGGTCGCACACACAGTCACACAGACACAAACACACACTATATGGGGCAATTTAGAGCAATATATTGCATATTTTAAAATGGTGTATGAAATGGTGTATCATCTTTATGGAATTGCATATAGAAAGACAAGTAACTAAAAGATCACAGAAGATCACAGAACCATCAAACATTTTGTTGCAACTATGTTTTTCAAAAAAACGTTTCAAGAAAAAAGGATCCAAAATAACTGCCAAAGATAAAAACAAAGAATCAAACATGAAGCAGGGGGTATTTTTTATGGGCTGGTATAATTAAAGATGGATTCAAAATCAAATTCCAAATTCTAAATTCTTAAGCAGTTGTACAGGAAGAAGTCTGCATCTTTCAAGAACACCATGAATTTTATCTAGATTAATATACCTTTGCATGTTTTGAAGCCATTGTGTGGCTCGCCAGTAAATGCCTTAAAAATAAAGGTACGGTGACATGGACCTCTTCCTCACATGACCTATAAAAATAATAAAAATAAAAATAATAATAAATACAACTTTCCTAATAAATGTGTACATGATGAATATGAACAAATTTCCTTCTAAGATCTGGAAATAATTCATGACCTGATACATTTTCACAAAACCATCTGAATTTGAAAGATTTCTGTTAAGATTTAAATTAAACAGGGCTCCCATTCAACACCTGTCTGTCTTCCCATTGATTAAAAACACCAGCCACCAATTTCACTTTTGAATATGTTAAGCCTTACTGTTTGTATATTTTTGCTCAATTTCAATCTAATTTTGGATGATTTTTATCAACAAAATGAGCAAGTATAATATATTTGTCTCATTTGTTAAATTTAGTCTTTTCTGGCAATCTTTGATAATTTTTTGTCAAATTTATGCAGAAAAAAATTCTGATAGGTTCACAAACTTTTAAAAACCACATTTGTTATACTAATTTCTTTTAAGAGTACGGCTAGTAAAAGGATTTGTTAGCCCCAGTAGGTAAAGAGGAAGACATAAGTCTGTTTTATGCCATTCAAATTTTTTCCGTTACATGGCTTTGGGACCCTTACGTACTTACTGTACATACAGCATCGGTTTATATTTTTGAGAATGTTCCTGTTATGTAGACACAGCTTAAAGTTTTGGTCCTAAAACAGATTTAGCAGCACTGTTCAAACAGTTGAAAAGGAAATTACATTAATATTTTTGTTAGGTTGTGCTCCTCATTGCCATAAAGCATAAAACAATTATATTCTTGTTATTATAATAAGAGTGGCATGATGGGTAGCACTTTTGCCAGTAGGAATCAGGTTTGAATCCCGTTCTGGGTGGTGTTCTCATGTTCTCCTTGTGTCTGAAAAAAGACTGCATTTGAATATAGTTTTTTATCCTTGTCTATGTTTAATTGAACTATTATCAGTCTTTGTTAATTATTGCTTATTGTTTTAACTGTCTTGTGTCTTTGGTTTAAGCTATTTAAGCCTGCCTTAATTTGTTATTCAGCTGAGAGATCTGTAGCTCAGTTAAGTCTTCCCTGCTCCCTTTCAAATTGTGGATGCATTTGAAGCTAATTATTGTTCTCGTTGCTAAGTGTATAAAAGATCAAGGTAATTGAGCATCAGAGCTGAGACACTGCATACCATACATTGTGTTTTTCTTCAAAGGCATGTCTGCATATAACTTGCCCCTTGTACATATTTCATTCAGCGCAGTTACCATGTCCTGCGCTGGGTGTCTCTGTGGCTTTAAAGAGATATGTTCTGACCATGCCCCATTTGGCAGCAGAAAGAAAGACCAAGTGGCATGCAGTAAAATGTTAACTCCTTGCTGACCAAAAGCCAAGGACTTGGGGTGCTGCTTCTACTGGGTGGCTGGGTAGCAAACCAGGATTTTGACACTGGGTAATAGTAAGTGTAGCATGCAATCTGAGGTATGGTTTTGGTCAGATTATGTGCAGCAGTTAATCTAAGCCTGTGCAAATGCATTGTACAGTGTTATGACAATAAAAATACATTCATGTTTTTTTATAGTTTATTTTATTTGTTAACTAGTTTTCTGGCGGCACGGTGGCTTTGTGGTTAGCACGTTCGCCTCTCAGCGCTGGGGATTCCCGGTTCGAATCCCCATCTGGGTGGAGTTTCCATGTTCTCCCCGTGTCTGCATGGGTTTCCTCCAGGTTCTCCGGTTTCCCCCCACAGTCCAAAAACATGGATCAAGTTAATTGAATTCTCAAAATTGCCCCATATAGAGTGTGTCTGTGTGAGTGAGTGTGTGCCCAGCGATGGATTGGCGCCCTGTCCTGGGTCTATCTGCCCAGCGCCCGAGACGTTCTCCCCTGGATGGGCATGGGGAACCCCACCGCGACCCTAATAGAGAATAAGAGGGAGATAATGAATGAATGAATGAATGAATGAACTAGTTTTCTGGCTCTGGAACACAGTACACATTAGCTAATTTCAGCTTTAAGATGCAGCAATGCTCTGATCCTTCTCTATTCTGATCTGGTGCTCTACACATGTAACTGTGTTACATAGCTTGGCAAGGTACACATTAAGATTGTGGCAGAGCTGAGATAAAAACCAGACAGTTTAATTAAAGTGGTGAGAAAATCACACAATTGATCTTAATATTTGATACTTCCTGGGGCCTGATATTCAATATATGTGGTTTGCAAATTTGATTAAATCTGTCACTTGTATTTTCATGTACATTTCTAAGTAAAAAGTAACTAAAAATTCAAATACAAAGTAAAAAAAAACAGACATGGTGGAAAATGTGGGCATGCCAGACCTCGCCACACAAGACAGAATCACACATATGACAAATCATTTTAGTTACAAAGTTTATAGTATATAGGTAGTTATAAAATTTATAGTACATATATAGTTTAGACTTTATATTTTAGTCCCAAAAGTAATTTAAGCTGTTCAGACACACCTGCTGGAAGAAGTGCATGCATATAAATACCAGAGAAAGGAGTGTGTCCCAGGTAAAAGTAATTCCCAGAATTGGAATTTGGGGGCACAGGAGCAGAAGCAGACCAAGCAGGTGCAACAATTATAAAATATTTCAGTGCACATGCACATCCTACATACCAGACTGTGACAGAAACAAATAACGCTTAAGGGAAAAAGGCGGAACTTAAGGTGTTAATTAGAGGTAATTGATGCAGCCTCTGGGTTTTCCACTAATGACTAGTGTGCAGCCTAGATAATGGAGCAAGATTAAAGTTATTATCTATTATTACGTTATTATCCATAACACTGCCAGAGCACTAAAGCAATGACAATCAGTGGACAGAGCCTGAATTTCTATTGGGCTAGTGGTTTTGCAGTCCTAAGGTTACTTCCTTAAAAATGTCCCCTGTCCATGAACATCATCCGTGAACAACATCAGGGAGTTTTTTTCTTGCCATTGTCTCTTTGCCTTGCTTTTTGAGGGTTCTGGCATAGAACACTGTAAAAGCATGATTGTAAAAAGCACAAAATAAATAAAGAAACTTGAACTTGGTTTCAAGTTCTTACTGCACCTTACGGCTTACTGCACCTCCATGTCCGTTTTTTATTTGCAAGAATGCATAGCTTACAATGCCCTGCTTCCAGATAACTTCCTGTGCACTGCCCACCCTCAAATGAGACAGTCAGATATTGGGGCTGTGTTTTTGGGCTTTGTGTTTTTTTGCATTAAATAAAACACATGCAACATGGTGTTTTCTGCATTAAATAATCCTTCATTGTGAACTTGGTGCTCTTTTTTTTACTCAGCACAGATTGGCTGGTTTTGCAACAGAATGAGTCAGACCAACAGCTTGCAAGGGCATTGTGAGAATTTTCTTTTTGGGGGGATTGTTTATTTTTTTCGCAACCGTCCCACTCTGCCTGGGATTTTTAGTATCCGGCCAAAGAGGCACTTGCTACTTTCTTTAATCGGCATTCTAGGCTCCTGTTTCGCTGGTGGACATCACTGGGCTGTTGAACTTGCCCAGTTTGATCCCGCTCCATTCTCCCTAATTGAATGGATACTGCTCCATTCTCCTCCTGCCTCATGTGTCTTTGTGGTTCTCAATTTACCTGCATCCCTTATAGCCCTGCCACCTTCTCCTCACCCTTCATCTTCACGCACACCTCACTACACGATCTAATTTTCTCCCGTGCACTAAATTTAAGCAGTCACTCCCACCATTGGCTCCACAGTCACTTCTGCCCAATCTCCTCAAGTGCACTGTGTAAGGCCTTTGCGCATTTTGACTAGGGTTCGGAACGGCAAGCCTGGAGATGGTTGACCCCCTTGAGCTCCAAGGTTCCCCGTGTGTTCCCCAATGCCTCCATGCGGGATTGCTTGGAGACCCATGGTCACCGTGGTCACTCAGTGTCAGGACATTTTGGCACCATTAAGTGGCAATCTCTCATCGACATGTTTATCTTCTGTCTATACCCGCCTCACCTGTGTAATCCTGTCCGATCGTCATATGCATCCTGTCTCTTTTATGTATATTATTGTTTTTCCATTGTGTGTCCTGCATTAAATAACCTTCCATACGGAACTTGAGACTCTGTTAATTTGCCACATGAGAATGACTCCATTGCTGTATCTTATCACAGTGTCTTAAAGGAGATTTCCCAGTGGAAGTTATCATAACACTAAAAAGACTGCAACATCCTCACTCACCGTCTCTTTGTCTGCAAGAACTGTATTTTATTCCACGTGTTTCTGTTTACATTGCCTTGTAAGAGAGTTTTTATTCAGTTACGTTTTCTATTCATGTGTTCATCCAGTCAATCCTGTTTGCAATTTAAAATGTTCTCCTATATATCTATGTCAGTGTGTTTCTATTTCTATATCTGGAGGGCTTAAGTCTAGTTTTTTTATTTCTTTGTTTTTATTTGCATGTCCTGTCAATAGTTCTGTTAATAAATAATGCTACTACTTTTAGTTTTATTTTATCTGTGTTTTATCACTGGTGAGTTTATTTTGTTTTACACACCACACCAGAGCCTGGATGTAACCATCTGCAATCATGACAGAAAATCCTATTACACCAATGGGTTCAGGTGAGTGTGTGTTTATCTCTCGCTCATCAGATGGACTAGCTGACACACCAGTTTGGGCAGAACAAATTTAACGACAGCTCCAGACAGTTTCTGCAATTCCTTCTTTCAGTTCCGGATGCCGTTCAGCACCTCAACTCCTCCAGGGATGTTGTGGGATTTTAGCTTTTCCCCCTTCCTGTCTGGACTATGCATGCCAATAATTTATGCCAGTGTGCATCTCTTTACTTTCCTTCTGCACAAAAATAATCTTTATCTGCATCCTTTGCCAGCTGTCCAAGATCATGACTTCTTTATTCATCTTACTGGGAATCCTTTTTGAAGATGCCAAATGTCATGAACTTTTCATACAGATGCTTTAGTTTACATTCCTTTTAATTAATGTTAATGGTGATCCATTTTTAAATGTTAACCAGTTAAATTGGTTATTTGAGTCTCATGTGCTCCTATATGTTCCTTTAGATAAATTCCTCTACAGTTCAGATATTGTGCACGTCTCAGTGTGGTTTTAGATCTGTTAATAAATGTGACTATTACGTTAATTTTAAGTATTTATTTGCCACACCCCCCATGGAGCCTGTTCGAATGATCTGCATTTATGACACATTAATATTAAAAAAAGACAAGGCATATTGAATATATGACATAACAATATATTAGCAAAGTATATTGTTATTATACAAAAAATTGTAATTAATTAAAAGTTTAGCCAAGTGTCCCAAGTCAATCCATCTAAATTATTTATACTCTAAAAAGCTAAACATGTATGGGTCTTTAGAAAAATTACTAATCTAGTGTACAACATATTTCAGTACACAGAATATGGCCTGGAGACAATATTGCACTCAAATTTTAGGCTGCAGGCTTACTTTTGGCACCAATAAGCTATTTTATGTACACTAAAAACAGTTTAATTCTTTGTATTTTGGCTGGTGTTTCATTTCCTTTTCCTTTCTGTGAATTTAATATTTTGTTGTTAGTATTAGTCTCTTATGTGTTATATCGAACATATTTACTTTAATTTGTTATTTCATCCTCAGCTGCCTTAGAGATCACTTTTGTGATCCTCAACCAAAATGTATAATTTGGTTTTGCCAGCTGGCTTTCATTTTTTTTAAATCACTCTATATGTATTACTGGACTTCCCTCTGAGCTGTGTAGTTCTAGTGTTTAGAATATTATATCTAAGAGAGCTGGTGAATCTGTTTGCACCGAGGTTTCTTTCAAATTGAATGCAAAAAGGAAACTTTCAAATCAGTTTATGTTTAGAGATATTCAGTACTGGGCAGCATGGTCGCTTAGTGGTTAGCTAGGGATCCCCATCTGGGTGGAGTTTCCATGTTCTCCCCGTGTCCACGTGGATTTCCTCCGGGTTTTCCGGTTTCCTCTGACAGTCCAAAAACATGGATCAAGTCAATTGAGTTCTCTAAATTGCCCCATATAGAGTGTGTATGTGTGTGTGTCTGTGTGACTGAGTGTGTGCCCAGCGATAAATGGGCACCCTGTCCTGGGTGTATCTGCCCAGCGCCCGAAACGTTCTCCCCTGGCTGGGCATGGGGAACCCCCTGCGACCCTAATATAGTATAAAGCAGGAGATAATGCATGGATGAATGGATATTCAGTAATTATTTGCTCTGAAAGTATGTCTGAACTTGCCCCTGGGTGTGAATCTTTTGAATTTCCCTTTCAAGGGAATGTGTTTTGTCTTGAGTGTTTTATTAGAGAACAGAAATTTAAAATCTAAACATTAATAATAAAATACTTTACTAAAAAAAATACTTTTGTGGCTCCTATCATCGGTCCTTATTTGTACCCACCTATTTACACTTATGTAGCCACACATGAAAAATCACCAACAATAACCTCATATAACTATATAAATATTTAGCAAAATAAAACTTACTGAAAATCCTGATTAATTTCTAATCATTTGTACAACTGGTTTCTCAGTGGGTAAATAACTGAGTAGTGAAAACTATGGACTTTAAAAGAGTTGTGCTGTGATCTAAATCTGTGTGGACTGGCCATTATCCACTTTTCCCATTAGGGTTCTAGTGTTGGAATCAGGCAACCTGAATCTGTGGCTGGCTAAATTGTTTCCTGACATGCCTTCTGTATAATTACCCTATTCTTAGATACTCTTAGAATAGGGTAGAATCGGGTAAGATTATTTTAATATACTCTTCAAGTACTGAGATTTTCTCTGCCAGTCTTACTTTTCTCAAGCAAAATTATCACTAACAACCAAGAGAGCTGCACTATAGAGGCAACTGTCTGGGTTTCCAGCCTTAATCACTATTGGGACTTTTTATGATGTTAATAGTCAAACTATGTGTTGGCTCTCAACCAATGAAGAAGTGGTTTTGGTTTGTTACATGGAAGAGTGCTAATTGCTTTCATCCACACTCGGGATTTAAATGACTATTTAAGGTATGTGATTAGCCACTTCACTCCATTCAGGACATCACTTCTTCACCACATTTCACCATGGACATTGCTAATGCAACATGATGTCTCTCCACCTCCTGTCTTCACTGCTGTCTTCACTCTCCTTCCACCACATGGAGGTGAGAGTGACCAAATGGAGGGTTCCCTGCTTCCGCCACAAAACAAAGGCCCACTGCTTCCTGTTGTACTGTGAATAAAGATATTGCTATTTCAAATTCAACAAATGCCTGCTATTATAAGTACAGAAGCTGTGTTGGGGTTATCCACTGGTAGGGATTGTAAACTTATTATGATAAAGGTGCAATAATATAACTGAAATTATATTAAATTAACATTATATTATAAAATATATGAGATTATATAAAAACTACTATTAAATTCATAGTAGTAATAAAAATATATAAGGAGAACAATTCAATTTTTTTTAATCAATTTTTCTAGTTCTTGCAAACAGTTGTAAATGATTAGTGTGTGATCCCAGTGAAACAGATGAAGTTGTTAGATGTTAGGTTTCTGGATATATAATAAAGTAACATATGACATCCCTGACTGTGTCATACAATTATTTTTTGTTATGTGAAAATTGTGATAATGCTTTTAGCCACACAAGGCTAGGGCCAGGTTGCAACTTTTCCCTGTCTAGACTATCTGTGCTAGACTACATAGCTGAAGACGGGTCATAAATGATCTGTTAAGTCTGCAAATGATGCTGAAGTCCTTTTTTTTCATTCACACCTGGTCTTGTTTCTAATGTCAACAAAACCAGCAGCAACCACATTGGGTGAAACACACAGAGTATTAATAGATCAAAAATTGCACCATGGCAGTATGAGTTTCTTTTTTGGATGCAAATCACTTTTTACTCTTTGCTTTTCCCAATAAATACAGAAATGAATTTTTTTTTACGCTTTAAATAGAGACTCACAATGGTCACTGCATTTTAACAGAAAAGAAATCTAATTTATTGACAAAAGTAGTAATAAATAAAAAAATATTGAAAACGAATTATTGAAAATCTAGCCTGAAGAAAAATTATAAAATATAAAATTGTATATGTGCATGTTAATTGTATTGATTACCAGATGAAACCCAGTGAAGTCTTCAAAAAAGGGACATTACTCCAGGTTTCATGGCACCACTGCTGGCCAAAAACTTTGTATTTTTGTAATTGTATTTTGTATTTTTGTCATTGTATATGGATGATTTTATATGATTCAATATGATTTTAGCAAATGTTTGAATAAATCCAATAGGGCATAAGAATTTTGTTGAGCGTGCCAGGCCACTTACCTTTTTTGTTTGTTCTTGGTTCTCAGTTAATTTACTTATTATCCCTCAAATGGTTTCCTCATTTGGTTAATTAACTGTTTCACATTATTGGTTCTCTTCGTGGTCATGTGGTCTGCCTTCTGTTATTCATGTTTCTGCTTTTGTGTTAGTCAGCAGACCTGCATTCATTACTTTCGTTATGCATTGCCTGGTCCTTTGTTTTTGTATGCCGTTTGAGTGTTCGAGCCCCTCACTCAACACAGTTATGCGCAGCTCTAGAACGGGACGGGCGCTGCTTTGTGACAAAGTTTATGTAACAACTGTTGCTTTCCTGTGATTGTGCTTATGAATACTGGGGTAATGGTAGCGTCATTTGTTTGTTTTAGGAAACAAATTTTGTTCCACTGTGCTTGGACTCCGACATGAACACTAACATGCAAATTTTATGGGGATCTGTTGCACTTTACAAATATAAATAACTAATAATACTTCCTGAAGTGGCAAGGCTTTAGAGTACATAATTGTCACAGTTTTAGCTAAAGAGGACTTAATGGAAGATGACAGAAAAGGACAGTACTGTTGAAAGTAATTAATGAATAATTAACAGTGGATTTTGCTACAATGCGGTGTCATCATTGCGTAGTGGTTAACACATCCGCCTCCCAAAGCTGAAAATTCAAGGTCAAATCCCCATGTCTGGTATTCTCCAGATTTTCAGGTTTCCTCCTACAGTCCAAAAACATGGATTTAAGGTAAATTGGCTGCCTTAATTTGCTCCTACATAGTTTATGTCTGTGTGAATGAGTTAGTGCCCAGAGATTGATCAGCACACTATTCTCGGTATATCTGCCCATCGGTCGAAATGTTCTTTCCTGGATAGGGTGTGGGGAACTCACCCATCATCCTAGTAGAGGATTAAAATGATGAAACAAGATGAGCTCCTGCCAAAATACATATTGACAATCCTCACTGCTTTTTTTGGTATCACAGATGCAAAAATAAGGCATACAAAAAAAAAAAAACCACTTTACATACTGTGAAACATAGCAGAGGCTTGATTATGTTCTTGTGCTGCTTTGCTGTGTCTGGCACAAGGTGTCTTGAAGTGCAGGGTAGAATAAATGCCTATCTGGAGTAAAATGTGCTGCCCAGTGTCATAAAGCTTGATCTTGGTCACATTATGGGTCATCCAACAGGATGATGGCCCCAAACATACAACTAAAAACACCCAAGAGGGGCTAAAATCAAACCAATGTTTTGTTTGTTAAATTTAAGCCTAAAATTGTTGACAAATATTTGCAATACCTAGATTATACTACATATACTTCCAAAATACATATTTAGATATTTTATTTATTCATGCATTGTGATGTATATGAATAATTATGCAAATTGACTGTAAAAATACAGTAAGTTTCACATAAATCCTTAGCTCATCAGTGCATGATCAGAACTCTCATTCGGGGATATGTTGATTTTGGCTAGACTTCTCTGGTTTTTCTGTCATACTGCAGTGTGTGTAAAAAAGATGCCTTCAAAAACATACCTCTTTACAGCAGCAAAACAAAACAAACCAAAAAAGAGCATCTGTTATTGTGAGTGTGTCTGTGTGCACATGTGTGTGTCCATTTGAAAAAGTGTTCTGTTACAGACAATTTCAATCTGTGGAATGCATCTTATTATCTCTCACTGTGATTGAACTATAAAGAAAGGAACGCCCAGGGTGCCTATTGGCTCAAGGCTGTTGATTTAAAGCGTGTGAGGATTTTCTAAACTGGAGGACTCCCTGTACCACAGCTCAGGAAGGCAAAGTCAGAACAACTCATCAGGTGTTCAGTGGAAAGTGCCTTCAATCAAAATTTAGGACTCTTGTGCTTTCAGGCACAGAGGAAGAACTTTGAAGACTTGGACAAATAACAACAATATGGTAAATTTTGATTTATATTCTTTTTGAAAATTTTAAACATTTTTACATAGTATTTCACTAAAACGTCAAATACATTTGTGAAATAGTTTATACTAAGAAGGGTCATTAATATTTCCATTGCTTTTATGTTGCTAGTGAATCACATAAACTTAAACTAATGGTTTTCACATTCACCCTGTCAGTGTTATTGTAAAGGAAAACATTTTAAGAAATGTCAGCATTTTTCGTTGCCTTTATTAAATAATAAAATAATATAAAATAATAAACTTATGGAATAGTTTTGTCTGTGCAATTTTTTTATTAATTAATTATTTAATATTTATTTATAATTATTTTAATTTCAATTAACTAAAAAAAACATTTACAGATGTGGACAAAAGTGATGGTACCCTTTCTTAAAAAGCAAAAGCCACAATAGTCACTGAAACAACTTGAAACTGACAAAAGTAATTATATATCAAATGTTAATTAATTTTAATTAATTTGATTTTCAAAGACATTGATTTTGCAAAAATGATTACACTTAATGTTTTGTGTATTTTTGGTTTATGTAACTTATACATTAGTGTGTGTTACCTTTTCCACAGCTCCTTTGTTACATTTTGTCATTCCATAATAATTGATTTTGCTGTTGCGTGTTATCCTGACCTAATTTATAATCACATAGTGTGAAAAGAGCTACTGTGTGAAAACTGCTACACTGCTTGCAGAGTATATTTAATCAAAAGCTCTGCTCATATTGACAGCAGATGTTGCTTCCAGCCAGCTCTAAATTGCATGATAATAAAGTGCATGTGCTTTAAGTAAGTCTGACTAAGTTTGGGCCCCTGTAACTTTATTAAGGCGTCTGTGGTTTGGGCCCCCAGTACTGTATCTTAAGTACAGGAGACAGATTTGCAACACAAAGACTAGTGTAATTGCTCTCAGCTCTTGGAACTCAAGAGGAAAGGAAAAATTTACTTGCATTAAAAGTTTGTGGCTGCTCATAAATTCCCTGGCAACATTTTGTTTCCTTAAATTAACCTGAGAACCTCTTTTAAAACAGGAGCAAATATCCTATGTTTCAGAAGGATGCATTTTTTTAAATCTTAAATTTAAATTTTAAAACATTTTTTAGGTAAATATCTCCTCATTTTGCTTGCAAAATGAGCCCATCTTACATATTTGAAGATTGTGATAACTACATTTGTGTCATTACTTTGCAGCATAGTTAAAATCCCTACAACGCAGATGCATCAGACCCCAAGTAAATCCAATTTAACTGATTTTAACTCCACGGACCTTGAGTGTGAAAATATTGACCCACACCCTGTCGGTTTTTGTTGTCAAGTTTTATATTTTATAGCTTGTTGACATATGTGTAAAGCTATGGGGTAATTACACAGAGCTGGAATGTGGTCGAAATGCTGTGCACCAATAGTTTTCAGTGCCCAGGGGGAACCCAAGACCACTGCAAATTACGAGAGCAGGCACCAACAGGACAATATTTCTTAAGAAAAGTAAATATATCTTTGCTAATTTATGCTAAGTGTTAATGTGAAAGACCCTCAATTACTATCAAGTCTGCTAGTGCAGTAAACTATTTTTCTGAGCAGCAAGTTACTATTATAATTAATACTGTGAAAGGAGTAAGGATTAATACCATGAAAGGAGACCAGTTCTTACTACATGTTTAAGATGACACTTATAATGGCTGTAATGATTTGACAAGGCTAAAGTAGTTATCGAGGAAAAAATTATACACCTGTCATGTGCGTAGTTCTCGCTTAGATGTCAAAACAGTCACTTTTATCATATTTTAAATTGAATTTTAATTAGTATAATTCCTTTAGGATCTTATGTAAATGAGAGCAATTAATTACTTTATTTATGCATCATATTTGAGTTTTACCCCTGATTTTGGAGTTAAATAGAACTTTATCTTAATGGCAGCGATCTTGGAAGCTAACCTTATTTAGCCTTCATTTCTTTCGGCAAGCCAAATCTGGAAAAAAGCCTAACATTACAATAAACATCCAAGCTGCTGTTTTGTATTTGTTTTAACAATCATTGTAGCATAAATTCGAGATTTTCTTCTGTTTCAGCTAAAATGGCTTAACATTCTTGCCCTTTTATTCACACTGTTTTTCATATTTAATTAAAGCTCAAACATTCAATGCTGTCAATAAAATACTTTTTTTCCCCAACCGCTTTAAAGTTGATCTCTTTTGATTGACTGTGGGGTGATGATTTTGGCCAGGCTTACTAAGCTTAAATTTATTCAGCATTTATGATCAAATAACAACTTAAGGCACATTTTTAAAATTTAATTTATAGCTCCAAATTTATAGCTAACAAATGGGTAACAGAAGAAAAAATGAATTACAATTACATTAATTACTAATTCTAAAAGTCTTTAGCGTTGCTTTGGCCATATAGAATAAAATTTAATATTTCAGTGTCAATATTTCTTTACCATTGTGGCATTTCCTTCATTAATTTATTACAAATATGCCTTATATATTAATGTAACTTTCCATATTTAAGGTGAAGTTTCTAAAACATTTCTGGTGTGTTTGAAGTAGTTGCTTAAATGTCTTTTCCTGCAGACCCTTACCTTGGGGCCCATAGGCTCACAAGGCTCATACTTTTCTAAATGTCTAGTCTTATCCTTTTTACAAATGCCTTCATTCATTGTATAGAGCATTTGTAATCAATTTTTGATTGCATTTTTTAAATGATCGCTGTATAGAATGTTTGCATTTTTATTTATTTGTAGAATGCATTATAGTACTGTGCTTTGTATAATTAACACATATTGTTAGGAATCTCTTTAATTAAAAAAAATACTTGCATGCTGGATCACCATTTCCTTCTATCATTTTAGTTGTAAGGTTTTCATTTATTTATGTTTTGTAGTTCACTCAAAATTTTCTTTAGATATTTTTTCCCGAGATATATTTAGATTTTATACTTCAATAAAATACATTTTAAGTACTATATAATTGTATGAGACTAAAGTGTAGCTAGAATGACATCACTGTTGTAAAAACACCATCATCAGATTAAAAGGTTTCCATCTGAATGGTTTTAATTCTTTGGCTGCGGTACTTTAATTAAAGGTTAGGATAAAATATGCCAGCCAAGCAGAAGGGTCACTAAATTCTTAATAAAGGATCATGCACTTAGCAAGTCAAATAACTCTGACCACATTAAACACAATGGAATGCCTTGATGAACCGAAAGTAATTATTAAGCAACTTGTTTAAAATCAGTAGGCATGAAGTCTGTCTGTGAATATCCATGAGATAAAATATCTATATGTGTCTTGTGCAGGCAATGATTTCTAGGCTAGATTGGCACTTCTGGTTCCTGTTTTTGATGATGTGCACAATCTCCCATGTTACACTGGCAGAACAAAAGGAGAAAGAAGTCATATTAAGTCATGTGTACAAGATCAACTCAGGTTGTAAGCAAGACTCGCAAGAAATTCTGTCTTCGCAACACCAGGATTCAGATGCTCAGACGATAACATTGGATAGAGAAAATGACATTGTCTTCAAGCACAATATCAGACTTGCATCATCAAGTTGCAGCTGCACTGATTCAGAAGATTTCAAAGCTCTCTTATATCGGGTCAATGGGCTGGAGGAGGAGGTCAACTACTTGAAATCCCAATGTACTCAAGGCTGCTGCAAAAGCAAAGGTAAAACACTTAAGCAACATTTGACTAATTTATAAATAAATACGGAAAAGTGAGTGTAATAAAGAAAGTAAAACAAGCTTTCACAATATTACACAATAATATTGCAATTCATCTGTTTGGTTACATACTAGTTAGTCCCCTCACTAGTTAGACTCACTCACTCACACACACAGACCATATAGGGGCAATTTAGAGCATTCAATTTACCTTGAATCCATATTTTGGACTGTGAGAGGAAGCCAGAGAACCTGAAGGAAACCCACGTGGAAATGAAGAATTGCAATGGAGAGTGGGAATTGCATTCTGGAGATTGGGATTCAAACCTGGATACCCAGTGCTGAGAGTCCACCGTGGTAACCACTATGCCACTGTGCTGCTTATGTCAGTCATTCTAAAAATTTTAATTAAAGCTGATAGAGCATTCCCTACAGGATGCTGATGGATAGACATTTTTGGTTGATAGATTATTCTCAATCAGGAATTATCAAGGAGAGTCACTAAAATAATGGGCATTTACAGCAGCACAGTTGCATCTGATTCTATTGTACTAGAGCAACACACACTAACATACAGCATGTCAGTATCAGAACAAAATACAGAGCAAAAGTAACTAATAATTATGTAAATAAACAGATGGAATGTACACTGTAAATATAGAAATGGTAAGGTGGTACTGAAACAAGGGTGAGTGTAAACCCATCAAGTTTCTGTGGTTTCTAAACGCTTTAGCTTTTGAATTACACCACTGAGTAGACTGTGGAATGCTTAGGAGTGAGGAGATTAACATCTTTATACAGCACCACACTCAATTACTCCAAACCCAATAAACTCCTGAAAAAAAAACTAATCAAAAAAACGTCAGGCTGCATTATTTTATACAGTTGTACTGAATAACAAACTGCAACTGTGCTGAATAAAACACCAAAATTCAATGATAAACATTAGGTGTCCTAATACTTCATCTGAATAAATCACATGATTCAATTCACTGTGTATATAGCAACTTTGCCATTTCTCTCACTGTATTGCTGAATTGCTGTATAAAGCACTGTCTTTATTTCATTTGTAGTTTATGTATTAATGTATATATATATATATATATATATATATATATATATATATATATATATATATATATATATATATATATATATATATATATATATATATATAGACAACACAAATTGGAACACTGAACACAATAATTTACCTCGCTCCTCATGGTGTCATCCACTGGTTTAGTTTTGATGCTTTCCCTTTAGTAAGCACAGCCAATGAGCGGGTGACTTTCCTGTTTCACACATTATCACCAGCATGTTGTACTGAACTTGTAGGGCTTGTATGCCATAGGACTTGTATGCCATGGACAAATTCTTGGGAGTATACAAACACAAGTTCAAGTTCTATTACAAGTGTTGCTTAATTTTTCAAGATGATCTACATATCTCTCTAAACTGATCTTTTTTTTTTTTTACCAGGTTTGGACACAAGTTGTAGTGGACATGGAACATACCAACATGACACCTGCAGCTGCAAATGTGATGTTGGCTGGGAGGGTCCAGACTGCTCCATATCCACCTGTCTTAATAATTGTAATGATAATGGCTACTGTGTTGATGGAAAATGTGTCTGCCATGCTGGCTACAAGGGTAATGACTGTGGACTTCTGACATGTCCTGATAACTGCAGTGATAAAGGTCATTGCATTGATGGGAAGTGTGTATGCTTTGACGGTTTTACTGGAGATAGCTGTAGTGTGCAGCTCTGTCCCAGTGAGTGCAATGATAATGGCCGCTGCATTAATGGACAGTGTCTTTGTGAAGAAGGATTCTTTGGACATGACTGCTCTATGGGTAAGTTTAGTCTGCAACTTATTTTTAACTTTATAAAGGGATGGAAAGTGTAGTCTCTAAATTCACATGCTATGACCTAACTAGCCTAGATGAAATATCTGATGTCTGTTATGCTATAAAGCCAAATGTATGTACACACCTTACTATACCACTTTAATTTTGCTATGCTAGTTGCTGCTATCATACTATTATAATATTATACATTATTATACATGTGTTTTATAGGGGGGGGGGGGGGGGGGGGGGGGGGGGGGGGGGGGGGGGGGGGGGGGGGGGGGGGGGGGGGGGGGGGGGGGGGGGGGGGGGGGGGGGGGGGGGGGGGGGCGCCAATCCATCGCTGGGCACACACTCACTCACACAGACACACTCTAAACAGGGCAATTTTGAGAACTCAATTAACTTGATCCATGTTTTTGGACTGTGGGAGGAAACCGGAGAACCCGGAGGAAACCCACGCAGACACGGGGAGAACATGGAAACTCCACCCAGATGGGGATTCGAACCGGGAATCCCTAGCGCTGAGAGGCGAACGTGCTAACCACTAAGCCACCGTGCCGCCGTGTTTTATAATATACATTATAATATTATTATTTTATACACTTACAAACTCATTGAATGTTTCTATGGATACATGTTCTGTCATCTGTTCTTGATCGTTAAGAGGTACCACTCATAATTTCATTGCATCATGTACAATGACAATAAAGCTCTCTATCTTTTGTTGTACATTATTAAAAACAAACTGTATTTATAAAAAGGGTAAGTATTTATTATAAACTCAGGAGAGCCAGAGACACAAAATGACTTGGCACTGATGCTGATGCAGTCGGCACTAATGCTTCATTTGATGTGCTTGCTGAATTTTGCTGTTCCAAGAGTTTGGCTGGCTTCTTATTGCTTAGTACGCTAGCTTATATTTAAGTTTGTTGCTTTTTTGTAGGGTATAAAAAAACCTTACTTGGAGTAGCAGCATTTATGTTCTTCCTTTACGAGAACAATATGTCCTTGGCTCCAAATTGGGTGGTCTAAAGCAATGTATGGTCTACTGCCATAGTGCTACTGTCTGTCAGCTAACATGAAAATGTAGCTGTAGTCAAATATAAATATATTTTTTGAACACATACACATGCAATGAATTAATCTGCTAACAAACCTATAATCTGAAAATTGCAATAATAGTCAATTGTCGGATTAAGTATAGTACTATAACACAATTTTATGCTACTGCTGCCTTCATTTCAGTATATAAATGCTAATTTATTTATCCCACAGGCCCTTTGTGGTTTATTATTTAAGGGTAAAATTGTTACTAGAAGAGTCCGGAAAGCAGCAGGGGCATTAACAGGCACAGAATGGAAAGTTTTCTGCTAAACCAAAAGAAAACACTGACTTCCTTACCCCTTCTCTTGTGGGACAATGTCCAAACCTGCTGTGAATTCTTTCCTGGTTAATGTGGTCTTCTAAGCCTTTTTTCACCATGCCTGTATTTTCCTTTTCCTTCTGTTCATAACCTTGACTTCATCTTCTCTTTTTCCTTCCATCAGCAGGTTGGTAATCACTGTAATGTTTTCTTTATTTATAGGTGTATATTTGTAAATTAGATTTCATTTTCCTGATGTTTGTGATGACTATGACTTTCTAATGAGGTGTCACTTGGTTTTCCGTTTTTTATTGATTGACACATGGTAGTTGATGTCCACACTGTTATCAGTTTAAAAGGAAAAAAAACTGATTAGACTTAACTGCAGATGTACAAGTTTGGCAAAGAGGCATATTTAAATAAAAAACATGAACTACAACAATAGGGAAAGAAGGGTTATATATATGAAATAGGTAAAGAGTTGAAGAGTGGCAGGGTAGCTTATTGTTTAGCATGTTCGCCTCTCAGCGTTAGGGATTCCCGGTTTGAATCCCAATCTGGGAGGAGTTTCCATGTTCTCCCTGTGTCCACGTGGGTTTCCTCCAGGTTCTCCGGTTTCCTCCCACAGTCCAAAAATATGGATCAAGGTCAACTGAATTCTCCAAATTTCCCCATATAGAGTGTGTTTGTGTGTGTCTGTGTGAGTGAGTGTGTGCCCAGCGACCTGTCCTGGGTGTATCTGCCCAGCACTTTCTCTCTTGGATGGGCATGGGGAAAGAGTTGGATGGTAAAGAGAGATTAATTTAAAACATTTTTATGTACATTACCCCTAAGCACTGGGGATGCAGGTTCAAATCTCGATCTTTGTGGAGTTTTCATGTTCTCCTTGTTTATGAATATGTTTCCTCTGGGTTCTTTAGTTTTGTCAGGTTGGGAGGGCTGGGCCGGCAGGTCAGCATTAGCTTATGTCGTCACATCGGGTGTCTGCGTTTGTGTTCATTTTGTTATTTGGTTTTGTTTATCTCGGCACGTTCCGTGCCTTCCGCGGCGCTTTCCCTATATATTCGCGTTGTTCTCCCGGCACGTCCCGCCGTACCTTCAGCGGCGTTCCCGCTGCCTTCTGTTAATAAACAGAGTTTTGTTTGCTTACCTGGTCGCCTGGTTTGCTTCCTGCATCCGCACCGCACTGCGCCACTCTCTCCGGACAGTGTGCACCGTACGTGACAAGTTTCCTCCCATAGTCCAAAAAACTGCATTCAAGATAAATTGACTTTCACAGATTTCACTGATCTGTGAAAAAGTGTGTCTACTGAGCAAATTTACTGCACAGTAGACACACAAACAAATGCATACATTTACAGTAAAGTAGTGCCTTCAGTTCTCCTGAATTACATTTTTTTTTGACACTTAAACCAGAAATTTAAACTAAAAACCTTCTTTCTGTGGGCATTACCCCCTACCACTGTACCCATGTGTCAGTTTATATAATATTATTAAGAATTATTCATTCATTCATTCATTCATTATCTCCCGCTTTATCCTCTAGTAGGGTCGCGGTGGGGTTCCCCATGCCCATCCAGGGTAGAACGTCTCGGGCGCTGGGCAGATAGACCCAGGACAGGGCGCCAATCCATCGCTGGGCACACACTCACTCACACACACACACACACACACACACTCTATATGGGGCAATTTGGAGAATTCAATTGACTTGATCCATGTTTTTGGACTGTGGGAGGAAACCGGAGAACCCGGAGTAAACCCACGCGGACACGGGGAGAACATGGAAACTCCACCCAGATGGGGATTCGAACCGGGAATCCCTAGCGCTGAGGGGCGAATGTGCTAACCACTAAGTCACCGTGCCGCCCTTATTAAGAATTAATTTAATAAATTGTTTATGTTTTAAAACTATATGAGTTTTTTTATTAGTAGTTTGTGTTAAAACCATGCCTGTGCTTTTACAGTGCTGAGTCCAAAAGGTCTTCGTGTCATTAGGGTGACCGATGTAACCTTGTTGGTGGAGTGGGAACATGTGAGAGGAGCGGAATTCTACATTCTTTCCTACTACCCTGATGGTAATGAGGGAGCCATCCAAGAGATCAAGGTGCCCAACACTGAAAATACTTACTTGATCACAGGCCTTAAACCTGGAGTGACTTATGCTGTGCAAGTGTATGCTGTCATCAGGCACAGGAACAGCGAACCAGACCATATTACAGCCAGAACAGGTACTTACTTTGATTATTATTCTTTTTGCAGTTTCTGATTATATTATTTTAATTTTTTTTCAAAACATAATGTTATACCAAAAATAATGTCAGTGAAGATGTATAGTAGTTTTAGGTAAAAATTGTAAAAAGTGTCAAATAAAACATTGTTGAGCAAAGCGAGCAAAAAAGTGGGGAAACCCACTCGGACACAGTGAGAACATGAAAATGGGAATCGAACCAGAAATCCCAAGCGCTAATGGTTTATACTCAAAGCTTTTCAAAATTGCTGCAAACTAGTACTATCTCTTGGTCAAATCAAGAGGACAAATCACTATATCCCAGATACCATTACAGCAGTTTCTTCCACATAACTCATTTACTAAATATTATTACGTAAACTACATCAAAGTTTTCAACATATTTCATCTTTCATTTTTTTGACTATGGCATTCTAGTCTAGCAGAACATCTTGGATGCAGGTCTTGTTAACTTTAGTTTGAACTACATTTTAAAACAATGTGATTATGATTTTCTTGCCATAAACTTTTTATTGGCAATAAAAAGTATTGAGTAACAGACTGAGCAAAAGAGCTGATGTAGTACGTTTTAATTAGCTATAATTATAAATTTCCTCTTTCTCTTTATCTTTAAGTATGCTAATATGTGGACAATCTATTCATCTTCATAACTTTAAGCTTGCCATAGTTACACTTTAAACATTCCTTTTGGGATTTTGTTTTTGAAGCTTTAAGTGCTTTATTTCTGGCTTTATATCAGAAACTAGGCTTTCAAAAGGCTTTAACAACACTCTTTGCTTTTCATCAGTTACACATATCTTCTCTCATTATGTCAACTATATTCTGTTGTCTATTTAGTTTTATAGTTAGAATACTGAAGTAGTTTAACATTGGCTTTTTCCACGCTGCTGCTGATATAGATAGAAAGTTTGTTCTCACATCTGGTAAGTCATTTCTTTTATGAAATTCTCTAATAAAAGATAAAACTTCAGACAACATTGATATTTTTAAGCTAGGTTTATACAAATGTGAGAAATTTGCAAAGAAATCAGACATTCGATAAGTGCTGGTTATTTAGGCATTCACTGTTGCTTTTAAGTGGTGTTTTATTGGTTAGTGTATGAACTACTTTATTTCATTGTCATTATGTTAGTTGTCATTACATCATTTAGCTTTATTACTGTGATTTTACTTGATTTAACTTTTAACTTGACCAGAACAGTTTTTGTTTTATCTATATTGACCAAAAATGCAACACCTTGTTTTTGCTTCCATTTTTATGAGCTTAACTCACAGATCGGGATACTTGTAACGTGTATAGAGTTTTTTTTTTTTTTACTCACAACCACACTTTGTGTTCAGTGGTGTGCACTGCGCTGATGCAATACGGCTCCTCTGAATTGGTACACCTGCAGGTGCATCTGGATCTAATAATTATTCATTCATTCATTCATTATCTCCCGCTTCATCCTCTATTAGGGTCGCGGTGGGGTTCCCCATGCCCATCCAGGGGAGAATGTCTCGGGCGCTGGGCAGATAAACCCAGGACAGGGCGCCAATCCATCACTGGGCACACACACTCACTCACACAGACACACTCTATATGGGGCAATTTTGAGAATTCAATTGACTTCATCCATGTTTTTGGACTGTGGGAGGAAACCGGACAACCCGGAGGAAACCCACGCAGACACGGGGAGAACATGGAAACTCCACCCAGATGGGGATTCGAACCGGGAATCCCTAGCGCTGAGAGGCGAACATGCTAACCACTAAGCCACCGTGCTGCCCATCTAATAATTAATCAAAAAAAATGTTTTCTGCTCAGATATGTCAAGTGTAGAAGATATTCGTATACTTGGCCAGACAGAAAACTCTATTCAGGTGGACTGGAAAAACCCAGAAACTGATATTGACTTCTTTAAACTACACCATGCCAACCCTGATGGTCACAAGGAGCAGAATGTGGCAATGAGCCAGGAGGCTAGAACAATGCATACAATTATTGGTAAGTTGCTATTATTAGTATCACAAGTACAAAAACTACAATTACACTTCTGCTAATACTCCTGTTACTATTTCTGTTTCTGCTGCCAACAACATAGTATGCTAATAAAAAGCGACCTGGCTTCTTTCTATAAACTATATCCATACAGGCTTAGGCTTAGGCTTTGAAGCTGATTTAAGACAATGCACTAATATAAATACCTTGAACTTAAATTTATGTTTATAAACATTGAGACTATGGTAATTTTGAAGCAGTCTTGGCTTGACCATTACATTAAATACAATGCAGTGTTTCTCTGACCTACAACAGACATTAAGGGTTATTGCTGTGTTTGCTGAAATTATTATTTTACAGGCCTTGACCCAGGAACTGAGTATCAAATAACAGTGCAAGCCGTCAAAGGAAGCATTGAGGGCAAGCCATCCCAAACCACAGGAGTCACAGGTTAGTAGATTAAATTAAATTACTAAATTATAAACTATAACAATTGATTTCACCTCATATGGTTTTTACATCTTGACACATACGTCTGTAAGAAGCATCTCTCACTAGGTGGGATGGTAGAAGCATGTGTACAGTAAGTTGCTGTAACACCTTCCATTAAAGGTATACAAGGTAGAACATCATGCTCAAAGTTTGGGATAAGGAAGAATTTTTTCCTAGCACCTTAGTTAAGGCACATGCTAGACTAGTTTTGGTAAATGCATCCTTTGTGTGTCATTTTTTAAATTTGATTTAGGTACAGATGCTTTGAAATACTGTAATATAAAAATTGTAAAAATGTAAAAAAAAAAACATTCAAACTTTATAGAATTGTAGTCAAAATCTTTAAAGCAATAGGCCAAAAAAGGGGCCAGGTTAAAACACAAAAAAAACACAATTACTATTATAAGGTTGTTGCCACTTTTAGTTGAATTTAAAAGTTAATGTAAATGTCATACTTTGGACAAGAAATGTTTTGGCTAAAAACCTACTAGGTAATTAAGTGACCTAAAATTAAGTGAAAATAATTACATTCAACGTTATCTACTAAAATAAAATATTTTTTACTATATTTTTTTTAATTACATTTCATATATAGCTTGTTATGAAAAAACAATATCAAGAGTTACAGTTTTAACATGGAGCAGAGGGAGAGAAAACTAGGAGCATAAAATTAAAAGGATTAAGACACATAATACATAAAACATTAATAAACCAAAATATTTAATTTATAAACACCCAGAAGATCTCAACACACAAACACAATAATTAAAACAGTGAAATGAAGCGCTTACAATATAAAAACCAGGATGGAACACAAACACACAAAAGCAACAAAAATTAACTAACTAATGAGTGAATGCAAACAAAGGACTTAAATAAAAAATATAACCAATTAATCAGGATTAACAATACCTAGACAGAAAAAGCCTATGGGAAACAGTGTAGGAGCTGAGCAAAAAAATAAAAAATGTCAAATTATAAAATATATACAGCATATAAATAAAAAACATTTTTGGACCCAAACCGGCTGTGCAGGGGCCTAACGCCCTCAAACACAGTTTCCAATATCTCTTGCTCCTCACAATCACTCTCAGGTTGTTCCAGGCACAATTAAATGAACAACATACAAAACAATACAATGATAGCTTGGCAAAGTCAGTAGTAACCAAGGTGCAATCTTGTAAGCTAAATGCCTCCCAGTCCACCATATATGGAATGTTCATTCACCAACAATGGGAATCCAGAAAAAAAGACAGAAACACTATTAGATGTTGCAGAAGCAATATGAAGTAAACTTTTTTGCTTATCTGAATCCAATAATTCATGGCAGAAGAATTAGGAGGTTCAATTTAAAAATGCACACACCAAAAGTTTTGTAATCAAAGATGAACTAAAATAGTGATTAAAATAATTTAGCTATAGCAACCAATTAGCAATATATAGCAATTATTAATGAAGCAGAGGAGATAAGGAAAAAATAATATAAGGTTTTATAAATGAGTTTCAGAATAATGTCAGCAATGTCATCGAATATGAGTACAAAAGTATTTTCTTCTAGCATAAGAGAAGCTTGTCCAACTGGATTGCAGAGGAATGCAAGCATCTTAAAGACTGTAACCTACTCCAGAAAGTGACCTGTGGTGCAGCAACTCACCGACCCAGTGCCTCTGGCATAGGCATAAAAATGTACATTTAAACAGATCCAGACAGAAATGAAGACCAGGGCTATGGTCACGGCTCAGTACAAACCAACCGTGTTACTCCAGATATAATTTGAAATTAACCATGACTTTGCTTTGAACACAGTTGTCACAATCCTCACTGTCTATTTGAATAGGTCCCAAAATGCTTCTTAGTCCACTATCTGAATCACATGTAAAACTTTTTGAGGTCATGGCTGCTGTGTAAACCTTTAGAAAACCTATTATGTAAAACCAAAATAAGTATCTTTGTATGTACAAAGAATGGACTGTGGTATTCATTTAATTGGATATAAGTAAAAGTCCTTTATTTTGCTTGTTGGAAAATTTATGCAAAAAGCTGAATGCTTGAGGTAAACCCTAGAATATTTCTCCAAGAATTAAATATGAATTTTATTAATATAATTTTTCCTTTTCATAAAAACTGGATTGTTATTCTTACAACAATAACAGTTTCAAACAACAAGAAAATATGTCACACCAAACACACCAAACTGAGCAGTTTGTAACCAAATGCTTTATAAATGTTTTGTTTAACGTCAATGAAAATAAATTGACAGCATGACATATAGAGTATCATTATAAAATTTTACTTTTGTGAGCCTTCATACTTGTTTATGCAGTTAAATATAAAGCAACACATTTGCTTATATTTTGAATCTATGTTAGGTTTACGCTTATGTTTAAGTTTAATGTTAGTGTAAGTTTTAGGTTTACATGCTTTACCTCAAGGTACTGTATCTGAACATGTAAGTAATGTGATTTACATACCTGTCCATAACATCCATCCATCCATTATCTTCCTCTTTATCCTCTATTAGGGTCGCGGGGGGGTTCCCCATGCCCATCAAGGGGAGTACGTCTCGGGCGCTACTCCCCAGATACACCCTTTCCTGGGTGTAGCGGATACACCCAGGAAAGGGCATCAATCTATCGCTGGGCACACACTCACTCACACAGACATGCACACAAACACATGTACGGGGCAATTTCGAGAATTCAATTTACCTTGATCCATGTTTTTGGACTGTGGGAGGAGACCGGAGAACCCAGAGGAAACCCACGTGGACACGGGGAGAACATGGAAACTCCACCCAGATTGGGATTTGAACCGGGAATCCCTAGCGCTGAGAGGCTAACTGAGCCACCGTGCCGTGTCCATAGCATTATTTTTTTAAAACAGACAGACCACATTATGTTAAAATCATAAAGATGAATTCAGATGTTTTGTTAAATGACACAATTTTATTTAAACTAATACAGTGCATCTCTCTTAGATATTGATTCTCCACCAAACCTAACCACCAGAGACATAACGGAGAACTCAGCAACTGTGATATGGGAAAGGGTCCGTTCTGATATTGATGGCTACAAACTGATGTACAGTTCTGCTGAAGGCTCCAGTCAGGAGATACAATTGGGAGCAGATGCTACTTCCCATCAACTTACTTCTCTGAAGCCTGGGGTCCTCTATACTTTTACCATCTGGGCCTACAAAGGCTATCGCTTAAGCAGGAAAAGCTCAACTGAGGCAGAGACAGGTAACCTGTTTATTTTATTACTATTCATTTCCCCAAAGCATACATCTCCTATATGGTTTATTGATCCTGCCCACATTATATTTCATTGGTTGTGTGTATTTTATTAAACTACTTATGGCATTTTAATCTACCTACCTTTTCTTTTCATAAAAGCACACCCAGATGAAAGTTTCATTGTTTGAATGTTGATATTTGATGTTTCTGGACACTTATTTGTGATTTCACTTATGTCTCATTTAGGGAAAAACTTTTTAACATATATTTCTGCTAAAAAGGAGAAATAGTATTAGACGAACATGGAACATAGATATAATACTGTAGAAACATTGATTTACAAAAGAAAATAAATTAAGAAATCATATTACAAAGTTAATAATAAAAAACTCAATGGTTGAGGTCAGAACATAAATAGCCATGATACAACCATGATACCCGAACCCCTTGAGCAATAAGTTTTAAGGGCCTTTTACACTGGTCATTTCACAGGGCTTGGGATTTAAACTCCCAACTTTCAGACACTAATCACTAAGCTACCACATCCTTTTTTAAAGAAAGAAGTAAAGAAGTAACTTACAGTGATTCCACTTTTATAATCTTTGAATGAGAAATGGATTAGCTAATATTGAAACTTTTGTATTTACTAAACAATTTAGATTTTGGTAAATCTGAGCACAAGGAAGAATTTATTAAGATCTCCAATAAAACTCAAGAAGAGACACATGTGAAATGACTGAGGTGTTTATCTCAGGAGACACAATTAAGCAGCAGGAGGATTATGCTAAAATCTGTTTACCTCTCTGAGTAATTTTTTTATGTAAACTTATTACAGGTGAAGTGACTGAAGACTTTACATAGAGTAACAGAGTACCTCCCACATAAAATAAGTGAATGATGCAAAAACTCATAACAAATCTGCTTTGCCTGCACAATATTATAATTTTTCATTAAAGCAATTTAAGTATTTAAATTTGTTACTTAATTCACGTCATGTGATTTAAGTCTCACACCTCTTGTATATGCTGCAAAATCTATGCCTTTAAACCACTGTCACCAGATCAATTGTAATCAATATTGTAAGATGTTTCCCATATTGTTAAGTGTTATAAATGTTATATAAAATTTTACCAAAAAATTAATTTAAAATGAATTAAAAGGAATAAAGTATAATTACAAATCACAGATTCTAAAAAAAACCCACTATTTTACAATTTTTTACAATGCTTTAAGAAAAATGTAGAACAACGCCATCTCTTAACTTCTTTGTATATAAATCTAATGATAATCTAATATTACCAGCAGGATTGTACATGTTTGATTTAGTAAGCAATTCATAATTAAACCTTAGAGAAATACTACTATAAATACTTACATTGTTACAATATTTACAGTAAATGACATCCTCTTATGTACATATGGTACTTAACCAGTTGTAGGCCAAACTGTGGGCTTTATTTTGATTGAAGACGAGTAAAACAGACTGTGACTGGTCTCATAACTCAAGTAGTAGAATGTTTAATGTATGCTGTGAATATAAACTCTGGTGGCATAAAAGCTTGTGGTTTTCTTTTTTTACCTCCATATGTCAGGATTGCTGGAGCATGTTGCATACACTAACTCCCAGAGGACTGTGGGAAAATACTTTAATGTCAGTCTGCTCTGCACAAATTCTTATTTAATATGATTTAAATGGAATCATTAGTTTATATTTTTACATTAACACTGCAGAAAGAAATTGAAGTATTCAATTTGTGTAAAAAAAGTTAATTTATCAGTTTTGGACAGATGGTTTATCTGTGGTCTTTGATGTTGTAAATTGCACATACTACTGGCCTGTTGACCTATTTTATGGTAAAGATTGTAAGAGGGTTCAAAGAGTATTTATCCAGCTGGAATAACACCTAAAATGGAATTTGTCAGTTATCCAGGGAACATGGTAACAGCAAAAAAAAATAATAATAATAAAAAATAAACTTTTTTATTTAAGAAAAAATTCAAATCTATTGCAGAATATTAATTAAAAGAAATACATTTCTAAGTTGAATATTATGTTGACACATATAGCACATCCTGTAGTCAAGGTAAAGAGTTAATCTGTTTCAGAAGTATTAAATTGTGAAAAAGTGGTTTAGGGAGCATGAGCCATTCATTTTACACATGGATTGGCCACCACAGATTCCAGACCTGAACACTAATGAGAATCTCTGGGATGTGCTGAAGAAGACTTAGTGCAGGGCTTCAAATCTGCAATCATAAAACAAGACCTTGGGACAAAATTAAAGCAACTCTGGGCAGAAATAAATGTGACATTGCAGAAAGCTTTTAGAAAAGATTCCCAAGCAAATGCATGGTGTAATCCGGGGGCGTCGTTAGACCTGGGCTTTCGGGGCTATAGCCCCAGATGTTTTGTCATTAGCCCCGGATCATATGAGAGCAGCTTTATCTGCCTGCCTCCAGCAACGGGACCGAACGATGGAGTCTCCGTCAGCTGTTTCTGTTTCTAAGCTGTGTTTGTTTGAGGGAGACAGATTTTTTCCGCCAGTATCGGGAGTAAAGTTACCGTAATAACTGCATGTTGGCTGTAAAGAGCAGCTTCTTAGCTTTCAGAAACCGTCAGAATTTTTCTGAAGGCACAAACTGTCTCAAAGTTACGATATTTTAAAGCAAAACCTTGTTAAAACTCTCATCTGCTACTGACTCGTAAAACGGATTCATGCTTTTCTGCCGAAGCTCAGGTTCGTTTATTCAGAATTTTTCAGCCAAAACCATCATTTATTACAACTGAAAGTGCCATCCACTGCTGACATATTTAATGTTATTTAATTTTATCCAACATAACTAATAAATGATCAAGCAAAATGAATGTAACAACAGTTTGAAAAATGGATAAATACACCCATGAATCGGCAGTTTTTAAAGAGGACAAAGGGGGAATAAGGGATCTGGGCTAAAGTCCCTGATGTTTCTAAACCCTAAAAACGCCCCTGGTGTAATCAAAGCTAAAGGCGGTACAACAAGCATGTGATCTTTTTGACCAAGCAGGTATATCAAACAACTTAATGAGGCTGACAGATCTACAAATTGCTTCCAACCTACCGCCACATCATAACAATATAATCACCCTGTCATTTCTGAATTCTACCCTACTTCTACCATTTCTATATGTCTAACCAGTATTTTAGCTTCTTGGTCATTTGATGTTTTGCAGCTTGCTGTTTGTTTTTCAGAAATCGATGCACCAATGAATCTGAAAGCTGTTGATGTCAAGACAGAATCTGCAGCCTTAACCTGGAATGCTCCTCAGGCTCTTATCGACGGCTACATCCTTACTTACCGGCCTGTAGATGGCAGCATTGAAGCATGTTGACTTCTTGAATTTATTAACCTTTTTCTTTATATTATTATTATAAAACTATATATATATATATATATATATATATATATATATATATATATATATATATATATATATATATATATAGTTACAATATAATATAACAATAATTTTAATATTATAATTTTCATAAATAATATGTAAATTTCAATGTTTTTAACCTTAGACAGTTGAGAATAAGTTATCAGCAGGGGAGACTGGATTTTCCCTATCTCACCTGAGCATGGGAAAGAGTTATATTGTTACTTTAATTGCCTATAGAGGGCCGAAAAGGAGTAAAGTGGTGGAAACAACATTTACCACAGGTAATATACTTTAAATAGAATCTCATCATGTCTTCATGTTTTCATACACTAATGCTTAAAACCTTTTAGATTTGTTTTATATTACTGGTAAATAAAGAAACTGAGACAGAAAAATTATACTTGGATATTTATTTGTTGAAAAAAGTAACTGATATTACCTATATGTACTGGAAAAGTATATAAAACTAAAAGGAACTACATTACCCAGACAGCGCCAGGTGGTACATTATTGTTTCCTTGGAAATATATTTATTTTGTATTTTTGCAGTTGGAGTAGCTTTCCCATTCCCTATGGACTGCACTCAGGTCATGAAGAATGGAATTAAAGACAGTAGCGTGTACACTATTTATTTGGCCAACAATCGTAGTCATCCGATACAGGTGTATTGTGACATGGCCACAGATGGCGGTGGCTGGATTGTGAGTTATTGTATTGTTTTAAACAATGTTTTTTATGTTTTTACACAGACCTATACCATATGTGACAATATTATTTTCCACCAGCCCTTAAAGAATGTAAAGTCGAAATGCTGAGATTTTCAAATTCATATTAATGCCAATAATTCCTTTTTGATTTTAAATTAAGGTCTTTCAGAGACGTAACAACGGCAAGTTAGACTTCAGAAAAGGCTGGAAACAGTACATGCAAGGTTTTGGAGAACTGACTGATGAGTTCTGGCTTGGTATACAGCACAAATAAATAAATGAATCTTTTTCTTTGTAGTGAAGTGTTAAATTCTAAATGTTAAATTCTGTACTTCTAAGTGTTAATCTATGTTATATTTTCCTATGTTATGAACAGGCTTGGAGAAGCTTCATCAACTTACCAACACTCCTACAAAGTATGAACTGCGCTTTGATCTGGGTCTGGGGATGGAACGTGCCTTTGCTGTCTATGATGACTTTAAAATTGGAACAGCCAAGCAGAAGTTCAAACTAAATATTGGCCATTATACAGGGAATGCAGGTTAGGCATACATAGTTAATACTTTAATGTGCTACATTCTGTACATTAAAATGGTTTAAACAGTATAAACAATGTTAATCATTCATTCATTCATTATCTCCCGCTTTATTCTCTAGTGGGGTCACGGTGGGGTTTACCATGCCCATCCAGGGGAGAACGTTTCGGGCGCTGGGCAGATAGACCCAGGACAGGGCGCCAATCCATCGCTGGGCACACACTCACTCACACACACACACACTCTATATGGGGCAATTTAAAGAATTTAATTGACTTGATCCATGTTTTTGGACTGTGGGAGGAAACCTGAGAACCCGGAGGAAACCCACACAGATGGGGATTCGAACTGGGAATCCCTAGCGCTGAGAGGCGAACATGCTAACCACTAAGCCACCGTGCCGCCATGTTAATCATATAAACTGTATTTTTAACAGTAGCTCATAACTTTTTTCGAACAGGTGATGCAATGACCTACCATCAGGGCAGACCTTTCACAACAGTGGACAATGACAATGATATTGCACTGGGAAACTGTGCATTTTCACATCATGGTGCATGGTGGTACAAAAACTGTCATCTGGCCAACCTAAATGGCAAATTTGGTGAAAACAGTCACAGCATGGTAAGATAATAATAATTGTTTATGTTATTTGGAAAAGCATATTTAAATCATTAGGATTTCAGCTCATAAGTTATTAATAACTTTTACATTAAATAACAAGTTTAGTTTATCATCTACTGTAGGAGTCTGAAACATATATAGTAGAAAAAAATAAATAAAACTCCAGAACCCCAAGCTCCTTGTCTACATCAGTTGCACTAGTGCTTAAAGTTTTTCTGAGGAATTTTTTTAGCCTACAGTATACACAAGCAACTTTTCCCCACCCACTTTCAGCACAGTAGAATAGAACAGGGTCGGAATCAATCAATAGTAAGGAAGAGATAGGGGAAAAGGGGTTACACACAGTGACGACGCTGCTGAATTGGACTTAGATGCTATGAATAAAAACTGTAGAATACTGGTAGAATATTTATACATTCCAATTATTAATAACACAATAATTAGTAGTACACCTAAAATCCTCACAACATAAATTTTTGTTGTGGAACGTACGATGTAAATCTTATACCTGCAACAATCATCATTCAATTGTATAATATTCAGTTAATTTTTTTATACATTGCTGCACCAGTAAAATGACACATAAATACATTATACAGACACAATTTAATCTTGTTATTTTAGCAACAACAGCTTACACTTCTCTTTAAGGTCTTTTAACAAAGAGTCATGCTGGAACAGAAACTGACCTTTCCCAAACCGTTCTTACAAATTGCTCACAATTTGGCATGAATAGGTGCTGTATTACAAAATACCTAGGGCCCTATCTTACACCCGGGGCAAGTCACGTCACGATGCCCATTGCTTTCTTACACCCTGCCGGTAATGTATTTTCAAACCTTTTGCCTGCGTTGTGTAAATATATCTACGTTATTGTGCGTGTATATATCTACATTATTTTCCCCGAAATGTGTGTTCAGGTAAATTTCTATCTTGGTGACATAAAACACTGCTAAGTAATCAAATAAAAACCACCTGGAGATGGCAACAGTCTATCTTGGCAGTAAATCATCAACACAAGCATGTGCCTAATACCACTAAATGCTATTAAATATTACTGCATTTACATACACCATACTGTGTATTCTTAATTCGCAGCAAAATATAATACCAGTGCACATCCAGGTAGCTACTCTGTTGAAGCAGCAATCCGCCAAAGTCAGACAATACTTGGCTCTAAAAGGAAAATATAAGTGAGACACTGATTGGTTTATTACACACTACACTCAAACACACAGATAAATAATTAAGAAAATGAGTATATGCTTATATACATAAATTTGTGCCTTTTGAGACATACTTCTACCATCATTATGGAAGCAACGACACACTGACGCACCCCAAATCAAATGGTTGACTTGGCGGTATGCAAAAGTATAAATTTAGCAAAAAAATAGCATTTAATTAAAAAATTTAATGATTTAAAGTTTTTGAACAAATTAATACATTAGTCAAATTTATTATTTGAAAACCTCTATTTTCCAGGGGATGAACTGGAAGCCATGGAAAGGCCACCTTACGTCCTTGGACTTTACAGAGATAAAGATCCGCCCAGTGGGGGCAGGCAGTAGAGAGAAGAGATCACTTAAATGAAGAGCAGCTGCCTAAACATTATCACCAGAGTCTTCGAAAAAAACAAAAAGACAAACTTATAATCAGAGGGAAATGGTTATGGGAAAACTCTCAATTCTAGAATTGTGTAATTGTGAAGCTGTATGGCTTTATTATGAAAAAAAAATTGAAAGTGTATTAGACCTTTCTTTAAAAAAAATAATAATTAAGCCCCCAATTTATAAATTACATTGTTTATGTGACTTAATAAAGCTAAAAATGTACAGTATGAGTAATATAAGTATTATGTGAACATTCCTGGGGCAGGTATGGCCACCAAAGCAGTTTGTCATGGCATTTATACATCACTTTCACCTGAAACATGTACTGTATAAGGTATAGTTATGCAAAAAACATTTTACTACATGGTACATTAGACTATTACCTTGTGCTTTATTATTTCAATGCTTTTGACTGTGCCTGATAATCTGTAATAATCTAATGCTAATGTTTTACATGAGTACTTTTCTGTAATGTCTGACCTTTTTCACATAGTTTGTGACTTCTTAGGAATTAACAACAAACTTTTTCTTAATAACCAAAATATGTATAATGTTAAATAAACCAATTTTGTAAAACTTTTTATTATTCTGGGCGGCATGGTGGCTTAGTGGTTAGCATGTAGGCCTCTCAACGTTGGGGACCCAGGTTCGAATCCCCAAGTCTGGGTAGCTTCCACGTTCACCACGTGTCTGTTTCCTCTGGATTCACCGGTTTCCTCCCACAGTCCAATAACATTGATTCAACATTAAGGTAAATTGAATTCTCTAAATTGCCCCATATAGAGTGTGTTTGTGTGTCTGTCTGTGTGTGTGTGTGTGTGTGTGTGTGTGTGTGTGTGTGTGCTGGCACCCTGTCCTGGATGTTTATGCCCAGCGCCCAAACCATTCTCCCCCTCTAACACCAGTAGAGGATTAAATCGAAGATAATGAATGAATGTTTATTATTTTCCACAGTGCCTTAGTTTGGTGACTTTGCTCTATTGTTGGTTGTTTTTGTCTCAAGATGGCTTTATCTCTCACTCTCCTAAAACAACTATCTGAAGACACCATCTAAATAAAAATACATACGTTTTTATTTCAATATTGTTACAATTAACACCATATTGGGCAGTAGAAAATGTTTACCAAAACATAAGATTTACTTTTACAATTCTTGGACACCCAGAAATTGAAATTGATATTAAGTTGGAAGTCATTCTTTGGTTAATCCTTGTTTTTGTGATCTCTTGCTTTGTGTTATTAAATACTTAATGTACTACATAATTTGGATCATTTTTTTTCCTTTACCTCCTGTCATCTACAATGGAGATCAAAATTAGAGAACACACAATTTTCTAAAATGTCAAAGTCATTGTGTAGTCCTATGTGATTTTATCCCAACAGGAGTAAAATATCAATATTTTAAGATTATTTCATAAAATGTATATATATGTAAAGTACAACATAAAAAAAACTATGAGATAATTGAAAAAGAAAACTAATCAAAATTGAAGAACACTTTCAGATACATGTACTGGTGTTAATCTAATTTCCTTAATTATCTGACAAACCCTATTTAACTGGCAGCCTAACTTTCCAGTTTTTCACCGAATTTGCAAAAATGGCGAGTCATTCCAAAGTGACTGAAACCCTCAGGTTACAGGTTGTTCAGATAAAGGCCGAAGGGGTGATTGTATCAGCCATAGTAACAGAAGTTGCTTGTTCCAAGTCTGAGATTTCTAGAATATTGATTAGTGAATAGTGATTTCCAGAGTATCTTTACAACATCCCAAACTCATTCAAGTCCCCCAAAAAGGTTGATTGCCCACGAAAGACAAATGCAAGACAGGACAAGACAATGTGGAGAATCTCCATGGGTAATCGGTTCAAGCACTTGAAGAGGGTAAAGATCTGTCTTATCATACATTGTCTAGGTTAATAGGATAGGAAATTAATTGTTAGGTGCAGCAATAATTTTATCTTTGCTTTGTGTTCAACTGATCAGAAGTTTAAACTTGTATGTTTTATTTTAGATTGGTATATATATATATATATATATATATATATATATATATATATATATATATATATATATATATATATATAGATTGATAAACAGGCAGATCGATCAAAAGATGGGAGGATCAATAGAAAGGCAGCTAGAGTGATAGATTGTGCAAAAGTACAAAATCTCTTCACTTTTCTTCACAAGACAACAACTCCATAACTAATTAATGTTAAGACAGAAGACAGGAGAAAAAGAGTGAGTTTATACACAAATTCAGTAAAATCACACGGCAATGACGAAAATCCATCCATCCATTATCTTCCACTTTATCCTCTACTAGGGTCGCGGGGGGGTGGTTCCACCTGCCCATCCAGGGGAGAACATTTCCGGTGCTGGGCAGATACACCCAGGACAGGGTGCCAATCTATCTCTGGGCACACACTCACTCACACAGACACACTCTATATGGGGCTATTTGGAGATTTCATTTGGCCTTGATCCATGTTTTAGACTGTGGGAGGAAACTAATGCAGACACGGGGAGAACATGGAAACTCCACCCAGATTGGAATAAGATAATAACAATAATTCACATACATACCAAAGTCGAAGGACTTGAACGTTGACAAAACATGACAAAAAATATTCTGGATAGAGGTATATTACCTGTGCCTTCAACAGTATTCTTCAAACTCCAGGAAAGGGTTACTGGTCATTGTCAGCTGAACTCAAAGGAAGTGAAATTCACAGTCAACATTTGCCTAGTTTGTCATTTAGAGCTGTAGTTTAGATCTTTCTTCATTCGTGGTGACCTAAACGCTCCGGCCCCTTCGCCGCCGGTCGGAGGCGGGAGGGTTCGGCGTAAGCGAGAGGTGGCGCGCCGGCGTGGCAAAGATCAGCAAAATTGAAACCAATATGGATTGTTTTTCTTTTAAACCCTATAATTTGTTGCATAAACGTTACAGTTGTCCTGATAACGTATTAAAACTCGTGTTAATTTTACCAGTTCAAGTTTAAAACGGCTTTTGAACCTACGTTATTTGTTTGGTGGGTTTTTTTCTGCTTGATTTTGACTTTTTTGCTGCTTTTATTAACGCAATTACCAAAAGTATCAGTTTTGACCGCGCGGGGCAGAGTTTTATAATTTG
>JAFMOD010000239.1:1510417-1565683 GCA_019802435.1 Corydoras maculifer
CCGCGCGGTCAAAACTGATACTTTTGGTAATTGCGTTAATAAAAGCAGCAAAAAAGTCAAAATCAAGCAGAAAAAAACCCACCAAACAAATAACGTAGGTTCAAAAGCCGTTTTAAACTTGAACTGGTAAAATTAACACGAGTTTTAATACGTTATCAGGACAACTGTAACGTTTATGCAACAAATTATAGGGTTTAAAAGAAAAACAATCCATATTGGTACGTAGGTTAACGTAGGTTCAAAAGCCGTTTTAAACTTGAACTGGTAAAATTAACACGAGTTTTAAAACGTTTTAAAAGTTTTTAAAGCTCTTAATGTCAAACCAGTTAAATGTTTAGTGTAAATTTCACCTCCTTCGTGTTTTGGTTCTTCGACTTCGGTATTACAGTTTTACTCAGTCGATTTGGTACATTTCTCACGTCATGGTTTACATTGGCATCACAACAAGTGCATTTCTCAAAACAGTTGGTGCAAATAGCAAAACTTAATGAAATACCTGCAAAAGCACATACTTAACTCAAAATTCTTACTTAACTCAAAATTTTGCCTCAAAAGCAAATATTTAGGTCGATCAATTTGTCAGTGCCTTAAAAATATCTTGTCTGTGTGCCATTGCCTACGACAAGGCAGTCAAACTACTTAGTCATGTTGTCAGTGCAACATTGAAGACTGTAAGCATATTCTGATGGAAACTAACTAATCTTTTGTTTACAAGAATGCTGCACATTCTGTGGCATATCAATTGAAATAGTCCAGGTTACACACACAAATACAAACTTACAGAACACAAAAGTTACACATGACTGTATGTGGGAGATGGACAGCAAGAAATTGGACTGGAATCAAATTTAGAGTAATATTCTGTACTGTAATATTATCTAACAGCACTGCAATCTATTGACAAAAAATCAAATTGAAGTTCAGGAACAACACAACTGTTTGCCTGCACTATATGTAACAAAGGAAAAACTACAAAATTAGAAACTTACTCTGAATACTCAAAACAACTTAAGGAATTACTGTAGTGCTTTCTTTTCTATTCATCCTGACGCTCCTCTCTGTTGGGCCACGTGTTTTCATCCACATCACACTGGATATCTTCCCTTGCAATGCAGCGTGGAAAGAATCTTCTAAAGTGGCTAATCCAGCCTTTGCAGGCATCTGCTGTGATATCCTCACAAGCTGCATCCATAGCAGTCAGCAGGTTTATCTGGACGTGTGGCTGGTGATCATATACCTTCCATCTCTAGGCTGAGAAGAACTCCTCAATAGGGTTCAGGAATGGAAAAAAGAATGGGAGGAACTCCATCAGCATTCTATGAGGAGTAGCAAACCATTGCCTGATGGTGTTAGCGTGGTGAAAACTCACGTTATCCCAAATGATCACATATTTGGGCAAATCCTCTTGTACCACACCTCTCTCATTATCAGGGATGAGATCCCTATAGAGGGTGTCCAAGAATGTGATGAGATGCTGTGTGTTATAGGGCCCTATAATGGGAATATGTGTAAGCACGCCATTCTCTGACATAGCCACACATCGTGAGCTCCTAGTTGGCCTGGCACATCAATGTTAGCCCTTTGGCCAATGATGTTTCGACCATGTCTTCTGCATTTTGCAAGGTTGAAGCCAGCCTCATCCAGGTATATAAATGTGTGGAGTGGTTCTCTTGATTCCAGCTCCATGATACGCTACAACACAAAAGAAATAATGAAGTACATATAATGTTCATTCTGGACAACAAACAATTACATACATTTCAGCCATAGCCAAGTGTGTCAGTATGCATAAAGGTTTTAACTGTACATACTGGTACTGTAGCTCTTTCACCCTGTCACCATTTCACTGTTTCATGGTCATCGGCTGTTGTTTCAAAACCCGGTCAATAGTGGAGATGCTTAAAGATGTAATGTTTGGAAAAACACTGTTGTCTTGTATGATGGCTTGCTGGATCTCCCTCAGCTTTATGGAATTATTTGCTATGACCATATGGCCTACTGTTGAGGTGTGAATAGGGGACCTCTGCCACCCCTATGAGCTAGTCTTGCAGTTCTATATGGTATACAGTAAGAATGTAAAAAAGTAAAACAAGAAGGAATAACATTTCAGAATTTGTTATTGTGCAGCATTACAGCAGAGTGCAGATTTCTGAATTACATACCTGTTTTCTCTACGAAATGTTTGAACAATTGAAGACACCGTTGTTCTTCCAACATTCGACTGTATCCGGCGAACACCTTCAGCCATTGTGAGACCATGGTTTAAAACATGGTCCATAATTGTTGCCCTTATTTCATCTGGGATAAACCTATTTGCCTCTTCCTCTGTTTTGTCCCCTCAGCCTTCCACCACGCAGTCTTGCCCCTCCTCTTGGCTGTTCACTGCCTTGTCTTTCCATTGTGAGGCTTCATTTACGCTGCAATATTTTGTGTCTATATATATATATATGTTTGCCAATTACAGAATTACAGGTTCATGAGATGCACCTCTGACCACTGGATGATCTAAATGTTCACAAATTCCCTAAAAGAAGGCCAAGATTCACCTGAGAACAATTTAATCAATTAAGGACAAATTACCAAAATTTAACATAAAAGCTTTTAAAAAGTGTAAAATAAATGTACAAATTATGCCTGACAGATCATGATAACATGTTCATCACTTTGCATATAATGACCTAGGTGATGACATAAGACCTAAATGTTTTGGAGCGTAAGACAATTCAACAGACATTCAGTACAACACATTTTGATAAACATGACATTAGCAACAGATAATGTAAAAAACAACAGACAATTGTCTATGACCATTTGCAAAATGTACAAAAGCATTTGCAAAATGTGAAACACAATGAGAAATGCAATTATGATGTGCACAAGTGACAAGGAGATGTGGAGATTGAATGAACAATTTTGAGAATTTCAATTCTGATCTGAGAAATGTACAAAATCGACTGAGAAAAATTGTATTAATTATCTGATTCGCTTTTCTCTTTGCCTTCATCCATGTTTGCCCGTGATTTACTTGAATTGTGAACAAGCTCCTAATTTTCCTCTGGTCTTATGTCGAAATAGTATTTAGTTACGGTGTTGTCATTTGTTGTACAGTAGGTGAAAAGATAAGAAAAGATTTTGGACTTTATTAAATAAACAATGCACCGAACATGAACTGCCTGCACATTTGTCTTGGTCGGATTACTCTCTCACTCGTCTACATGGACATATAGGTCCACCTAATGGCGGGGGTGAATATTGCATATCCCGCATATACTCCTCAATAAAAAAAACTGTCACCTGAAACAATAGAAATTCTTAACACGTCATGTCTTTCAATGAACAGTTCAGCTCAGAATGCCACTGGTAATCAATTCAGAAGATGTGTTTACGTAGAATTCAAAATGAAGACTGCTTCGAACATTCACATCAATTTTTCAGGACATTTGTGCATTGAAATGCTTTCAGTGAGACTCAGGAATAACACTCTACAGTGAAGAGTTATAAATCTACACAAAATCTACACAAAGTAGGCGCAATATACAGTGATAATGTTACTATTGATAGTCCATCTCCAGTACAGTGGACAGACAGACAGACAGACAGACAGTCAGACAGATAGACAGACAGATAGATAGATAGATAGATAGATAGATAGATAGATAGATAGATAGATAGATAGATAGATAGATAGATAGATAGATAGATAGATAGATAAACACTATATTTATCCAGAAGGAAATTTAGCAGCCAGTATCAGTATCACTACAATAAACAGTATTATAATAAAGGGAATGAATGTAAAGAAAAAATATTTACATTAACAAATATACTAAAGATAATCACAGTCAGAATGCAGTGCAATAAACATGACAGTTTAAAGTGAATAATAAATGAAAATATGATATAATTTGTATTACTGTGGCAAAACGGGAGTATATACATATGCACGCAAAGTGTCAAAAATTGTAATAATATTAAAAACAAAAAATAAAATAAAGTGTGCAGAACGCAGGTTGATCTAAGTGATCATGTTCAAAAAACAAGAAACATTTTTTACATGTCTTAATAACCTTATTTGTTATTTGTAGCCTGATGGCCCTCAGAACAAAAGATCTCCTAACTCTGTCTGTAAAGCAGCTCAGTGACAGCAGCCTGCCACTGAATGTTTTCCTTTCGTCCATAATGATGGTGTGTAGTGGGTGATAATCATCGTCCATGATGGAGAGCAGTTTGTTTAGAGTCCTCCTTTCTGCCACCTTAATAACATAGTCCAGTTCTACACCCACCACTGACTCTCCACGTCTGACCAGCTTGTCCAGCCGCCTCACATTTATCTTCTTAACACTGCCACCCCAGCACACCACAGCATAGAAGAGACAGCTGGACACCACAGTCTGATAGAACATCTGCAGGAGTTTCCTACAGTTACTTTTCCTATGTTGAAGGACCCCAGTCTCCTCAGGAAATATTGCCTGCTCTGACCTTTTTTATAAAGGATGTCAGTGTTGGCTGACCAGTCCAACTTTTCATCCAGGTGCAGACCGAGGTATCTGTAGGTCTTAACCATCTCCACCTCAGCCCCCTCAATAGACGCAGACTGAGTGAGTGGCCTATCCCTACGAAAGTCTACTACCATCTCCTTGGTCTTGGAGGTATTCAGTCCTCCACCAGGCTTCTATACTTCTCCTCCTGCCCTCCCTTTACACAAGCCACAATTGTAGTGTACAAAACATGTGGCACGTCTCAAGAGTTGTACTTGAAGTCAGATGTGTAAAGTGTAAAGAGGAAGGGAGAAGGTACAGTCCCATGCGGTGCTCCTGTGCTGCTGACCACATTCTCTAAAGAACAATCCTTCAGCCTGACATACTGAGGTATGCCAGTGAGGTAGTCAATAATCCAGGTTACCAGGTGTGGATCCACTTGCATCCCTGACAGCTTGTATTCCAATTGGAGGGGCTGAATGGTGTTGAAAGCGCTGGAGAAATGAAAAAACATGACTCTCACAGCGCTGCTATCCACATCCAGATGCGAGTGGATCTGATGGAGAAAGTACAGAACAGTATCCTCCACTCCAACTTTTTCCCTGTACGCAAACGTTGCACCTGTGGCCTAAGGTGGTGTATGAGTAGGCATTTCAGTGTCTTCATAATATGGGATGTTAGTGCGACCGGTCTGAAGTCGTTGGATTCACTTGGTCGTCCCTTCTTAGATACAGGAACCTAGCATGACGTTTTCCACAATGTGGGTTCCCTCCCTAAATGCAGGCTCAGATTGAAGATGTGTTGTAGAGGAGCTCCCAGCTCAGGAGCACAGGACTTCAGAAGTCTTGTGCATACTCTATCTGGTCCAGCTGCCTTTTTTGTGTTGAGCCTCCTCAGTTCACATCCAACCTGGTCTGCAGTGATGGTATGAGGAGGGGAAGAATTTGAGGGGGGGGGGATTATGTGGTGCTGCTAATTAGATCAGATGAATTTACATGTGAAGAGAGGGTATCAGAAGCTTTAGGTAAGGATAGGTAAGTGACTCAGTGTATAGGTAAATTGATTCAGTGTATTGGTTAAAGCATTGCGGCTATGACAATTACTGGATGGAAACTGGTTTTATATTGGACTGGCAATCCTACATGATGCCAATATTTCAATTCTTAAATACAGACACTTGATCATCATATAATCTGTTCATGGCTGTCCCATGTTTTCTCCCCTTAGATGAATAATATTATTTTCCACTGTCGTGTCGGCTTGCTTTTTCTGGGTTTAAAGGCTTACGATATTGTAAAGCTGCTTTTTGACAGTGTACTATTGTAAAAAGCGCTATATAAATAATTCAATTACTTCGTGCAGCAGCCGTACCAGAAAGTAATGCAGCCTGTGAGAATGCTCTCTATAGTGCATCTGTAGTTAAGTTAAGATAAGCTTAGTGGTGGCACAGTGACATTGTGGTTAGCACGTATGCCTTTCAGTGCTGGGGATCCAGGTTTGAATCTAGATCTCAGTTTTCATTTTCTCCCCGTGTTTGCATGGGTTTCACCGGGTTCTCCGGTTTTCTCTCACAGTCCAAAAACATGAATTCAAATGCTCTTACTTGCTCCTTATAGTGTGTGTTTGTGAGTGTATCTGTGTAAGTGAGTGTACCCAGTGATAGATTAAGAAGTGAAAATTAAAAAGTCAAAAAAAAAGACCAGGAGAAGTTCTTAGTGACGCTGACACCAATAAAATTCATGCTGCTGACTTTCTCCACTTCGGTTCTATTGATGTAAAGAGGAGTTTTTCCCCCTCTGCAGCTTCCTGTAGTTCACTATTATCTCCTTTGTTTTGTTGACTTTGACACCACTGTGGTTCTCATCACTCCACTGTGAAAGAGCGCTGACCTCATCACAGTTGACCTTCTCATCTCCATCTGTGATGAGGACAGTGATGATCATTAGCAAACTTAAAGAAAAGTTGGTTAACATACATTGTTAACCAACTCCCAATAATCTAATTAGATTAATACATAATAATAAAGTCCTTAGTCCATTCTAGAGATCTTTTAAACCAGATCAGTCTTACTATATATATACACATCCACTGCACTTATTATACTAAATTAGAAGCACTTGTTTTAGGTATTAGGTTTTGTTGTTAGCTGCATAAATCCACGTGTCCTCCCCACATAATCAGTAAGATTCCAACTACTAACATGGCTAAGTCTAAAGCGATGTCCAAAGACACCAGAGACAAAATTGTTAAACTCTGCAAGGTCACTTGAATTCTCCAAAATTGCCCCAAATAGAGTGTGTTTGTGTGTGTGTGTGTGTTTGTGTGTGTGTCAGTCCTGGGTGTATCTGGCCAGCGCCCGAAACATTCTTCCCTGGGCATGGGGAACTGCCCCGTGACCCTATTACAGGATAAAGCAAAAGATAATGGATGAATGGATGGAAGGATTAATGAAGTACAGACTGAAAGCACATGATCTGGCCCCCCGGTCCTGGTTACCCTGAGAGGAGAGTCAGTACTGCCCTCTCAACACAGTAGGGACGGAGCTTCGCTTCCTTACTCGGTGTAGCAGGTACGAGCATATCCGCTCCCGGTTTTTTCCCAAATTAAATAACATCTTCCCTGACTTGACCTCCCTCCCAGACCCCGACAAACTGCCGCTCCTACTGGGGGAACACAGAAAAAGCTGCACAATTGCAGCCCTCTACAGACACACACAGCTGTTACCAAATGAGTGACAATGGGTAACCTTATCTTTCTCTCAAGTACACACTGCCATTATTATTATTTTTATTATTTATTCATTCATTCATTATCTTCCGCTTTATCCTACATTAGGGTCGCGGGCGCCAATCTATCGCTGGGCACACACTCACTCACACATACACACTCTACATGGGGCAATTTTAAGAACTCAATTGACTTGATCCATGTTTTTGGACAGTGGAAGGAAACTGGAGAACCTGGAGGAAACCCACGTGGACACGGGGAGAACATGGAAACTCCACCCAGATTGGGATTCCAACCAGGAATCCCTAGCGCTGAGAGGCGAACGTGCCTCCCCACTATAGATATGGTTTTTAATTTAATTTATTTTATTTTACTTGTATTTTGATTGTTTCAATTATTTCATACTACCTTGTTGATATAATTCATTCATTCATTTATTATCTTCCGCTTTATTCTATATTAGGGTCGTGGGGGGGGGGGGTGGGAAACGTTTCGGGCGCTGAGCAGATACACCTAGGACAGGATGCCAATCCATCGCTTGTCTGATGTTATAATATAATTCATTTGAAATTCTAATATAATTTGTATATATAATCAGTCATGTTAAGATACGTTCATTTCGCTTTGGAAATATAAAATTGATCACATTCCAAGATAACTTTAAGTTGATTTGAGTTGGGTTAGGTCAATCGTCGTCATCGGCTATTGATCCATCAACAAATAAAGAGAAATTTACGAATTGATCTGAGTCACGAATATCTTCATGATGTTTGCTTGAGTGGTATATGACTATTCTTTGTCTTCACCAGTAAGTCAGGGGAGAGCGCGAACGCAGTCCCCCACTACCACAAATTATGCAGTCCAGATTCCCACATTTGGAGAATTCGCAGAGGTCAACAAGCCTGAGTGCAATAGCTAAGCCTCGCCCTGGGTGAACCACCTATTTGATCATGGTATCTCCCCTGCCAGGTAAGTATGAGTTTTGCAACCTTTGAAGCACCAGGTCTGCACAACGCATACTCTACATTATCATGGTATGGTGGGTAACATACTCAAGCGTGTGTGTGTGTGTCTGTGTGTATGTGTGCGCGCGCGCGCACGAACACACAAACTGAACATTTGTCTGTCTCACTATAAACACTTAGATTTTTAAGCTATATAGAACAATAAAACGGCTTTCAGCAACTAACACGGACGGTCTACACAAACACATTGGTTTCTGACCAATAAAAAAGCAGCGTGGGAGGAGCTTATAGCGAATGGGACTGGAGTGAGAACAATCAGATGAGAGAGTAGTTATACTTCAGGTGACTGTTCAGAGGAGCAGGATTTCATGTTTCATTTTTTTGTGTCCAAATATGCAAAAACCCATAAGATATATTAATATGAATGCAACATTTAGTTCAATCAGCTAATTAAAATTATAAAGAATGGGCAGCATTAAACTGCAACAGAGCAGTGATCTTGGAAACAAAACAGCATAATGAAAACAGAAGAGGATAAAATGGTTAGGCAGAGAGCGCATACTACAGAGAATGTAACAGAACAGCAAAAAAATGGTAAGACAGATATAGAACATACTACAGAACAGCATAAAACAGTAAGATTACGACAGAGCAGCATAAAATGGTAAGACAAAGCCAGAGCAGAAACAGAACAGTATTAAATGGTTATGGAAGAGACAGAGACAAAGCATCACCGGGAAAGAAATAGCTGGTGGAACTTTACTTTAGCATGGCTTGAGCTTTCCACCTCAAGCCAGTATGCCACACTATAACCATGTACAGCATGACACCAAACTCCAGAGAGGCAGAAAGCAGCTCTTCTCACGGCTCTCCAGATGGCAAAAATTCTCTTCTCTGACCTTTTTCCTATTTTTGGTATTTCCGAGGACATTCTTTCTGACATGGACCCCCAATTCACTTCTGCAGTATGGGATACATTTTTTAAAAGTTTGGGCACCTCTGTTAGCCTGACATCGTGTTGCCATCCTGAGAGCAACAGACTTTGCGAGAGAGCTAATCACAAGCTTGGAGAATTTCTTTGTATATTTGTTTATAACAATGCTTCGATTTTGGCTCGTTTCCTTCCTTGCGCCGAGATTACCGTTACTGCAATGTCCCCTTTTCAATGTATCCTAGGTTACCAGCCTTAATTTGCCCTTTGGGATCCTGAACCTTCCAATTCTCCTGTGGTGCATGAGTGGTTTCGGCGTAGTGAGAATATTTGAGGTCAAGTGCACTAACAGATTGCTTCTGAAAGGTGGATAACGGACAACTTAGTGCTGGTCCGTGATGCCATCCGTTTTGCGAGAGACAGAAACATTCGACTTATAGCTTTAAATTTAGATTTTGAGAAAGATTTTGATCGGGTCTCGCACCAGTACCTGCACCTGGTACTGCAAAAGATGGGTTTTCCAGGAAGGTTGTTAAAGTGGGTGGCGCTGCTTTATAAAGATATTTGCAGCAAAATTGTAGTTAATGGGCACCTCTCAAAAGCGATCGATATTCGCTCTGGCATTCGCCAGGGGTGTCTGTTATCCCCACTCCTGTTCGTTGCGTGCATCGAGCCGCTGGCACAGATCTTGAGAAAGGACAAATGGATCACAGGACTAGACATCCCAGTTGGACTGACGGTGACGTGTACCCTTTACATGGACGACGTTACACTTTTATGTACGGACGTTTTATTGGCCCAAAGAGCACTTGACTTGACTGACTGGTACGGAAGGGCCTCGGGCACTAAACTGAATCGAGGTAAGTCCGAGGCCCAGCTCTTTGGGTCATGGGGACACGAACAACCGAATTTAGATGTAGATTTTTGGGAAATGGCTTTTAAAATTTTAGGAATTAAATTTGACAAAGAGGGAGGTGGACGGGGCAACTGGACTGACAAGATAGGCATAGTTAGGCAAAGATTAGGGTTTTGGGGACTGAGACAGTTGACTATAGAGGGCAAAATTTTAATTATTAAAGTTGTAATTTTACCCTTGCTTTTATTGACATGCTCTGTTTTTAGCCCCCCAAGGTCCTTTTTAACTCAACTGGAACGAGCGGTGTTTTATTTCTTGTGGGGGTCCAAGTGGGAGAGGCTGAGGAGAACAATTGTAAAGAAGAAAACAGCAAACGGTGGAAAAGGCCTCCCAGACCCCCACCTGTTTTTAGGAAGTCTGTTCACCACCCTGCATTTTAAATACGCAACAAGCCCATCCGGAAACCAAAAGACAACAGCCATGGTGAAGTTCTGGATGGGCTCATACTTAAGGACCTTAAAAATTTTAAAGCCTGACTTGCGCACACCAGTTTCTTTTAACCTTCCTAATGAATATTGTTTTATAAAAAAGTTTTTAAAGAAATATTCTTTGAAGGAGGAAAATGTCACCATTTTATCTAATAGCAAATGTATGTGTTCTATTGTCCAGGATCGGGAGGAGGTGAGCCCAATTCCTGGCCTCACACTTGGTGAGGCACAGCAAGTTTGGAGGAATGTGGCCCATCCCGCTCTCCAGAACCGTCACAAAGACCTGGCGTGGCTGGCGGCTCATGAGATCCTCCCGGTCAGGGCCGTGATGCATTCCCGGGGCATTCCCGGGGCGGGAGGGGGGCCGCGGCAGCACGTAGGTAGGGTCCAGACCCCACGGTCCCTGGATCCCGTAGATGCACCCGGTTCATCTAAAGGAGAGCAGCGGGCAAAGGGAGAGGACCCCTGAGTCGCTGGACTGACGTGATCTGGAGAATGGAATGGAGCCAACTTGAGAGGGGCTCACCCCGGTCAGGGACAATAGACACTTTCAAACAGTGTTTTAACAAATGTTTTGATGTTTTAAAATGCATTTTATGTTATTTTAAAACCACTGCCTTTTTTAAAACAGTTGTTGTGTTTACATTGTTGTGTCTATTAACCTGTTTTTAGAATGCGTTTATTGCTATTTTAAGAATTTGTTACAATTTTATAGTTTTAAAAGCATCTTATTATAATTTTTGTATTAACATTGCCTTTTATTCACATAATTTAAATGTTTTTATTTTTTAAGTTTTAGCTCTGTTAATACTTTTTTATGTTTTTTGATGTCTTAAAATTGTAAACAAAGATGAAATGGTGACAATAAACTCTTTCCAAAAGAAAAAAACTGATTGCTTCTAGGCCTTTTGTCTAAGATCAGGAGATTGAGACTGCGATCGCCTCTCTGTAGGTACGTCCTGAAGCCTGGTTAGTGGCTTCGGGAACTTGGAAAATGTTTTGTCGGTTTAGTTTTAAAAAACAGAACTAGGCAATTTTTAACAAATTTATTTCTTTTTATTCCTGTTTTTTTAGCTTCCTGCTTTTATCCAGGTATCCATATTTTAAGGTATTTGCTTTTATTTTTACTTATTGAAGTTTTAGCAGATTATGATTTATTGAGCTGTTGGTGCCTCCGACATGTGCTCGGGCAGACGGTGCAATCTGTGTGGAGAATTCAACCACCTCTACAGGGAGTGCCCAAAATCTTTTGCCAACAAGTTAAAAGCATCAAAGATGGCTGCCTCGCCAATCGATGAACCTGAGAACAAAGGAGAGGGGAGGTTTTGGTGGGATATTCCCACAGCCTCCTACAGGGATAGGTCAAGAGGAGAAGCCTGTGGGTGGAACCACAGTCCCGGAGAAAGAAGACAAAATGGAGGAAACGGCATCGAGTGAAAGTGAGGGTGAGACAATGACAGTATCAGAAGTCACAACAAGTATAATTGAAGAGACAAGCTCACTGCCAAGTGCACAAACTTGTAAGAGACCAGCAGTTTTAATACTCCTTAAAGGCTCATGTTCAAACTTCAACCGGGCAGATGGAGTGGCCATTTTAATTAATAAAATTTTAATAACATCTTGGTGAAGGGCAGCACCATGGTGAGACCCGGACGTGCACTTTTAACTCACCTGGCTTTTTTAGACAGGGATTTTACGATTTTAAATGTAAGGTTTTAACGAAAAACACGAAAGGTATGAGCTCTTAGAGGACCTGCAGCCCCACATGTTGGGATGTGTCCCTCTCATAGTTGGGGGGGGGGTTTAATTACAGTAATAAACAGGACTGACCGTAAAGGGGTGGGGGATAATTTTAGAACTGACAAGAAATCGGTTTTATTGAACAATTTAGTGAAGGTCTTCAAACTAGTCAACTGTTTTAAATCTATGCATCAGAGAGAGGGGGGCTTTACCTGGTTCAGTGGTAATGGTACCAGAGCCTCTCGCATCAACTATGTTTTTACACGGGACTGTCCACCAACCGATGCTAAATTGATCCCTGCTATTTTTCTCCGATCATATCATACTATCCTGCACCCTATCACTTCCCTGTGGTGTGACTGTAGGTGGAGGGCTGTGGAGGCTGAACTGCTCTCTGTTACAAAAGGAGGAGGTAGTCAGAGAGTACAGAGAGTGGTACAGACTCTGGCAGACCCTCCAAGACTTGTACGATACATGAGCACAATGGTGGGACTTTTTTTTAAAAAGAGAGACACATGATGGAGCTGCAAAAGATACTGCAGAAATATTTTAACCTTTTAAACAATGGTTTGGATTTTAATGATGAAATAAAAGAGGTCAAAAGGGAAATGTTGGTTTTAGCGATGATAATTAGCCAAGGAGTGATTTTTAGAAGTAGAGAACGGGAGATGAAGAAGGAGAAAAATGAACCAGGTACTTTTTTAAAAAGGTTTTATCTAAAATTAACACAATTACACTTTTAAAACAGGATGACTGTTTTCCTAAAAACAATAAAGATGTTTTAAATGTAATTAAAACCTTTTATGAAGACCTTTACTCTGAAAAAATAGTGCACAATGAAATTTTAGATGAAATCCTTACATTTTTAGAAAAGAGCCTTGACGGACAGCAGGACTTTTTAACACAGGATTTTTACTATTTTGGAGGTGAGAAAATGTTTAAAAAGTTTCAAACAAGGGAAGTCCCCAGGAGTGGATGAATTTTATAAAACTTTTTATAACATTTTAGCACCTGACCTGCTGACTGTTTTTAAGGAATTTGAAAGACTAGACCGATTCCCGGACAGTTTTAGAGTACTTTGTTACTTTATAGTTACTTTGCTCCACAAAAAAGGTGACAAGCCTGATATTAGAAACCGGAGACCGAATACTCTTTCAAATTTTGATTTGGAAATTTTTAGTAAAATTTTAGCATCTAGGATGACGATCGTTTTAGAGGACTTGATCCACCCATATCAAGCCTGTGCCATCCCTGGACAGCCTAGTGCTGATCCGTGATGCCATCTTTTTTGCGAGAGACAGAAACATTCGACTTATAGCTTTAAATTTAGATTTTGAGAATGCTTATGATCTGGTCTCGCACCAGTAGACCTGGTACTGCAAAAGATGGGTTTTCCAGGTTGTTAAAGTGGGTGGCGCTGTTTTATAAAGACATAGCAAAATTTTAGTAAATGAGCACTTCTCAAAAGCGATTAATATTCGCTCTGGCGTTTGCCAGGGGTGTCCGTTATCTCCACTTCTCTTCATTGCGTGCATCAAGCTGTTGGCACAGATCTTGAAAAAGGACAAATGGATCACAGGACTAGACATCCCAGGTGGACTGACGGTGACGTGCACCCTGTACATGGACGATGTTGTCGCACTTAAGCGTCCCGTAGCCGGAGGAACGGAGGGAGGCGTATTTGCAAAAGTAAACACAAAGAGTTTATTTCCTCCAGGGGGGAATAACGTTGAAACGTAAATATCAAAACAAATTCCAGTCCTTAGAAACACTTTAGAGGTGGCGGGGAGCCGCGGCTCACCACGGAACCAACGGGCGAGCGGCGAGAAGCGCAGGCGAGGCGGGTGCGTGCCGCGGGGTCCACGATGTCCTTTACGGAGGAGCGCGATCCTGAGAAGAGGCAGCAAGTCAGGAGAAACATCTGTGGCGTCTCGCCTGAAGCGTAGAAACACGTACAGAGCGGCTGCGCGCAGTACGAAGCGGCCGCGTGTACGAACCGGGTGAAACCAAAAAACTCTGCGCCGATGGATCCGGAACGGCGGCTTAAGAGGACGCTGCCATCAACGGGGCACACCTGCAACTAATAATCTGGAGAGGGTGATCTGTGATTACCAGTATCAGTGACAGGTGTGGAAGTGGGCGTGTGAGGTGCGGTGCGTGCAGCAGCGGGGCGTGAACATGGAGTGGGTGTGTGTGAAGGAGAGCGAGGAACCGCGAGGCGTGAACGGGAATGTGTAACAGATGTAACGATTTTATGTACGGACGTAAGATCACTCGACTTGACTGACTGGTATGGAAGGACCTTGGGCGCTAAACTGAATCGAGGTAAGTCAAAGGCCCAGCTCTTTGGGTCATGGTGACATGCACAACCGAATTTAGATGTAGATTTTAAGGAAACTGATTTAAAAATTTTAGGTATTAAATTTGACAAAGAGGAAAGTGGACAGGACAACTGGACTGACAAGTTAGGCTTAGTCAGGCAAAGATTAGGGTTTTGGGGACTGAGACAGCTGACGATGGAGGGAAAAATGTTAATAATTAAAGCTGTGATTTTACCCTTGGTTTTATTGACATGCTCTGTTTTTTGTCCCCCAAGGTCCTTTTTATCTCAACTGGAACGGGCAGTGTTTCATAGCAACAAGCCCATCCAGAAACCAGAAACTAAAAGACAACAGCCATGGTGAAGTTCTGGATGGGCTCATACTTAAGAACCTAAGAACCTTGCACCAGTTGCTTTTAACCTCCCAAATGAATATTGTTTTATAAAAAAGTTTTTAAAGATATATTCTTTGGAAAAGTAAATGTCACCATTTTATCTAACAGCAAATGTATGTGTTCTTTTGTCCAGGATCGGGAGGAGATGAGCCCAATTCCTGGCCTCACACTTGGTGAGGCCCAGCAAGTTTGGAGGAACGCAGCCCATCCCACTCTCCATAACCGTCACAAATACCTGCCGTGGCTGGCGGCTCCTCCCGTCAGGGCAGTGAAGCATTCCCAGAGCATTGCAAGAAACCCCATCTGCCCACATCCTGGGTGTGGCGCGCCCGAGACAGTGCATTTGCTCTGGAAGTGCAGTTTGGCGAAGGACCTATGGGCCATCATCGGCCCTGACAATTTCCGTGCCTGCCAGCAGGGGAGTTCCATAAGCTGAGGTAATCCGCGGCATACGGGGCGGGCCAGGGGACAGAAAAGTTGCCAGCAAAAGAATTTGAGGTGCTCTGGCTCACTCTTACCATCTTAAAGGATGCCATCTGGACCCTCCGTAATCTGCTAGAGGGGAAGAGGGTGACTGTGCCCCTCCATGCATTACAAAAGCCGGCAAAATCTTTGCTGCAGGAGGCACTCCACCACGCCTGTCGGTGGAGGGGGGCCGAGGCAGCACGTAGGTAGGGTCCAGACCCCCACAGCCCCTGGATCCCGTAGATGCACCCGGTTAATCTAAAGGAGAGCAGCGGGCAAAGGGAGAGGACCTCTGCTTAGGACCGCCACTTTGCCGAGTGACGTGATCTGGGGAGTGGAATGGAGCTAATTTCAGAGCGCAAGATTCCCGGTTCGAATCCCCATCTGGGTGGAGTTTCCATGTTCTCCCCGAGTCTGTGTGGGTTTCCTCTGGGTTCTCTGGTTTCCTCCCACAGTCCAAAAACATGGATCAAATCAAATGAGTTCTCCAAATTGCCCCATATAGAGTGTGTATGTGAGAGTGAGTGTGTACACAGCGATAGATTGGCGCCCTGTCCTGGGTGTATCTGCCCAGCGCCTGAAACGTTCTCCCCTGGATGGGCATGTGGAACACCCCCCCCCCCGCGCAACCCTAATATAAGATAAAGCAGAAGATAATGGATGGATGGATCAAGTCAATTGAATTCTCCAAATTGTCCCATATAGAGTGTGTATGTGTGTGTGCGTGTCTGTAGATTGGTGCCCTGTCCTGGGTGTATCTGCCCAGCGCCTGAAACTTTCTCCCCTGTATTGCCATGGGGAACACAAAGCGGAAGATAATGGATGAATATTAGAAATGGTTTTATAACACATTTACTGATATCTTAAGAGTGTGGTTTTGTTTTATTACAATTTTACAATTAAAAAAAAAAATCTTCTCATATTTATTGTATTGGCATTGCCTTTTACAGACATATTTTTAAGTTTTTATTTTTAAGTTTTAGCTTTGTTAATACATTTTATGTTTTGAAATTGTAATAAGATAAAATGATGACAATAAACTCTAAAAGAAAAAACAGATCAAGAGGGTCTTACTACGCAAAAGTCTTTTTCAGATCGCCATAGAAGTAATGCCCCTGTCTTTAAGGTGGGGGACTTGGTTTAGCTTAATTCGTGAAATGTCTGTTGTCATGCAGGGTCTCGAAAGCTTCTTCCTCAATTCCCAGGTCCTTTCAAGGTTTTACGACAGATTAATACTGTATCGTACCATCTGGAGCTTTCGGCTCAATATCTGTTTCATCCATTTTTTAAAATTTGTATCTTCTCAAGCCTTTTGTTGCAGGACCTCTTGACTCCATTCAGCAGGAGGGTAGGGTTACCCAGGCCTCCTTTCCGAATGTGTATTCTGTGTCCTCCTTGTTGGATTTTCGTCGGAGGGGTTCCACCATCCAGTATCTGGTGGATTGGGCGGGGTTTGGCATAGCTGGGTTGCTAGTACTGATATATTTGACCCTCAATTGATTTCTATTTTTCATAACCGCTTCGTCGGTCGGTCGGCCGCGTCGTCGGTTGGCGCAGGAAGTTTACTTCTTCCTCTTGCCTTCTTGTGAGGGAGGATACTGTCACACTTGCCCCTTGGTACTGTGTCAGCTTTTACACGGCACTGGGGGAATAATTGGGGGTAGGGGCCTTGCTCAAGGGCACTTCAGGTGTGGTTCTTGGTGGGACCAGGAATTGAACAGGGGACCTTCAGGTCGCAAGGTTGGTTCCTTAAACAAAAGCCTATGATTTCCCCTTTACAACATGTCTCCAATTCTAAAATGCTGAGATTTTTGGATTAAGAGAGGGTGTGGATTATTGTGAATAAATCACGGAACAGAGGTGTTTTATAATGTGGAATAACGGGGTATTATTTTGCTAGGTTAGAAGAGAGTCAAACTGCCTCCCGCCTCTCTGCAGTTTGGTGTCATGCTGTACATGGTTATAGTGTGGTGTACTGGCTTGACGTGGAAAGCTCAAGCCATGTTAAAGTAAAGTTCCACCAGCTATTTCTTTCCCGGTGATGCTTTGTCTCTGTCTCTTCCGTTACCATTAAATACTGTTCCGTTTCTGCTCTGTTTTCTGCTCTGGCTTTGTCTTACCGTTTTATGCTGCTCTGTCGTAATCTTACTGTTTTATGCTGTTCTGTAGTATGTTCTATATCTGTCTTACCATTTTTTTGCTGTTCTGTTTCATTCTCTGTAGTATGCGCTATCTCTGCCTAACCATTTTATCCTCTTCTGTTTTCATTGTGCTGTTTTGTTTCCAAGATCACTGCTCTGTTAGAGTTTAATGCTGCCCATTCTTTATAATTTTAATTAGCTGATTGAACTAAATGTTGCATTCATATTAATATATCTTATGGGTTTTTGCATATTTAGACACAAAAAAATGAAACATGAAATCCTGCTCCTCTGAACAGTCACCTGAAGTATAACTACTCTCTCATCTGATTGTTCTCACTCCAGTCCCATTCGCTATAAGCTCCTCCCACGCTGTTTTTTTATTGGTCAGAAACCAATGTGTTTGTGTAGACCGTCCGTGTTAGTTGCTGAAAGCCGTTTTATTGTTCTGTATAGCTTAAAAATCAAAGTGTTTATAGTGAGACAAATCTTCAGTTTGTGTGTTCGTGCGCGCGCGCGCGCGCACACACACACACACACACACACACACACACACACACACACAGAAACACACACGCTTGAGTATGTTACCCACCATGATAATGTAGAGTATGCGTTGTGCAGACCTGGTACTTCAAAGGTTATAAAACTCATACTTACCTGGCAGGGGAGATACCATGATCAAATAGGTGGTTCACCCAGGGTGAGGCTTAGCTATTGCACTCAGGCTTGTTGACCTCTGCGAATTCTCCAAATGTGGGAATCTCGACTGCATAATTTGTGGTGGTGGGGGACTGCGTTCGCGCTCTCCCCTGATTCACTGGTGAAGAAAAAGAAGAGTCATATTGCACTCCAGCAAATATCATGAAGATATTCGTGACTCAGAACAAGTCGAAATTTCTCTTTATTTGTTGATGGATCAATAGCCGATGACGACGATTGACCTAACCCAACTCAAATCAACTTTCAATTATCTTGGAAAGTGATCAATTTTTAATTTCCAAAGCGAAATGAACGTATCTTAACATGACTGATTATATTAGAATTTTAAATGAATTATATTATAACAACAGCCAAGCGAAGGATTGGCGTCCGTACGTGCTAACCCCTAAGCCACTGTGCCGCCTATTAATATTATTATTATGATTATTATTATTATTATTACTTCAGGCTTAGTGGTTAGCACGTTCGCCTCTCAGCGCTAGGGATTCCTGGTTCGAATCCCCATCTGGGTGGAGTTTCCATGTTCTCCCCGTGTCTGCGTGGGTTTCCTCCGGGTTCTCTGGTTTCCTCCCACAGTAGAGCTGTGCGATACCAAGAATTTTGGTATCGATCCGATACCAAGTAAATACAGGGCCAATATCGCAATATTCGATACCGATACGATATTTAAGCTTCATTGATCCAAAAGACCAGTGCGGCACGGTGGCTTAGTGGTTAGCACGTTTGCCTCTCAGCGCTAGGGATTCCCGGTTCGAATCCCCATCTGGGTGGAGTTTCCATGTTCTCCCCGTGTCTGCGTGGGTTTCCTCCGGGTTCTCCGGTTTCTTCCCACAGTCCAAAAACATGGATCAAGTTAATTGAATTCTCAAAATTGCCCCCTATAGAGTTTGTCTGTGTGAGTGAGTGTATGCCCAGCGATGGATTGGCGCCCTGTCCTGGGTCTATCTGCCCAGCGCCCGAGACGTTCTCCCCTGGATGGGCATGGGGAACCCCACCGCGACCCTAATAGAGGATAAGTGGGAGATAATGAATGAATGAATGAATGAGGATCCAAAAGACCTAGTATAGAATTTCGCCAAACATTGTAGGTGACAACAAAATAATGTATCCCAATGAACATCTTTGTTTAGAAAGAATGGAACAGTAATAAAACAAAGTTTTCTTTAACGTGAAGAAAATATATTTTTGAGGTACAAAAGGAGAAACGACAATACAAATATAAAGTAAAAATGCTCCCCTCACTAGACAGTTTTTTCTTTCTTTGTTTCTTTTTTTCAAATAGAATTGTTTTTAGGCAAAACAATAAAAAAAGTAATTTTCTTCCTTTCAGTGCAATTCTGTTTTTTCTTAAATAAACAACAACGACAACAATAATAATAATAATATCTTTTAAACTTTATGTTATTTTGTTTACATTGTGTGCACTTGCCTGTTGATTTAATTCTATAAAATCCTTGTTGTGGGATAATTAAAGCTTTATCTAATGTTATCTTCTCTTAGATAACTTTGTAATAGAATAAATGTACTAGGTTATTTCAATGTCTTCATTATATATATATATATATATATATATATATATATATATATATATATATATATATATATATATATATATATATATATATATATATATATATAAAATAAGTTTGTGTTTCCTGTGTACCTAATAGACTTTTTGCAAACTGAACAGGTTGCTGATGTCGCATTTTCGGCTGTAAAATACAGACAAACGGCGCTTCTCTTTCTTTCAGACATCTTTTTTCATCTCCCACTCCGAGTCTCTCTCTCCGTACTGTGACGTGTTGACTTGGGCGGGTCAGGCTGAGCCCACGTGGCCGCTGTGTCACGTGACTGTGCAAGAACAAAAGTGTGTGTGCGCACAACAAACTTGAGTATCGATCTTTTTACGCAAGTATTGTTCAATACCAATACCAGCGTTGGTATCGATATTATCGATATTTGTATCGATCCGCACAGCTCTATCCCACAGTCCAAAAACATGGATCAAGTCAATTGAGTTCTCCAAAATTGCCCCATGTAGAGTGTTTGTGTGTGAGTGAGTGTGTGCCCAGCGACAGGTTGGCGCCCTGTCCTGGGTGTGTCTGCCCAGCACCTGAAACGTTCTCCCCTGGATGGGCATGGGGAACCCCACCCGCGACCCTACCCGCGACCCTAATATAGGATAAAGCGGAAGATAATGAATGAATGAATGAATAATAATAATAATAATAATAATAATAATAATAATAATACTTGTTGTTGTTGTGTACTTAAGAGAAAGATAAGAGTACCCATTGTCACTCATTTGGTAACAGCTGTGTGTGTCTGTAGAGGGCTGCAAGTGTGCAGCTTTCTCTGCGCTCCCCCAGTAGGAGCGGCAGTTTGTCGGGGTCTGGGAGGGAGGTCAAGTCAGGGATGATGTTATTTAATTCGGAAAAGAACTGGGAGCGGATGTGCTCGTACCTGCTACACTGAGTAAGGAAGCGAAGCTCCATCCCTACTGAGTTGAGAGGGCAGTGCTGACTCTCCTCTAGGGGTAACCAGGACCGGGTGACCAGATCATGTACTCTCAGTCCGTACTTCATAAATCCTTCCATCCATTCATCCATTATCTTTTGCTTTATCCTCTAATAGGGTTGCGGGGCAGTTCTCCATGCCCAGGAGAGAACGTTTCGGGCACTGGGCAGATACAGACAGGACTCACACAGATACACACACACACAAACACACACTCTATATGGGGCAATTTAATTGAATTCCATTAATCTTGATCCATGTTTTGGTACTGTGGGAGGAAACTGGAAAACCCGGAGGAACCCACGCTGACACGGGGAGAACATGGAAACTCCACCCAGATTGGGATTCGAACCGGGATTCCCTAGTGCTGAGAGGCGAACCTGCTAACTATTAAGCCACCATGCCATCCCCCCTCGTTATTATGTGTAAATTATGTTTTTCCTAATTTAGGCTCTGATAGTACTAGATACTCTGCTGCATCCTAGTGTCGGTTTAGGGCCAAATAACAATAAGTTTAGTTTCTATTTCCCGATAATTCAGATATTTATTTTGGAGTTTTTTGGAATTTGTTTTATTCCAATTGAGCTTGCAGGTTTTTCTTGTTTCTCAGTCATTTTTGTGTTAGTGTGTGTAAGTGTTGTGTGAGTCTGTGTTTGATAAGTATCAGTGTGTGTTTCGGTGCAGTGACTCAGGAGCAGTTGGGTGAGGGGACTGGTATCTTTGCTCAGGTCTTGATGTATCAGGGTTTTATAATGGTAAGATCGGGTGTAACATTGTTTTAGATGGCTCAACCACGTTTCTACTGCCTCCGCAAACTGAGTACAGTCATATGCAAAAGTTTGGGCACCCCTATTAATCTTAATCATTTTTAGTTCTAAATATTCGGGTGTTTGCAACAACTATTTCAGTTGGATATATCTACTAACTGATGGACACAGTAATATTTCAAAATTGAAATGAGGTTTATTGTACTAACAGAAAATGTGCAATATGCATTAAACCAAAATTTGACAGGGGCAAAAGTATGGGTACCCTTATCATTTTATTGATTTAAATACTCCTAACTACTTTTAACTGACTTACTGAAGCACAAAATTGGTTTGGTAACCTCATTGAGCTTTGAACACCATAGCCAGGTGTATCCAATCATGAGTAAAGGTATTTAAGGTGGCTAATTGCAAGTTGTTCTCCTATTTGAATCTCTTATGAAGAGTGGCATCATGGGCTCCTCAAAAAAACTCTCAAATGATCTGAAAACAAAGATTGTTCAGCATAGTTGTTCAGAGGAAGGATACAAAAAGTTGTCAAGGAGATTTAACCTGTCAGTTTCACAACACTTTGCACAAGGAGAAGCTGTATGGGAGAGTGATGCGAAAGAAGCCGTTTTTGCAAGCACACCACAAACAGAGTCGCCTGTGGTATGCAAAAGCACATTTGGACAAGCCAGCTTCATTTTGGAAGAAGGTCCAGTGGACTAATGAAACAAAGACTGAGTTGTTTGGTCATACAAAAAGGCGTTATGCATGGCATCAAAAAAACACAGCATTCCAAGAAAAACACTTGCTACCCACTGTAAAATTTGGTGTAGGTTCCATCATGCTTTGGGGCTGTGTGTCCAATGCCGGCACCGGGAATCTTATCAGTTATTAGATATATGAAACTGAAATAGCTATTGAAAACACCCAAATATTTAGAACTAAAAATGATTAAGATTAATAGGGGTGCCCAAACTTTTGCATATGCCTGTATGCGCATGTCCCATCCCCATCATGTGCTTATTTTACAAGGGTATCACTGCATGATATGGAGTTGGCAATACATAGCGAACACTGCCAGAAAGATCATTAGTACCCCTCAGCCCTCCCTCACAGATATCTACCACTCCTGCCTCACCAGTAGAGCCATCTGCATTGTTGGAGACTTCTCCCCCATCTTACACCCTCCTTTCAGCTTTCTGCCCTCAGGAATAAAGGTACCAGAGCCTTCTCAAGACTGCTAAACAGCATCATCAATCAGGCTGTCAGGATGCTTAACTCTGTGCACCTACCCCATGCTTCTGGCTTTATATAGAAACCAACTCTTTAGAAAACACAAATTCTCTTTTTGAACATTTTATTTTTCACTTTGGAATTAATTTCCCCATGTTTGTCTCTAAACAAAAGTGCTATAGAGTTAATTAGATTATTGGGAGTTGGTTAACAATGTATGCTAACCAACTCTAAGTTTGCTAATGATCATCACAGTCCAAATCACAGAGACCAACAATGATGAGGTCAGTGCTCTTTCATAATGGAGGGAAAAGAACAACATTGGTCTCAAAGTCATCAAAACAAAGGAGATTATAGTAAACTACAGGAAGCTGCAGAGGGAGAAATCTCCTTTTTCACATCAATGAAGCTGAAGTGGAGAAAGTCAGCAGCATGAAGTTTATTGGTGTCGACTTCACTAAGGACCTCTCCCGGTCTCTTTTCCTTTTTTAAATCAGATTTTATTTTTAATTTTTTTTTTTTTTATCTATCACTGGGTACACTCACACAGACAGAAAACCTGGATTGAAACCCATGCGAACACAGGGAGAAAATGAAAACTCAACATCTATTCTGACCCCCCAGCACTGAGAGGCAAATGTTTTAACCACTATCCACTATGTCACTGTGCCACCCCTCAACTTATCTTAACTTAACTACAGATGCACCATAGAGAGCATTCTCACAGGCTGCATGACTGTCTGGTGTGCTGCACCAAGTAAGTAATTCAATTATTTATATAACTTATTTTAAAATAGTACATTTTCAAAAAACAGCTTTACAATGTTGTAAGCCTTTAAACCCCCAAAGAGCAAGCTGAAGCGACAGTGGCTTCAGTGACAGAAAAAACTCCCTATTTTATTACTTTTTTTAGGGAAAAACCGTGGGAGCACTAAAGCTCAGTGGAATCTGGGCAACATGAACAGCATTGGACAGCCATGTACAGATAATATGATGATCAGGTTCCATCCATTACTTGTTGCAGCCGCAATGCTTTGGCAGCTGCACCTGTGACCGCAAGGTGCCCAAATATATAATGCGAGATCCCAATCCCAATATATTTCACAAAACTAATGCGAGATCTCGCAAAAGTTTATGAGAGATCTCACAATATCTCACAAAACTGATGCATTAACTGTGAAGCTGTCCAGAATATTGAATTTGTTTGCTAATGAATTTAATCAGGACTGCCAAGTCACAAAATGTTTTTTGACGAGACTGTCCACTTGCATTAAGTAGTCACTTCAGGTGTCTATCACTTATACAAAAACAGTGTTTACGGGCAAGCACTGATTTCATGTCTTTATATTTCAAGCCAATCTCAAAATAAAACTCAGTAAAACTTTTCCATGGAAGAATGTTCTCCATTGTGTTGTTGTTTATTGTTGTTGACCCTGAAACTGGCCTACATACATCAACTTAACTATTGCTATATCTCGCAAAATTAATGCAATATATCTCAAAAATAAATACGATATCTCTCAATAGTTATATATATATATATATATATATATATATATATATATATATATATATATATATATATATATATATATTTATGTAATGTGAAACCTACAGCAGGTTATGGTCACTGCATTGCTGGATGTCTAAGTGGTGCTCAGAGAACAATATTGCCTTTATTGACAATTGGTCTACTTTTGAGCGAAGGCCTGGCCTTTTGAAATGTGACGGCATCCATCCATCCCTGGAGGGAGCTGCGCTTATGTAGCATAACATAACTGATAGGGTTTTTTCATTCAGATAGGAAAGAAAATTGACTACTCAGAGCCAAGGCCAGGCAGCAGACAGAATGGCCTAACCAACTACCTGTGAAGTGCCAGGAGTCGTCACCAACAGTAACTAGGTCCCATTCCATTAAGACACTTATTAAGATAGACCTTTATTTGTCCCACAGTGGGAAAATTCACAAAAGTTTATTAAGTATTGCAATGAGTAATAAAAAAAAGAGTCCAAAAAGTATACCAAAAAAACCTCATTAATATCAATAATAAATCTAGTAATGTGAAAAAATACTTTTAGGTTAAAACTTGTGTTATTAAACATTAGGTCACTCTCATCAAAATCAGCTGTAGTTCAAAAATAATTACTAATAACTCCATAAATGTCCTCTCTCTCACAGAAACCTGGATAAGGACCAATGAATACTTAGCATTAAATACCTTGATCTATTGCTGGTTATAGTTATGCTTATAAACCACGTCTTTGTGGATGAGGAGGTGGAGTGTCTACGATCTATAAAGAAAATATAGATGTAACACTCAATAATAAGTACAAGCCAAAATCCTTCGAAGCTCTTGTACTCAACATAAACAGTTCATCTTCATTGAAGAAGAAATCCAATTTAATGCAACTTATTACTGCATACCGCCCTCCAGGTTCATATACAGAGTTTATTAAAGAATTTGCTAAATTTCTTTCTAACATAGTGGTCTCCTCAGACAAGGCCTTAATAATTGGTGATTTCAATGTTCACTTTGAAAACCCACTGGTTAAAAATAGCTAATGACTCTATTCTCGGTTCCATGGACATCACTCAATGTGTTTTTGGTGAAACACATTGCTGTAAACATGAATTAGACTTCATTTTATCACATGGTAATAACATTAGGTGGCTTAGTGGTTAGCACGTTCGCCTCACAGCACTTGCGATTCCCTGTTCGAATCCCCATCTTGGTGGAGTTTCCATGTTCTCCCACAGTCCAACAACATGGATCAAGTCAATTGAGTTCTCCAAATTGCCCCATATAGGGTGTGTTTGTGTGACTGAGTGTGTGCCCAGCGGTGGATTGGCAACCTGTCCTGGGTTTATTTGCCTGGCGCCGGAGACGTTTTCCCCTGGTTGGGAATGGGGAACCCCCTCCGCAACCCTAATAGAGGATAAAGCGGAAGATAATGGATGGTATTAACATTAATAATTTAACTATTGTTCCACAAAGTGAGGTCATCTCTGATCATTAATTGATCATTAATAACCTATGATTTAGAAATTAATATTCAACACTCATCAGTTACTGAAAAATGTAGCGTTAAAAAAAATACACTGTAGTTCAAGAGTTAAATAACTTTAATCCAATATCTAAAAAAGAGCTTATCTCATTGATCACACAAAAAAAGACAACATCCTGTCTGCTTAAAGACCCGTTACCAAATATTACAAAGCCTTTAATAAAGATTATAAATTCATCACTTATAATTGGCTATGTCCTCAAAAATCTGAAGTGTGCGGTCATTAAACCATTACTTAATAAAACAAATTTGGATCCTTTAATACTGTCCATTTATGGACCACTATCAAACATTCTTTTTGTCTCTAAAATTTTAGAAAAAAATGTGTTTACGGTTTCTGTACTCCAGTGACTTAAATCCTATCTGACAGATCGAATCAGTTTACATGTGTTAACAATCAATGTTCCGATCTTGAAAATTTAAATATGTTGTTCTGCAAGAGTCAGTTCTCGGACCACACATATTTGCCCTACTATATATGCTTCCATTGGGATCAATTATTCGTAAACATGGAATTAGTTTCCACTCTTATGCAGATGATACACATTTTTACATTTTAGTTAACCCTAATGATGTCAGTTTAGTAAGTAAGCTGGAGGATTGCATCTAAGATATTAAAATGTGGATGTCAAAAAACTTCCTGCTGCTAAATTGTGGTAAAACTGAGGTACTCATAGTTGGATATAAACAAATAAACAAAGCTTCTAACACTGTGTTAAACCTAGATAACTCTATATTCAGACCCAGTTCGTCTGTAAATAATCTCTGTGTCAATGTCTGTGCTGGCATTTCACTTCTGCACCCAGCTCATCATTGGTAGAGGGTGTGCCACTGAAATAATGCTGTTCCAGGGAGCTCTCTCAACTAAGTAGAGTCTGTAGTATCTTACCTTTTTACTTATGCTGCTCTAGACAGTTACGCAAGAGTCACATGCTGCACTGTGTCAATCAAACTCTGTTTAATAATTAATAACTGTGTAATAAACAACTAACTGCTTTTGTTGTTTGTTTATTTGGAGGTGTTGCAAATTTTCTGGAGGTGTCGTCAGCTCTTTATCCATGGCTCTGCCGAAGCACTGCAGCTAAGACAATTACTGTATGAAACCTGGATTTTTATTGGACTAGCAGTCCTGCAGGACACCCTCAATGGAATTATAGAGTTTTTCAATTGTTAAATATAGACACCTGACACTGGGCTGCTCCTACTGCCATCAGGAAGGAGTTACCGCAGCATCCAGGCCAGAATGACCTGGCTAATGAACAGTTTTTAACTAGGTTCCTGAACATTTTTTTTTTAATCAGGTTCCTAAACAAGCTGGGTAGCTGATAATACTCCCAAGGTCTTATTTAATCACACAAATAATTAACTTATCAAATCACACATTAGTGTTACTACTGCACATCTGGTACAACACTGATTTGGACAATCAAACGAGTCACTTTGCCTATCCACTGACTCACTTCACCTATCCACTAAGTCACTTTACCCATCCACTGAATCACTTCACCTATCACCTGAGTCACTTTAACTATCCACTTAGCCACTTTACCCATCCACTGAGTCACTTTATCCATCCACTGAGTCACTTAACCTATCCACTTAGTCACTTTACTATTCACTGAGTCACTTACCTATCCACTTAGCTGCTTTACGCATCCACGGAGGATGTAGCGGGAGATAATGAATGAATGAATTGTTCTTAGGCAAAACAATAAAAAAAGGTATTTTCTTCCTTTCAGTGCAATTCTGTTTTTTCTTAAATAAACAACAACAATAATAATAATTCATTCATTCATTCATTATCTCCCGCTTATCCTCTATTAGGGTCGCGGTGGGGTTCCCCATGCCCATCCAGGGGAAAACGTCTCGGGCGCTGGGCAGATAGACCCAGGACAGGGCGCCAATCCATCGCTGGGCACACACTCACTCACACAGACACACTCTAAACTGGGCAATTTTGAGAATTCAATTAACTTGATCCATGTTTTTTGGACTGTGGAAGGAAACCGGAGAACCCGGAGGAAACCCACGCAGACACGGGGAGAACATGGAAACTCCACCCAGATGGGGATTCGAACCGGGAATCCCTAGCGCTGAGAGGCGAACGTGCTAACCACTAAGTCACCGTGCCGCCCAATAATAATAATAATATTAATCTTCATTTTAAATATATATATATATATATATATATATATATATATATATATATATATATATATATATATATATATATAGAAAATATATATATATATATATATATATATATATATATATATATATATATATATATATATATATATATATATATATATATATAGTTCTTATTATTTATTATTATTATTTTTTGAGTCGGCCTCATTAACATATGACTTGGGCAACATTTACTTTGAAAGTTAATATGAACTGCTGTTGAAGATTACCACTTTTATCTTTTCATGTGCTTAAATAAGTTTGTTGTGTTTCCTGTGTATCTAATAGACTTTTTGCAAACTGAACAGGTTGCTGGTGTCGCATTTTCGTTTGTAAAATACAGCCAAACAGCGCTTCTCTTTCTTTCAGACATCTTTTTTTATCTCCCACTCCGAGTCTCTCTCTCCGTACTGTGACGTATCGACTTGGGCGGGTCAGGCTGAGCGCACGTGGCCGCTGTGTCACGTGACTGTGCAACAACAAAAGTGTGTGTGTGTGCCTGTGCCACAGTGATATCAGCATTACAGACTCAGAGAATAGACTTCGATAAATCGGTGTGCGCACAAAATACTTGAGTATCGATCTTTTTTGTTCAATACCAATACCAGCGTTGGTATCGATATTATTGATATTTGTATCGATCCGCACAGCTCTAGTTAGTACTCTATGGTTGAAGCTGTATTAATGGAAAACTTCTCCCCATTTGTGCATTATTGAAAGAAACCTTCCATCTATCCATTATCTTCCACTTTATACACTACATTCGCGGGGGTGTTCTCCATGCCCATCCAGTGGGGAAGGTTTCCGGCACCGCAGACCGCTCGCTTGCAGAGATCGCGATTCGGAATGATTTACTGTGCTGTAAAAAAAAGCTCTGATGCGTGATTTATTTTCTCAAACCTCCATCGTGATCGACCTGACATCGATGTATTGAACACCCCTGCTCTATATACACTATATATATATATTAAGTAATTTGGAGAAATAATTCACCTTGATCCATGTTTTTAAACTGAGAGGAAACCGGAGATCATGGAAACTCCACCCAGATTGGGATTCGATGTGCTAACCACTATGCCTCCGTTAAAAAGAAACAATTGGATTTATAACGGAAGTCATTTGCACCTCACTACAAATATCGGACTCAGAAATTCATATCGAAAGAGCACATCACTCTCTACTGCCGAAACCGAATAAAAATGCTTCTCCACTTCCATCATTGTTCGGTTCTTAGATTACAGGGTCAAACACTGCATAAAACAGAAAGCATGGAAACAAAAGGTCATGTACGTGGGATGAGCTGTTTATTTTAACCAGGACTACATGACCGAAGTTCAAAAAAGAAGAAAGCAGGTCTGGGACGTGATTAGAAAACTGAAGTAATAGAACGTGAAGGCACAGTCCACCATATCCTGCACAATTGAGAATGCTGCAGGACTCTGGGACTAAAACTTTTGCCACACTAAAATATGCAGCAACAACAGTGAGAGAGATATGGGAATCAGTGTGGGGAAGTCACAACTACATTCATAAGGGACAAGAAAAAAGGAAGACAGAAACAAAATGAGATAAACTTGCAAGAAACTGTGGAATGATATATTTCTCTTTGGTAATATGGTAGGACATGGATATTAGTGTAGTAAACATGTTGGCATATAGAATCCTCAATCAGAGTAGATGACAACTTTAAATAACAGCTGGGAAGTTGCAGATGGACTTAGAATTGTTAGTTATGAGGGCAATTTCAGGGACATAAGCCACACCTCCTAGGGTACTGTTCGGGGTACTTTTGGAACTCACATATTCTTTTCATTGTATTTTAGTTCAAACAGAGATGCTTAATGTTTATTTTTATGTTATGCATTTGTTTTGTTTTGTACAATTACTTTGTTTTAAGAGGTTTAGAATTAAGATGATTCAAAGGGAAAATATATGAGTAAACTTTATATTTTATAATGATAATGGGGTAAATCACCCCATTAAAAGTAAGATCTTAAACCAGTTGAAAAAGTTCAAATGCTTTACCATTAAATAAATTAATTCAAGAAATTGCTCTGATCAATGTAGTAATAATAATTCAAAAGGAAATGCATTTACCTTTTATGTTCTTTGACCTTTAGATGTTTTTATGTTTCCAAGCAATATATCCACAAAGTTATGAAGTGTAAAATTGACACTCTTACTAAAAAAAATCTGAAATTCTACTTCCAAACAAATTTTGGGTAAACAGAAAAAGATAATAGAGACTTGTAGAATATTATAAAGAATTTCCATATATAACGACCCAGAAACTGACCTAATGTACAAAAACACGCAAACATTTCTTAAAAGATTAAAGCTACCATTATAATGGGAAGAAGAAGTAAATGACATGATACAACCAATTTTGAAATTGGTTCAGGAAATTTTGGGCACAATAAAACTTCTTTTTATTCTATTATATATTTATAGAGGAAATTACACCGGTGCTAGTTGGGGTTTTCACTTAAACGAAAGCCATCATTTCGGTTTTACATAAAGATGTAAAATGTGAGGGATACAGACCCATCAGTTTGCTTTGCATGGATCTTTAAATTTTAACAAGTATACTGTCACAAAGAATGAACAAATACATAACTAAATTGATTCTGGAAAGACGAGAAGCAAACAATAATATCAATATTGCCTTGATCCTCAGAAGGCAACTGCCAGAGTGAACTAAAATTTTATGTATCATACATTAGAAGCTTTTAGATTCAATCTATTCCATTCTAACATCACGGGTAAGAGTCACGGGTAATAGTTGTTGCTCAGAATATTTTTATCTAATTTCTATTTTTTTTTAATAAAAAGGAACAAGGAAATTGTCTCTATCCACTACTATTTGCAGTGTGTATTGAGCCATTGGCTGAATCAATGAGAATAAATAATGACATTAATGATATGGGGTGATAAAATATTATTTGCAGATGACATATTAATGTACATTAAATACCCATAATCATAACTCCAAATCAAAAGCTATGATTCTCTCAGGAGTCCAGTGTCCAGAAGGAATAAAGGAAAAAGTGCATGTTAAATAGACTGATATAGGATTTAGATATCTGGGCATCATTATTACCCGTACAGCATCAGGGCTATATGAAGAAAATTATTAAAATACATAAAAACTGACCTGGAAAGTTGGGAAATGCTGCCCCTGACTCTGACAGGAAGAATAGAAACAGTTTTCTGTTGTTGTTTTTTATTGTTTTTATTGAAATCGTTGCCAATATGAATCCCTAGCTCAACTTTTAAAACATTAATTCATTCATTCATTATCTTCGGCTTTATCCTATATCAGGGTCGCGGGGGAGGGGGGGGGCATCTAGGGGAGAACGTTTCGGGCGCTGGGCAGATAAACTCAGGACAGGGCGCCAATCTTTCGCTGGGTACACACTCACGCACACAAACACACTCTATATGGGGCAATTTGAAGAACTCAATTGACTTGATCCATGTTTTTGTACTGTGGGAGGAAAGCGGAGGAAACCCACGCGGACAAGGGGACAACATGGAAACTCCACCCTGATGGGGATTCGAACCGGGTATCCCTAGTGCTGAGAAGCGAACGTGCTAACCACTAAGCCACCGTGCCTTAAACATACATATATATTAAATTTCTTATCGCAAAATCACAAAGCTAGAATTAGATATAGAACTTTTAAATAACTTTGTCTGAATGATAAAATGAAAATCATAAAAGAGGTTACAAATAGAGTTATCACACAGTTGAGTAGAAGGAATGTGTATGTTTTGTGCTGATGGAAGAGTTCAAAAGGGTATGCTTGTGACAGATAAGATACTAAGGGAAGGGGAAGTGTTAAGTGTAAAGATCTATAAAAGTTGTATGTATCTGTGTTCTTCATCCGCTCGCATACAACCTAGTTGCATGTTGGCTAATCCTTGCTGGCAAGAAATAAATACTTTTACCCTTAACTGGTTTTTAGCCTGAGAGCATTTTTTCAGCCTGAGAGCCAATTTTCACCACAACAATTAACGTCCATAATAGATAGTATTATTACTATCTATTCAAACGTTGAAGTCATTTTAATAACTTATAAAAGATTTTGACCTGCCAGCAAACTTCTACAAATACTTACAAGTAAGAAACTAACTCCAGAAACATAAAGAATAAGATTATCCAAAAACCATCAAAGATGGCAGTGCTAATAAAATATGTAGAAGGAGAAACAAAAAATGTATAATATCTATACTGTACAAAGTATTTTAATCAGACTTCGAGGTTAATACTATTAAAATGAGAATTAAAAGCAAAAATTATAATAACAGATGATCAATAGGAAGAAACACTCAAAGCAGGACACAAATTAAGCAATTGTCCCTCATGGTGAGAATTTTGAAATTAAAGATAAGAAATTTTATCAGCCTGTTTATTACATCAAAATATAAAAAGACATCAGTTATGTTGGAGAAATTGTGGATGGGTTGGGGACTTGACTCTTTACTTTGAAATTGTCCTAAAATAGCAGTATTCTGGAGAACTATCCAGGAAGAAATAGAAAATAGCCATGTTTTAGGAATAAGTTTTAATTAGAACCGGTGCTGTATATATTACGTATATTGCTTACTGTCTCTTTATATTGATTACTGTCTCTGAGGTGCAGTCCCTGAGTCGAACATTTGATGAGATGAGCAGATGTCACACCTTCTTTAGCTTGTCTTTTAGCAAGAGGGGCTGAATGGTGCTAAATGTGCTGGAGAAGTCAAAAGAACATGACCCTCACAGCATCGCTGCCTTTGTCCAGGTGGGAGTAAGCCTTTTCCAAAAGCTAGAGGATGGCACCCTCCACTTCTGACTTCTCCTGATATGCCAACTGCAGTGGGTCCACAGCATGTTGGATCTATTACGTGCACATAATAAGAGTCTCAAAATGGCCGAAAGTTTGTATTCAAACAAAGGACCTTACTGGGGCTCGCCGCCATTAGGAAATGGTGTGGGGCAAGCTAGATTCAAACCAAAATACTGGGCTGGGATTGACTTATTTGAAACCTAGGGCAGTAATCTACAATTGGCTTAGGCAGGTAAGGGGTGGGAACTAGACGTAACGCTATATACACAGGTAAACCTGTAGGTGGGGCACTATCACTCTCAGACCCGGAGGCAGATACAGCATCGGAACGCTGAGGATGGCAGATTCGCTGGCCAGCGTGAGTTCCTGACGGTGTTCATGAACTATTCTCTTTGTTCTCAATAGATTAGTTGAGACGACCATTTTTGCATCAGCCTTTTTCAAAATCAAAAGATCCTAACAGGCCTGAGGAGGTTAGGTAGCAGTCGCTCTATAATCTTCATCACGAGGGATGTCAATGTAATCGTCCTATTGTCATTCATAAGGTTGATTGATGGAAAAGGAAGCTGTTGCTCAGTTCACTAGTAACACTAAACCCTGACATGAAATGTAAGTAAAAACATTTCTATGTTTACCCATATCCATCCATCCATTATCTTCCGCTTGTCCCGGGTTCGGGTCGCGGGGGCAGCAACCGAAGTAGACCCAGACCTCCCTCACCTCAGCCACCTCCACCAGCTTGACTGGAGGAACCCCGAGGCGTTCCCAGACCAGCTAAGAGATATCATCCCTCCAGCGTGTCCTGGGTCTTCCCCGGGGTCTCCTTCCAGCTGGACTTGCCTGAAACACCTCCCTAGGAAGGCGACCAGGAGGCATCCTTACCAGATGCCCGAACCACCTCAACTGGCTCCTTTCGATGCGAAGGAGTAGCGGCTCCACTGCGAGTCTCTCCTGGATGACCGAGCTTCTCACCCTATCTCTAAGGGAGAGCCCAGCCACCCTACGGAGAAAACCCATTTTGGCCGTTTGTATTCGGAATCTTGCTCTTTCGGTCATTACCCAAAGCTCATGACCATAGGTGAGGGCCGGAACATAGATTGACTGGTAAATCGAGAGCCTTGCCTTGTGGCTCAGTTCCTTCTTCACCACAACAGACCAGTATAGGATCCGCATCACTGCTGACCCTGGGCTGATCCGTCTGTCAATCTCATGCTCCATCTTACCATCACTCGTGAACAAGACTCCGAGAAACACTTGAGGCAAGATCTGATCCCTGACCCAGAGAGGACTCCCTACCCTTTTCCGACTGAGAACCATGGCCTCAGATTTGGAGGTGCTGATTTTCATCCCGGCTGCTTCACACTCGGCTGCAAACGAATCCAGTAAGAGCTGAAGTTCGCAGCCTGATGATGCTAACAGGACTACATCGTCTGCAAACAGCAGCGACGTGATCCTCAGATCACCAAACCGGGCACCCTCCATCCCCTGGCTGCGCCTAGAAATTCTGTCCGTATAAATTATGAACAGAACCGGTGACAAAGGACAGCCCTGACGGAGTACAACCTTCACTGGAAACAGGTCCGATCACTGCCGGCCATGCGAACCAAGCTCCTGCTTCGCAAATACAGGGACTGAATGGCCCGTAGTAAGGAGCCATGTACCCCATACTCACGAAGCACCTCCCACAAAATACCCCGAGGGACACAGTCGAAAGCTTTCTCCAGATCTACAAAGCACATGTATACTGGTTGGGCAAACTCCCATGAACCCTCGAGGAGCCTGGAGAGAGTGAAGAGCTGGTCCAGTGTTCCACGACCAGGACGAAAACCACACTGCTCCTCCTGAATCTGAGGTTTGACTATTAGTCGGACTCTCTTCTCCAGTACCCCTGCATAAACTTTGCCGGGGAGGCTGAGGAGTGTAATTCCCCTGTAATTGGAACACACCCTCCGGTCCCCCTTTTTAAAAAGAGGCACTACCACCCCTGTCTGCCAGTCCAGAGGCACTTCCCCCGATGACCATGCAATGTTGAAAAGGCGCGTCAGCCAAGACTGCCCCACAACATCCAGAGCTTTGAGGAACTCCGGGCGGATCTCATCCACCCCAGAAGCTCTGCCCCCAAGGAGCCCTTTGACTACCTTAGCGACTTCAGCCACAGTGATGGACAAGCCTCCTCCCGGGTCCTCTGACTCTGCCTCCTCTCCGGAGCGCATATTGGTGGGATTGAGAAGGTCCTTGAAGTATTCCTTCCACCGCCTAACGACGTCCCCAGTCGAAGTCAACAGTGCACCCCCATCCACTATATACTGTGTTGGTGGCACACTGCTTTCCCCTCCTGAGTTGCCTGACAGTTTGCCAGAATGTTCTAGGAGCCGACCGAAAGTCACTTTCCAAAGTCTCACCGAACTCCTCTTACTCCCGGGTTTTTGCCTCCACGACGCACGAAACCGCAAATCACTTGGCCTGTCGGTACCGGTCAGCTGCTTCTGGAGTCCCACAAGCCAACCATGCCTGATAGGACTCCTTCTTCAGCTTGACGGCATCCCTTACACGGGGTGACCACCACCGTGTTCGAGGGTTACCACCACGACAGGCACCGACTACCTTTCGACCACAGCTCCTGTCTGCCGCCTCAACAACGGAAGAACGGAACATGGCCCATTCAGGCTTAATGTCCCACACCTTCCCCGGAATGTGGTTGAAGCTCTGACGGAGGTGAGAGTTGAACATCCGTCTGACGGGTTCTTCTGCCAGACGTTTCCAGCAAACCCTCACTATACTTTTTGGTCTGCCTGGTCTGACTGGCATCTTCCCCCGCCAACTGATCCAACTCACCACCAGGTGGTGATCAGTTGACAGATCAGCTCCTCTCTTCACCCAAGTGTCCAATGACACCACTACAAAGTCGATCATTGAACTGTGGCCTAGGGCATCCTGGTGCCATGTGCACTTATGGACACCCTTGTGCTCGAACATGGTGTTCGTGATGGACAAACCGTGATTTGCACAGAAGTCCAACAACTGAACACCACTCGGGTTCAGATCAGAGAGGCTGTTCCTCCCAATCACACCTCTCCAGGTCTCACTGTCATTGCCCACATGAGCGTTGAAGTCCCCCAGTAAGACTACAGAGTCTTTAGGGAGAGCACTTTCCAATACCCCCCCCCCCACAGACTCCAAGAAGGCTGGGTACTCTGAACTGCTGTTCGGCGCATAAGCGCAGACAACACTCAGTACCCGTTTCCCAGGCATAGGGAAGGCGTAGGGAAGCTACCCTCTCGTCCACCGGAGAAAACCCCAACATGCACGCGTCAAGCCGGGGGGCCACAAGAAAGCCCACACCTGCCCGACGCCTCTCGCCATGGGCAACTCCAGAAAAGAACAGAGTCCAGCCCCTCTCAAGGAGATTGGACCCAGAACAAAGCTGTGCGTTGAGGTGAGCCCGACTATATCTAGCCGATATCTCTCAACCTCCAACACAAGCTCAGGCTCCTTCCCTGCCAGTGAAGTGACGTTCCAAGTTCCGAAAGCCAATTTCTGCAAAAGAGGATCGCGATGCCCAGTCAAATGCCCAGATCAAATGTTTTAAAGATTGATATAAATCTATATAAAGGATTACGCTAAAAGTAAACCGGGTATATTACTGTAGAATTATTTCATATTAACTAATGGTCATTTTTTGTATTTTAGATAAGTGGTTCGAATTAAAACTTTAGACTAAAGATTCCAATGCTAAACCTATTTAAAATTTTTATAGAAATGCTAAACATTCTTTTTTTTTTTTAATATGTGAAACATTTTGTTCTGTGTGAAAGACTTACAGTGTTATTGTTAAAACTAAGAAACTTGAATAGCTATATGTGTCACAGGTGCCTTGGGCACCTGTCCCTCATTAACGTACTCTTTGTCTCAGTTGGGTGATTGGTTTATTTTGTGCACGTGATCGGGTGTTTTTCTTACTTAGTTTCCATGTTCACTTATCCCGGTGCACGTCTTTGTATGGGTTTTATCCCGGTGCTAGTCCCGTTTGTGTTTCCCCCTTTTTGTTTGGTGTCCTTACACCATTTTTAATAATAAATCTTGTTTTGTTTTATGCCCGGTGTTTCAAACTCTCTATCCGCGTTTGAGGACGGTACTACGCTGTGCATTTTCCCCGCACAGGTTTTACGCCGTGTTGGCGTCCACAGGTGCCTCGGTGTGTGCATTCTCTCCTGAACGTTTTCAGGCGTTAGCGGCGTACGCAGTTTCCCCGCGTAGCCGATCTCCCGGGGAAGACGAACGGTTGCTGACAATATGGTATTAATGAAAGGATATTTTTATTTACATTAATTGCCTAAGTTTTCCTAATCACTTTATGAAATTGCTTTTAGTTGCCCCAGTTTTAACCATATATATAAAAAGTCTGTGTCCGTGTTTCCCACCGACAGCCACAAAACATCACTGCTCTAGAGGAGATCTGCATTGGGCCAACATACCAGCAACGGTGTGTTCCAACTTTTGTGAAGACTTACGGAAAACATTTGACCTCAGACTACCTCATTGCCAACAAATGATATATAACAACGTATTAGGATGAACTTTTGTTTTTGACCAAATACTTATTTTCCACCATTATTTGCAAATTCTGCTGCTGGGAACATGAATTTCCCCAGTGTGGGACAATTAAAGGTCTATCTTATCTTATCTTATCTATCTTATCTTATCTTATCATCCATTATCTTCCGCTTTATCCTATATTAGGGTCGCGGCGGGGTTTCCCATGCCCATCCAGGGGAGAACGTTTCGGGTGCTGGCCAGATACACCTAGGACAGGGCGCCAATCTATCGCTAGGAACACACTTACACACTCTATATTGGGCAATTTGGAGAACTCAATTGACTTGATCCATGTTTTTGGACTGTGGGAGGAAACCGGAGAACCCGGAGGAAACCCAAGCTGACACGGGGAGAACATGGAAACTCCACCAGATGGGGATTCGAACCGGGAATCCCTAGTGCTGAGTGGCGAACGTGCTAACCACTAAGCCACCGTGCCGCCCTCTTATAGTATCTTATCTTATCTTATCTTATGTGTGTTATTTTTATTTTAAGGAGTCAGCTGTTTTAGGACCCTCGTTTTTCTGTCACTGCCCCCTACTTGGTGAACACAGTTTCAGGACCGCAGTTCTAGTTCCCTAATGGTAACAGCTCAGTTTAACATACAGATGCTTAAATGCAGAAATATTACTGCATTATTTAATAACTGTAACTTTTAATGACTCTTCTACTCTAAAAATATTGTTATTAATTTACTTATAATTTTAAAGGCTGCTAATTCCACTCAGATATTACTTTTATTAAATTACTTAGATAGAATGGCTTATTTCACTAAAACATTACCATTTTAATTGTTTATGGATAATACGGCTCATCCTTCTTAAATAATAAAAACTGTTTTGGAATTTATCTCAGATTTCAAGCAAATATGGAAAGGCAGAGCTCTATTGTTTAAGAATAACAAGATTTAACATGATTTTCAATTAGTACAAATCACCAGAGAACAGGCACACACCCACACCTCCTTGATTAATTTCTTCAAGAGAACCAGAAAGAGAAAGAGAAGTAAAAATAAAGAAAGCAAATTGTTATTGATGCTTGATTTCACAATTTAAGTATTTAAACTTTTTAATATATAGTAGTTTACAGTGCAACCTATCACTTTAATGGTCTCACCTCTTTTTTTAGTTGCTTATCTATTTTTCTGTTAAATTCTTCCACTTCACTAAAATGAAAAATAAAAATCATGAGCATAACTGACTAAACAAAAATATCTGTAACACATTTACAGATGTATAATGCGTATTCTTACCTCTGCTGATAAACTAGCCACAACAGAAGACCTGCTCAGCATGCTGAAAGGAGATATTATTTACTGCAGCCAGACTATATATGATGGCCTACCAAAGGAAAGGGAATATTTTAAAAACAACATAAGTTAAGTATACTGTTTCAATATAAAATACAGAATATTAAGGCATTTACACATAGACCTACAGACAATTAGTACAATTGCTCTCAATATATTACAAATATATTACATGGCTAGACACATCTCTGGAAATAGAACATTAAAGATGAACAGCACTTCATTCATTAAACATTTGGTATAAAATAAATATCTACAGCAAAGAAAATATGATACGCTAATTTTGTCTTGTGTACAGCCAGATGCAAAAAAGTTAATAAAAAACTTTTGAGAATAGATTTTAAAATGTGCGGAGAGGAATTAATTGTCATCACTATTGCGGACAAATAGATAATTAATATATAAAATCTAGATGGGTATTTACAATGGTGCTACATTTACAGTAAACAAGCCCCTAACCAGCTAAAAGTTCGTTTTTATATTTTTATAAATGTATTAATTGCTAAATGCTTGTAGTGCGTTTTACGTTATTATAGTTAGGTGAGCAGTTATGGTACTTGACGTCAATTTTGTTGTAAAATTTAGAAGACCCAGTGATAGATTGGCGCCCTGTCCTGGGTGTATCTGCCCAGCGCCTGAAACGTTCTCCCCTGGATGGGCATGGGGAACCTCACCGCAACCCTAATATAGGAAAAAGCGGAAGATAATCAATAAATGAATGAATGAATTTAGAAGACTAAAATATTTTAACGTAAAGTATATATAACTTAATCCATAAGGTGGTGCGATGTCTTTAGATGATTTTGTGGACAGTGGCGCATTCTGATTAGGAGTTTTACAGTCAAGCCCCATGATCTGGTTAGGAGTCAACTACACCGACTGTAGACTTCAAACAAATCTGGAGTCTACGGTCAGATACCAATCAGATCAATGTTGCAGCTCTAAAACCGTAGTTACTCTAAAAACAATTGTTGTAAGATAAAAATTTATTTATTTATTTATTTTTTAAAGTTTGTTAGATGTTCAATAAACAGGCATGGAGATACAGGTTGTTCCAAACTGATTTTAATGCAAGTTACTGAATAGACAACCAAGTGTACAGAAAAATCATCAATGGCAGACAACCACAATTGATGAGAGAGCTCTGACCGAAGTCGAAGTCTAGTTCTCATTTAAGTCCTTCAGGAGGGCGTGACCTGCTTCTTCTGTGTGTGCGCCCTCCAGAGAACAGTCTATTTTTCTAACCCATGTGGTCCTGCTTTCTGCCCCCCTCAGGGGTATGAATTTATGACAGGTTCTTGTTGACTGTCCCATTATTTAAATCTCTCTGCTGAACCTGCAACAGGACATTCATACTCTTTCCCATGCTCATTCATCAAATAGTCATTTTCTCTGTTCCCTGAACTATTCAACTCATCATGATTTTTACTTTACATTATTACTTTTACTAAATTACTTAAAAGTATTATAAAAACCTAACAAGTTCATGATTAAAGCAATGTTTTTGTGCTTTTTAATATTTTAGATAGATAGATAGATAGATAGATAGATAGATAGATAGATAGATAGATAGATAGATAGATAGATAGATAGATGAGTGTGTGTGTGTGTGTGTGTGTGTGTGTGTGTGTGTGTGTGTGTGTAATTGTAATCGTAATCGTAATGGTCTGAACAGATGCCCCTGCAAATCGGCTGTACTGGTGGCGAGCAAAGAGGCCCGTTACTACAAAAATAAGTTATTCCCCAAACCTCCTCAGGAGCTGCTGAACCAAGCCACAGCCTTGGCCCACACAGAGAAGCTCCTTCATGCAGCGGGTGTCTCTGTACCATCATGTCAGCTTTACTTGGGAAAAGCACATAATACATTACATTTACATTTAGTCATTTAGCAGACGCTTTTATCCAAAGCAACTTACAAATGAGACCATCACAAGTCAGTAGTTATGAAGAAATCGTTAAATGATGCTACGCCCCCCCCCCTCCTTTTATTTTTTACAACAGGTATTTGTAATAACAGGCATACTGTTCTATGAGGAGGTGGTTGCACACACCAGTGACACACATCACGAGTGTGCAGATGAAGAGGTTTAGGAAATATATTGCCGACAAGTACAAATAAGTGTTATGAAAGAGAAAAGAGCAGAATGGCATTATAAATGAACATGATGCAAGTGGTGTTATTTAAGTTACTCACATTGTTTTTTCCCTGAATTCTTTGCATGATTAAAGGCTTTTAGAATTAACGGTGTATTCGGTGTATACATCCTAGTATCTGCCCAGCACTCGAAACGTTCTCCTCTGGTTGGGCATGGGACCCCTCCATAACCCTAGTGGAGGATAAAGCGGAGCATAATGAATGAATGAAAAGAATTTCATCATTACAGGCATATAGAAGACATGTAAATTTCACACCCATGCAGTGTTTACACTTTCTGTACTCTCAACTAAACACATCGTAAGAAAAAAAATATTTACACTACGGTAGAGCTTGACGCGCGCTAGTCGTCCATCATTTTGTGCTTATCTATCACGCTACATCGCTAGGTTGAGGTGTTACAAAAACACAAGGGTCCTAAAACTGCAGCAATACCCTTCACGCAAATTTCGACCCAAAAAAGGAAATATTGCGCCCTACTACTTTAAGTAGGGCAATGTTAAGTGTAACCACACTTATTCAGTCATTCATTATCTCCCGCTTATCCTCTATTAGGGTCGCGGTGGGGTTCCCCATGCCCATCCAGGGGAGAACTTCTCGGGCGCCGGGCAGATAGACCCAGGACAGGGCGCCAATCCATCGCTGGGCACACACTCACTCACACAGACACACTCTATAGGGGGCAATTTTTTGAGAATTCAATTAACTTGATCCATGTTTTTAGACTGTGGGAGGAAACCGGAGAACCCGGAGGAAACCCACGCAGACACGGGGAGAACATGGAAACTCCACCCAGATGGGGATTCGAACCGGAAATCCCTAGCGCTGACCACTAAGCCAACGTGCCGCCGTAACCACACTTATCTGATTTTCAATGCAGTTCCGCCGATATTAGCTCCTCCCATGCGGCTTTCTTATTGGTCAGAAACCAATGGGTTTGTACCTGTTAGTTGCAGAAAGCCGTTTTATTGCTCTGTTAAGCTCAAAAAAATTAACCGTTTATAGTGAGACAGACAAATCTTCAGTTTCTGTGTTTGTGGACACGAACACACTTGAATATGTTACCCACCATGATAATGTAGAGTATGCGTTGTGCAGACCTGGTGCTTCAAGGGTTGCGGAATTCTTACTTACCCAGCAGACATCATGTTCAAATAGGTGGTTCACCCAGGGTGAGGTTTAGCCATTGCAGTCAGGCTTGTTGACCTCTGCGAACTCCAAAAATGTGGGAATCTCGACTGCATAATTTGTGGTAGTGGGGCACTGCGTTCGCGCTCTCCCCTGACTTACTTGTACAATGAAAGAACCACCAGCGATCCATACGATTGACTGTCTTGTTTTCTGTAACGAGCTCTTTCGGCGAGACGGGGAAACGTTTTCGTTGATTATTGCTTAAACATAGTTCAAAACTTGGTCTCTGTTTGAGAAAAGTAGTATTTATATGTGTAAATCAGTTAAACGTAAAGCCAGGTTTGGCACAATAAATAGATGGATTATATTTTTATGCATCCATCCATAGAGAATGTAAATCTATCTAATCTGTTTTCGTCGGTTTTATGAGGTGGAAGCCCAAATTATGTAGAAGTAAACAAATGAATACTTGAAATCGTTTAAATTGCTGGCCCTGAATCTATAAAAAGTTCATTCATTCATTCATTATCTCCCGCTTTAGCCGCAATTAGTGTCGCGGTGGGGTTCCCCATGCCCATCCAGGGGATAGCGTTTCGGGCGCTGGGCAGATACACCCAGGACAGGACGCCAATCCATTGCAGGGCATCTATAAAAAGTTAATATTTTTAAATGGAATTATGGAAATTAATCTTTTCCATGATAAGAGGTTTTGTTAGATGTGCAACCTATATGAACTGGGATGAGGCATACGACTTGGAGAAAGTTCAGAATAGCAGTGAGGATGTGAACAGTCATAAATTTGCTAATGTGAGGCAAACATAGGGCGGCACGGTGGCTTAGTGGTTAGCACGTTCGCCTCTCAGCGCTAGGGATTCCCGGTTCGAATCCCCATCTGGGTGGAGTTTCCATGTTCTCCCCATGTCTGCGTGGGTTTCCTCCGGGTTCTCCGGTTTCCTCCCACAGTCCAAAAACATGGATCAAGTTAATTGAATTCTCAAAAAAATTGCCCCCTATAGAGTGTGTCTGTGTGAGTGAGTGTGTGCCCAGCGATGGATTGGTGCCCTGTCCTGGGTCTATCTGCCCAGCGCCTAAGACGTTCTCCCCTGGATGGGCATGGGGAACCCCACCGCGACCCTAATAGAGGATAAGCGGGAGATAATGAATGAATGAATGAGGCAAACATATTTTTTTACTAACTAAAAATAAAATGCCTTGCAAAGTAATTAGAAAAATAATTTATTTCAGTTATCAAAACATGTATATCAATCAACTAGGAAGAAATCTTTTCTTGGCACATTACAGTTTTTTTTAGACAATTTGGTAATTATTTCTTTAAACAGTTAGTGCATCAGCAAAACTTAATAACATACCCGCAAAAGCAAATTAAATTAAAATTAAAAGCAAATATATGTCAATCATCATAATGTCTATTCTGTGTGATCAAAATTCGTAGTCACACTATCAGTGGAACATTGTACAGTGCAGTTATATGCTGAGGAAACTAGATAAACTGTGGCATATCTATCGAAAAGGGACATGGTACACACAGAGCAAGTTACACATGACTGTGTGTGTGGGAGACTGACAGCAGAAAATTAGACTGATCAAATTTATAGAGTTAAAACACTGTAGTGTTTGTACTGCAATTTTTTGACAATAAAATTTAATAGAAATTTTGGAAAGATATATTTTGGCAGCACTATAAAACAACAAAAATATAAACTTGCTCTAAACATTCAAAACAACCTGAGACAACAACTTAAGGAATTACAGTGCTTACAACTTGGAGAGAGTAAACTTGGGGATAAAATTGACTAGGTAAAATGGCAGTACAGATTTTTCTAAAAAGTAACATGCATGAGAAATAAATGTAAAGGGTAATTGATCTCAGATAAAGGCTATTAATTAATAAACTACAGCTTCTTTAAGACTTCTTGTCAATGAGGTGATTACATATAATATTCTTATCCAACAAATGTTTGCATTTTCTCTATAAAATTTAATTATCTCTTAATATTTTGTCACTTTGGCAAGTAAAATATTTTAAACACTAGTACTCAGGCAGTGGTGAATCACAGAATATACCAAATATATTTTTACAGTATCTATCAACCTTACACGATATACAATTTTTTAAGCAATATTAAAAATATGATTAGCTATTGATACAAAACAGATGATTGCACACATTGTATTGCATTTAAAATAGCAGGTGTTAAAAGCAATATTTTAATATTCATATAAAACAGCAAAACTAAGTTCCATGATTTTTAGACTTCATTGATAATACCATACACTTTTATCATAATATACAACTCATGTCATATGGATCCATGTAACAACCTTTTTGACATCATTACTAAATAACATACCTGTAAAGTATTTTAATAAACCTAATTGGATGGTTTGCATTGTTACAATAAATGCAGCAATTACAATTTGGTAATGGCAGGATTTTTAATTGTGCACTTCACAACTAAAATGCACATATACCCAAGTTTGTTTTGTGGATGCATCCTGACTATTACTTATTTAAACTACATCATATAGACAAAATAATTTTGATGCCTACACATTACATCTGATGGTGCTTAATAAAAGCCCTTTTTAAATTAGTCCCTACTTCGCAGCTATAACAAATTTCACTCCTGAGGTAAGGCTATCTAAAGGATTGTAGAATGACTGTGGAAAGTTAGTCATCTAGGAAAACATTTTGTGAAGACAGGCAGTGATGATAATTAAGAGGTCCTGGATCGTATTTCTGGTTAATCAAATGGTGTTGAGCAAGTTTGAGGTCAGGGCTTATGGTGTATTCAAGTGCATTTCAGATGGTAGGTTTCTCCAAGATGAAACTCATGCACCAGACATGGATGCATTCATGTGGTTTGTATTGGAAGTAATAGTAATAATAATAATAATAATAATAATAATAATAATAATAATAATAATAATAATAATAATAATAATAAAACATGGATGCCATTCTTAAAGTGTTTTTCAGCACAATTATGACAAAATAACATATGCGTTATTATAGATGTTAAAAAAGTATTGTTTTTATTAGGATTAACCTACATTTGTAGGTTATTATTTGATATCTTAGGTTGATTAACTGTTCAGTCATCTTGGAAATAACATTTATGTTACTACTCGGCCAATTCGTGCTGCATCGAAAAAATTGATCTATCTGACTTTTACTTCTGACTTCAGAGGATGTTCATGTGGTACTTCCTCATTGGAAACTAGTCTTTAAAACCGACACCACAAAGCGTGGTTAGTGCTGACCTATTTGATCTATACCAAACCCACTGCATTGTGCGCTATTACTGCTGTAACAAAAAAGGGCCTTTACTAAACTGTTTGTCCAAAAAGTTGTCCAAAAACATAGCTGGTTAATAGTTTGCATTTAGTTTTTCTTTTCACAGCCTAATGATTAGCAGGTATGCCAATAATAATTTTTTTTTATAATCACATAAAAAAAAATCTTAAGGTCATAGGGTTAAGCTCAGCTTAGAATACTAATTTAAATTTAATTATGGTGTATATTAGTACCTGTTAACATTTGGGTAAAATTTAATACTGTGTTTTCAATTTTACTTGCTGTTGGATATGGTGTTATTATCTATTAATTTATTTATTTTTGGACTAAATGTTCTTATTATTTGTTACCTCTGTGTGCCGTAGCATTGACTAAAATAAACACAATGAATACATAAATATATTAACTCAAAGAAAGTGTTACTCTCTCCTGAGTCACTGGATCAGTTTTGACAGAAATCCAAAAGTCCTCCTCTTTTTGAGTACCATTCCGCTTCTTTTTCTTCTTTTCAATCTGTGCTCCAGTTATAGTAAAATCATCACTACAACAGCAACATTGGCATTTCTGTGAGTTACATGAGCAGCAGCAATGACAGCAGATGACTAGGCAGGTGAAAAAAACTATCAACGGCAGAATGAGCAGTACAACCAGACAGATTGTGTTGTAAATACCCTCATGGTGCTTGTTGCTTACAAGCTTCCAAAAATTACTGAAGAACTCTCCAATTTGTTCTTGCATTGTAGAAGCAATGTCCCTCAGCTCACAGATGGGGGCATCAGTAGATTAAACATAAAATATCATTGTAATATGTTGACTGATAGAAACCTGATCGAAAAAATTTAGCCAGCTCAATTAAAAAGCTGTTCATTGGAAGTTTGAATAACTTCAATTCCTTTTGATAATTGAATGGAACAATGAAGAAAGCTGTAGTCTATAAATGTTGTGGAATTTTCCCTCTGCTTTTGGTTATTTTCTTCTACTATGAAGCAGTTTATGAAGCAATAATCTGTCGAGAAAATAAACATTAATATATTAACCTGATCACATTTACAGTTTTAAAAACATTAAATACACAAAATCATTTATTAAGCATAATAATAGATTTATTCAGTTTAGTCAGGAAAAAAAACCATCTGTACATGCTTAGTGTACCAACTTTCTTATAATTAATAAAGTTATACGACACATATTCAGTAAAACAGACTGTAAATAAAATATCCAGCTATAAATTCAGATATAAATAATATTTATACACAAAGACACACACACATACACTTATATACAATATATGATTGTGGATTAGAGTACACACAGTTTAAGTCCCCTTTACTCTGTTTTATATTGGTCAGGACCCCAACAGTACCACCACAGAGCAGGTATTATTTGTCTAGTTCATTATTCTTAATCCAGCATTGTCACTGAGGTGTTTTAATGAAATAGCTGCACTGCTGCTTCAGTGTCAATCACCACCCAAATTATATCTGTTCTGTGATGGTCATGAACAAAAGAGAACAGAGAATTGTAAGATCAAAAATAAAAGGTTATTTCATTTTCAAATGGGTGCTTAACCAAGAGCTTCAAAATAAGTGTCAATATACTGTGCACTTAAAGTCCCAACCCTTATATTCTTACATTTAGGTTAGAGCTGTAACTGGGCCAACATGACACAGAATAACAGTCAAGCCCAGCTTTGGAAATGAGAGGCAATACCAAGGAAGCTGGTAAGGTAATGGATTTCACTTTTGACAAGTGAGTGTTAAATATCCATGTCTTTGCAGGTATTTAAAAAAAGTAGAGACTTGCGGTTTTAAGCAGCAAAACGGCATGGTCAGCTCTGAGTGATGCCATTCGGATGTTGCAATGCACAAGCATAATATGAACGGTTGATAAAACAAAACCTGGTGAAAATATACTGAGAAAATGCATAGTATATCTGGAAAATATGTTGCATAATGGGCTCGGTTTTGACAAAGCACAGATAAAGCTAAAAATGTGCAGGTGTTCTGCAACATGTTAAAAAACGTTACAAAGATGGTTAGTAAAAGTCCAATATGATTTGAGAATGTGACTGAAAAAAAGTTAATGTGACTGTGCAGCAAACATGTATTGGTGAATAAGTGTATCAAATTAGTTGTTAATTAGCTGTGTGTTGGTGCAGGGAATTAAGCAGGGGTTTGGGGACATTACAAAGCTCAACAAAGTCAGCAACAATCACTTTAAATGCATCCTAAGTGGGTATGGAGGACAATGGAAAAAACACTTAACAGTGGTCCTTTGTTGACAGTTGCCAACCAATGAAAGATTACAACCATTCTGGAGAAGGTCGGATGCGAACCTGTTGGCAGATGGGTTAGAATCACATACACTTGGCAGGAATACTAGAGGCACTGCTATTGCCCACCCCTTCTCTCTTATCCATTTCCAAATTCTTTCCCCATTCCCCTGTGTATTTTAGGAGTGGTAAGTATGAAGTGACCAGCACTGTATAAATGGTGGAACCTTGGCCAGTTTGGTTTTGTGATGGTATGCCCTGGCATTTTCAGAACCACCACTAATTCGAGTTTGGGGTGTTGCTCTGGTATGCTACCACAGAGGTGGTAAGTGCCTTTGAAAAACAGAGATTCAGTGGAAATTTGCATTAAAGCCTGAAGAGTAAAGATACAACAAAATAGAAAAGAGTATTAGCTCCAGCATGCATTTGTGTTCTTGCCCACTGAACACAATATAGTTAATTTGGTGTAAGGCCTACATTAGTGTTCACCTTTCCTACCCACTGATTGGGAGTTATAATTTGCTAGAGACACAAGAGGAGTGGTGGAGTTGTGATGATGCCATGGGGAAGCTAAGTCAAATAAGTGTGCACCATTTCTGTAAGCCAACTGAAATTACCAAGCTAAGGGTGGGGATTTTAAGAAGTTTGTATTAAATAAGTAGCCCTTCATGCAATACCCTTCAAGTTTCAAAAAGGTTTGTGAATAGATCAACAGCCAGGGAGTTGTGGCATTACATTTGCGATACATAATACATACAAAAGATATTTGGAAGACTATCTATAAGATTTTGAAGTTTGTCTGTTGGAATTTTTTGTCCATTTCTCTAAAAGAGCATTTATGCACTCGCAGTCTAATGTTGGATGGGAGGGCCTGGCATGCAAACTCTGATTTATTTAATCTCAAACTTATTTAGTAGGGTTGAAGTTAGGGCTCTGCATGAGCAAGTCAAGTCTTTCCATAGTAAACTCATCCAACTGAGCACTTATAAACTTTACTTTGTGCACCATGGCACAGAAATGCTAAGAGAAATGACCTTTTTCCAAATTGTTTCCACATACAGTAGCTGTATGCATGATTTTCTACTCCTGTTGCAATATGACTAAATGAAACTGATTAACAAGACTGGCTGAAAAATTTTGTGTATACAGTATAGCTATATGCAGTTGCACATTTTTACTACAAATAAGAAGTGCTATTTCTCACTTTATATCATTCAATAAATGCTAAATGGTGAAATAATCTTTACAAATCTGTCCATAATGCTGAGATGCTAATCATCTTTAAGAATCAACTCAAACTACAACTCTTCCAGATGAACTGGCTATATGTTTTTTATAGGGAAAATCTATGTATTAAAATCAGATTGGATAATGACAGGATTAATAATATTACAGTGTGGTTGGTTGCTCCTAAATAATAAAATAATTTGCTAAATGAATAAATGTATAACTACGGACTTGTGATGTTCTCATTTGTAAGTCGCTTTGGATAAAAGTGTCTGCTAAATGACTAAATGTAAAGTAATGTAAATGTAAAATACCAATACTGTGCAACAACCTTAGGCACTAAAGGACATTGTTTAAAACCACTTTTCAAGGTAGTGGGTGTATTCTACTTTTATCAAATACACATATACACATATATTTTTGTATATTTGATCATCTGGACAGTATCAGGCTCAACATGATTTTTTTCAAGCATGGAACCCCTGCAAGCTTTGGAAGAACTCCACATAAAAAGGACCTTTGTTTACAGCAGAGTCGAACTTTGGAACCTTGGAAGAAATATATGCACACTCAACAGTCAATTTATTAGGTAAAGCTCATTCTTTCACCACTTACCATTCAGATGGGCTTTGTAGTTCTACAGTTCTACTTTCTGTAGTTCATCTCTTTTTCCTGTGCCTTGTTAGTCTCACTTACTCTGTTTTCTAATTATCCAGATCTCCACAGATTAGTATTAATATGGTGGTGGAAGATGGTCCGAGTGGATCAGACACCTGTATGTTTTGGTTGGTGTACAGTCCTCTGTCCATCAGCACCGCTGTGTCTGACCCACATGCACCAGCACAACACTCTGAAAAAGACCACCACCATGTTATCACTTTCGTATTGCGAATCACACACCACCCCAATACTTCTCTGTGGGGTCCTGATCATTAAGGAACATACCAAAGTGGGTTAACAAACTATGTAGGGAAACAGATGGACTACAATCTGATTGTATAACTACAAAGTCCATCTATATGATCAGTGGAACTGAAAAAATAGACAATAAGTGTACCTAATAAAATGGTGTGTGTGTTTGTGTGTGTGTGTCTGTGTATACAAATTATTATATGTATAATTACATTAAAATTTTTTTTTAGATCTAGCAAAGTTCACTGATGATAAATATTCACACTTCCTGCTCTCTGTTTTGTAACAGGAAACCACCCCTTGAGTCAATATGTGAGTGAATTTCACACTTCTGTTTTTTTGGCTGTGTGACCCTAGTATGTTCGTCTTTTAGTTTCAATTGGCTTGAATTAGTATAAAACAAAATATAGAGGTAGATTATTTGAAAGATAGAAATAGTTTTGGATTGAAACATTCTTTGGCCTGAACAACTGTGGTTTGTGTTTACTGTTACCTCAACAGCAAAAAGTTTTTCTGTGAAGGTTTTGACATGATTGTTTGAGGTACTTTAAGGAACTGTAAACAGGATATCTCTGTGATGCATGCACAAAGCCAGGATGAGGCTTTGACATTCATTTGCAACATTATTCACATATATCCTTCTGAAAGTATTTCAATAATTCTATACTGTTGGACATGCATATGCTTAGAGGCTTGCACAATCTAATCTGTATGACTGCATCTTTGTTTTGTTCCAACTAAACAACAGTTAAAGTAAAGATAGTACAAGAAAGTGGATTGTTCCAGCGTATTACAGTTAACATCTTAAATGTTTTTTAAGTGCTTGAAAAAAAGGCAAGAAAAAGTGAATTTATTTTTATTAAATCTATCTGCATACATCTGGTTTTGGAACTATGCCTTATTCTGAAAAAGTGACAACACCCACCGCTCTTGAACCTATTAAGGTAATGTTTACAGAAAGTATAAGGCTTTACATTTTTGGTAACTCAGCATCTGTTTTCTATTTTAAAAAAAGATTTATAGACAAATAGACATTTTGCTAATGCAAATAATAGAAACTGTACTGTAAATGTTTATTTAAACATGTAGAAAATGTCTTATTAATATTGGCCCTACATCAAAGAAAACAAGCATTTGATCATCATAAAAGATCTACTACATATCCATTAGTCACACTCTTTTTTAAAGCAATTCTTCATACCTCATATGTAAGCATTGCTGTGCAAGTAAGAAACAGGTTTGGCTTTATAGGCCTCTGTGTTGAAATAAATAAAACTACCTGATTACCTCAACACAGAAGTTAATAAAAATAACATATGGGTTTATTACGGTCACTTGTGACCTAAAGTTTCATTTACAATTCTAAAGACTCTACACTACAACCCTTAAATAAATATTTTTCTAATGAAGATTTATCAAAGTTTTAACTCACCATGTCTATAAATAAGGTCCAGATGTTTTATACCACCAGTAGCTTGTTCAGATCTTACCTAAAGTTATCACTGTGCCTTATTTGTTTCACCTGAACAGAGCATGGGATATGCTCTAGTAAAGCAATACATCGAAGGAGGAAGAAATGTGTTTGTCTTCTCTCACTCTTGTCTCCTGTAACACACATCCCATTCTGGTGGGTAGTCTATACACTCAACTCCCCTATGATGTCACCAAAGCAAGAGGGAGGGCTGAAAGGTTAAGTCTGCCAGACTATGTGGAACTGAAAATTATAGTAGTCAGCAGGATTATTTCCATTAAACAAGAATTACAAATGTACAAGTAACAAGCAAAAATGTGCTGAAAAGACACTTGCTCTTCAAATATGTTTTAATAACTGAATAAAAAAATGTTTTATCAAATGCCAGATTTTTCATATGTTCACTACCTTGTTCTATTAAAGCAAATTTAGAAAAAAAACAAAAAAAAACAGAAATTTAAAAACAGGCTACCAGGGGTCTTTTCTACTTTCTACTGTCATTTGAGTATCTGAACATATAAAAAATAAACTATAAAAACATATATTACAGTCCAGTTTGACTTTAAGCAAAATAAAGTACATTTAAATGCAGCTTTTAAAAGTTATGAAAATAATAATATCTATAATTTAGTGCGGGGCGACATGGTGGCTTAGTGGTTAGCACGTTCGCCTCTCAGCACTAATCCCAATCTGGTTTCCATGGTCTCCCGGTGTTCGCGTGGGTTTCATCTGGGTTCTCCGGTTTCTTCCCACGGTCCAAAAACATGGATCAAGGTCAATTGAATTCTCCAAATTACCCCATATAGAATGTGTTTGTGTGCGTGTCTGTGAGAGTGAGTTTGTCCCCAGCGATAGCTTGGCACCCTGTCCTAGGTGTATCTGCCCAGTGCCCGAAACGTTCTCCCCTGGATGGGCATGGGGAACCCCCCCACACCACCCTAGTAGAGGAAAAAGCATAAGGTAATTGATGGATGGATGGATAATTGAGTGTGTGTGTGTGTGTGTGCGCGTGTTTTTAAATTGTAGTGTTTATTCTTTTTTAAGGGTTCTTTTATTTTTTAGCAGATCTGTGCTAAATGCAGAACTGACAAGGTTTATTTGTGTGGGTGTGTTTTGATGTGTGAGTGTAAAAGAGATGGAAGAGAGAAAGAGGGTTTTTTTAAACCAATTTTAGGCAAGACACCAATATCATATTACCTTACATTGACAGCAACAACCCCAGTTTTGCATGTGTTTAACACTTGTCTACATTTACTGTCAATTATTGTGGCGTCACATATAACAGTTGAATGTCTAATCACAGCCCCATGACTTGCAAGAAAATGGAACAATAAAACCATTATAAGTTGTAGTTCATGAGTTTACTGCTCACATTACAGCATTACACAGCATTACATTCAGTATTTAAGAAAGCTAAACATAGAGTGTGCTGCTATTAATCTGGACAAATATAACATGGGTCAGGGAAATGAACTGTAACAGTCTAGTGTTATTTGAAATATGAGAGTGGGTTTTACACAGTAAAATGTCATGATCTCACAGTATTTCAGAACTAATGTTCTTGTTAAAATTAGATTTTTCTTCTTTTCTTACATTGTTTTTAATATTTCTTTAGTTAAATCATATTTAATTTATGTCGGTTTGATCACTGGACATAAGCAAAATATGTAACAGTTATGAACAAAAATCACAACCATACAATCAAGTAGTGGAATACATTATGGATTCATGGATGCAACAAATGCCTACAAATATACACAGTAATCTGTTGGATGGAATAAAGCATACACATGTGTCATTACTTTTTAAAAGATGGCATTATCTGTTTATTTATTTATTTTTTGTGGACAATGTCATAATTTAAGCAATAAAATATAATTTGTCCAGGTGTTCCCAACAGTTAGAAGGCAGGGGCTGCAAGTATTCTTAGTTAAATTCTAAAAAGGTAATAGTATATTTTGTTAAAAAGATGAGTTTTGTTTATGTGTAGAGAAATTGGTTTTAAATACCTTGCCTGAAAAGTTTTCCTGAAACATTTGTCTAGCACTTGCACTCAAATAAGCTTCTGATGATAACATGATAATATAAATACCTTTAAAATGCAGTGCCAATTTTCAGGTTCCAATTGTAACAGATAATATGCTGTACAAAGCCTTAGTTGGTATATTACGACTTGGATTTAGTGTTTGTCATTCAATGACACATTAGCAGTGGGTCTAGGAGATTATTTAAAAAAAAGTGTGTAAAAAAAGAGAATAACCTTATTATGGCTTCAGATGTAGCCTCAAGTGGAACTGTTTGTCAGCATGAACCATATGCTTTGACATCTTTACAAAAGGCTTGGCCATGGCCAAGACAAGATGGTTCTTAGGACAATCTTGCCTTGAAGCATCATTTTTAACATCACTGAAAAGCTCTAAAAGCCCTCATTTTTGCTTTGTGCCCTTATGCTTTGGGGCATTGGAAAGCTTCTTCTGCCCTTGTTGTCTTGTGTCCTATAAAGTACAGTTATCAAAAACACAGTCCTACAATGATTAAAACATAATATCTAAAATTAAGAACATATTGTTGTGCCATTGCAAAAATGTTTTACAAATAGTGTCAAAGTAAATATAAGTTAATAAGTTTATGCAAATTTGTTATATGTATGTTGAATTATAACCAGAAGTGTACTTATATGTACTTATATTAAATTGTTTCAATTTATAACTAACATTAATGTGTTAAATACCATTTTCCTGAATTTTGTAAATAAAGTACAATGTTAAGTATAGAAAGTGAAGAATCATGTTGATTTCCAAATTTTACCAAATGCCTGTCTTTGTTTCCATGAACCTTTGTACACTGATGTCAAAACACAGTTAGCGAGAATGAGCAATAGTATTAATTTCACTAAAATGCCTTGTCTGAACCCTTGTAGACAAATGTCCCAGGCTTGTGTTTTTGTTTTGTCTGCCACATTCAGTTCCATATTAATTGCCAAACTAAAGAACTATGTGTGGTCACATGGCAAGTGGGAGATATTGACTATGAGGTCGGGTAAAGAAACATAAGTGGAGCATGGCAAACCACCTAAACCTACCTGTGGCATTGGTGGTATTTGTTCCTGAGAAAAAGGAAGAAGCTATAACTATGTAACACTAAATTCAATGGCCAGTATTACCTACTTATATTGCTGTGCCATCCTCTTACAGTCACAGTCGACAGAAGTAATCATGTGTCAGGTTTTTAAATATGTTTTTCTCTTTGCCTGATGCCTTGCTAGTTCATAGAAGGTCCCAATGAAGTACCCCTAAGGACAATGGTATGCAGCCATCTATTATCTGCCCTAATGTACTAAAATTTGTTTCAGATTGATGGATGTGTTTGAGGAGTCCCACAATGAGTTAAACAGTTCTGAGGTTCTGATTCTAGGTCAGTGTATTTGTGTTTTTGTGCGCAGCAACGGTATGCTAAGTATACCATGTTATAACAGTGTTTAATATACAAGAAACACACAAATATAATGAATCAGTACTTAAACAATGGGAAACAAAGCACTATGTTTTGAAGAAAAGAATAAAAGACAACTGAAAAAAATATAGGTATAGCATATAGCATACCTTTTTAGGAGGTTAAGCTTGAGTTTCTATACAAAAGCATTTGAACAACATATCAACAGAGGAATCCAACTTAGAAATTTAGCAGTTTAGCAATTTAGCAGAATTGTGATTTGCTTTGTGTTTCTGTGTAAAGCTTTTCATGTGCCTTATGTGAAGTATTTCTTGGGAAGTATGCCAGCCCATGAATTCTGAATAATGTATAATATAGGTGTATATTTACAGTGGGTTGCAAAAGTATTCATACCCCTTGAACTTTGCCATATTTTGTCACATTACAACCACAAACATAAATATATTTCACTGGAATTTAATGTGAAAGACCAACACAAAGTGGTATACAATTGTGAAGTGGAATGAAAGTTATACATGAATCAACAATTTTTTTACAAATAAAAAACTGAAAAGTGCGATGTGCAAAATTATTCAGCCCCCTTTTCCCTGAGTGCAACC